>CM057848.1:113311105-113328383 GCA_030068395.1 Apalone spinifera
GGGTCTTCACCTGCCACCCATGTATCCATCCAGAGTCTTTAAGTCCATTATTTTTAGCATCTAGCAACATTAATGAATTTAACCTCCTGGGACCAGACCAAGGACAACAACAATGGGACAAAGGAAGGATAAGGGGGGGCCCAGAATGTAGGGAGGTTGGGGGGCTCCTCCAGTGGCACAGTGGATAAGGATTTTCTCCCTATCTAACCCAAAATCTGCTTTGCTTATAAAACTGTAATGGGTTTGGATCTTAATATCTACTATAATTCAATAGGCAGCAGGTTTAAAACAAACAAAAGGAAGTTCTTCTTCACTCAGCACAAAGTCAACCTGTGGAACTCCTTGCCAGAGGATGTGGTGAAGGGTAAGACTTTAACAGGGTTCAAAACAGAGCTAGGTAGATTCATAGAAGTTAGGTCCATCAATGGCTGTTAGCCAGGATGGGCAGGAATGGTGTCCTGAGCCTCTGTTTGTCTGGAAATGGGTGACAGGAGAGGGATCACATGAGGATTACCTGTCGTGTTCCCTTCCTCTGGGGCATCTGGTATTGCTTGCTGTCGGCAGACAGGATACTGAGCTAGATGAACCTTTGGTCTGACCCAGTATGACTGCTCTTATGTTCTTATTAAATAATTATCATCTCACACGCTTCCCCATTATTTCCCACCACTGCTAATATTTAAATCAATACAAATGCTGAAAGCCCCTAATTTTGTGCCGTGATAAAATTTTAAATAAAAAATGCTGAAAACCAACAATATAATTAGCCATCAAAATTATATAAAAAAAGAAAAATTCTAGCTAAACTTCTGTATATTTTATACCTGATACATTATTTGGGGCTTGCATTAAGGCTGTGCTGAAAAATGCATGTTTTCCTGCTTAGCGAGGCTGCTGACGTTGAGTGCGTGGGTAGCACCAGCGTGAGGTGTGGCTTTAATCATTAATTGCCTGGCTTTTAAAAATTGGCAAGTGAAAAGAAAGGTAAGTCAATGGGCCACACTTAACAAGGCTTGTAACTTGTTTTTGAAACCAAATGTTTTGTTTTGGTCATTTCCCAGGTATGTATGGGGGGGGGGGTGCGAGTATAAACATCTTTCTCGATTTCCTTTTGTGTCGGTACCAGAGAGACAATTTACAAAAAATGAAGTGACTGGAAAGGGTGAGTCACTAGACTGTTAAAAGCAAAGATCTAAGCAATGCTGGAGTTTCTTATAATGGCCCTTATAAAGCCCTGTTTCTTTGGGTCTATCTGACAAGCTACACATTTTCCGGGTGGCATTCCTAAAGAACCCAAGAGCTCCATGCAAGGCCCAATACCTTACTGAGTTGCATGCACAGAATCCAACAGCCTTTGCCCCCAGGAGTTAACACACTATATAGACAAGACAGGGAGGCCTAGAGGGGAGAAGTGATTTGCTCAAATTCATGCACCAGGAACATGAGAACGGCCAGGCTGGATCAGACCAATGTTCCAGCGTCCTGTCTGCCGACAGTGCCCAGGGCCAGGTGCCCCAGAGGGAATGAACAGAACAATCAAGCGATCTATGCCCTCCCCCCGTTGCCCATTCCCAGCTTCTGGCAGCCAAACCTAGCTGAACACCCCGTGTCTTTTCAGCCCTTCTGGGGATTGGTCCTCAAAGGAAGAGCAGGCTCGGATGCCCCAGTGATGGGCAGCAGTGTGCAACCCAAAGCTACTGAGCCTCCCCTCTGCCTCTCTGTGCCTCGACTCTCCCAGCTGGCAGATGTGGCCTGCTAGCACTGCCTTGCACATGACGGGCCTGTTCCCATCTGTCAGGGTGGGAGCACTCTGGAAAGATGTGGTCGCCTGGCCAGCCGGGCTTTTCCAGCTGCTTGGGTGCAGAAACTAGAGCAGCCAAGGGCAGTATCCTTGAAAGCAGAAAACACAGGCCAGGGTCAGGCCTCTGTGCCAAATTCTGCTTCCCCAGCGGCAGTTAGGCACCTCCTCACTCCCACGTGGGAAAATCCAGTTTTCCACAGAAAGCCAGAAAACTTGTAGCCAGCTGCAGAAACCCAAACCAGGCAGCTGGGGTCCCTGAGGAAGGTAGCTGCCTGCTTTAGCCAGCCCACCCAGGGACAGGGGAAAGCCAGCAGTGCCTGGCTCCCTGCAGGGACAGACTGGGAATTTCCTGCAGAGGCTTTATGAATAAGCAGGAGCAGGGCTTGCACCGGCTGCTCCTTGGGTTGAGCAGAAGCCAAGAGGGGTTTGTGTCACATAACCAGTCTGGTTGGAATGCAGGACCTTTAAGACCTGGCTGAAAGTGACTCCTGTCCACAAAGGGCTCAGAAAGGGGTCAGGGACACTCAGGGCTGGAAGCCCCCCCAATGGGAAATGCATGAACCTAGTGTGACTTCAGGACCGTGAGCTGGGACCCACTGGAGACTCAGCAGCTGCCCCGTGGGCCAGCCAAAGAGAAGGTGGGAAAGAGCCAAGCATGGGTTCCATGCCAGCCTGGCAAGATGGAGTACCCGCTCGGCTACGACAGAAGCCCTAACCTTTGCTTCTCCGGCCCACGCCATGGGGCACCCTAGCCCTACGCTGGTGGGAAAAGCTGCCCACGTCCCTGCAAACACTGGCTGGGACCCTGGAGAGGGGGAATGTCTCTGGCTCAGTTGGACTCCCTGGGCAGAGCTCATGATCTGAAGCAGGAAGGCTGGAGCTCAGAGACTCCATCCCTGAGATGCTGAGGCCACCTGGCTGGCCCTGGAGGAAGAGGGAGCCCCCTGGGGAGACTGGCACGGGACAATTTAAAGCTGGAGCTTCACACCGAGCCTCTGGCTCCATCATTCCTGCCCAGCCACTCATATTTCAGTACCCTGGGGGAGCAGGTCTAGTGCTGAGTCATGGCCTCGAGGCACGAGGTGTGGAGGGCTGGCGCAGAGACACAAATCACCTCAGGCTCCCCTTTCTGAAAACGAGGCTGGCCTGAAGGCCAAGGGGAGAGCGAATAGGGCCAGGCGCTCCAGTGACGGGCACAGAACCTGGCAGTAAATGGCAGAAGCATCAGGGGTCGAGACTGGACTGACAGCTCAGCTCATCCCTTCATGAGCCTGGGCTGGGGCTTCAAGCCACCTTTGCTCTCCCTGCACAGGGTGGCCAGGTATGCTCTGCTCCCCTTAGGAGGTTAGTCCATGTGCTTCCTCCTTGGGGCAGAGGAGAAGGGGCGGGGCCACACCGAGCAGTGCCCCCTTCATGCCATATTTCCTGGGTGTGAGTCGATGCATTCTGGGGCAGCATGTGGCAGGCTAAATAGAGCACACGAGCTGGGGGCGTGTGTTCTCCCCTCAGCCCTGACAGGGCTGATGGTGCCTCAGTTTCCCCCTTGGAACCAGCCCCCAGGTTTGTAAATTGCTTAAAGTTTGATCTTAAAAGGCATCCCAGAGCCCCTCTATGCGCCCAGGAGGGTTGGAGGGTAAATCAACTAGCAGGGAAGCCACCTGTGCCCCAATCTATAGGGAATCAAGGATCTTAGGGCTGTTCAGCCAGCATTCTTCCCCTAGTTCCCAGGGCCCACATGGCCCCTGGTAACACAGATCCCACCTCCCAGGGGTTTGGGACAGCAGGCGGCAGGAGAGCCCAGCCCCTGGGGTGGCTGCCCAGGAAGGGATGAGCCTGGAAACAAATTACAAAGTGAATTAAACTCTTTATTCACAGGCACAGCGAGGCTGACACAGAGCGCCATGGTGCGGGGTCCGTGTGTGCAGAGCAGGCGGGGGAGAGGGTAACCTCTCAGAACCCCTTCTCACTTCAGCCCCAGCGAGAGGCTGGCCCCCTTTGAACCAGCTGACCAAAGCCGTGCTCAGCGGCTCAAAAGCAAAGGGCTAGTGGGGTGTGGGAAGGGGGAAGCAACAGAGGGAATCATGTCTCCCATCTCTCTCTGGTGACACCTGCTCAGCTGTGGGGCAGGAACCGCAAGGCAGTGTGGGGCTGGGCAGCATGAGGGGCAGACCAAGCGATCCACGGATGGTGAGGTACACCCCATGGGTCCTCCAGATCCATGGGGGGTGCATAGTAGCAGGGAGGGGCTGTCCTTGACCATAGAGTCCAGCTCATCCATTGCCCCCTCCAGCAGCACTCAGGCTCCATCCCTCCAAGGGTGATAGGCATTGATATCCCCAGTAGCCAATGCCCTGCCCCAGGGCAGCCAGCAGTACCTGGGGCCATAGGGGAGCCGCTACAGTCAATCATAGGTGGGGCCACAGGGGCAGAGTCTCACCCGGAGCCAGGCTCCATGTCCATGCTGGCCTGCCGCACCATCCTCCTGGGTCGTGATGGGGGGAGAGCGCCTCCTCCAGGCTGGGGCTCCTGTGGTGGGGACGAGGGGCTAGCAGGCTCTTCCTTTGGGGGCCTTTCCTGGCCAGCAGCCTCCAGCCGCTCCTCGAACTCCCTGGTGCGGCTGAGCACCAGGGCTGCGTCCATGAGCTGGGCCACGGAGTGCCGGTGCTTCATGGCCTGGGCCCGACGTGCGTGTGGGGCCCTGTCTTTGGGGGAGGAGCCTTCCACAGGCTTCACGGCCTTGTGCACCTTGCCCTTCGCTGGGTGGTAAGAAATCTGCTTGCACGGTTGGGCGTGGCTCCGAGGGACCTGGCGGCTGCGCTGCCGGCCCCGCCGCTTACCCGTTTTCTCTGTTGGGGTCCCCTGTGGGTGCTGCTCGGCCATGGGGCCTGGGGTTGCTGTTTCCAGCTCCTCCTGGTTCTGCGGGGGTGCTGGTGGGGCCGCAGGCTCCGAGGTGGGGTGCTGCCTCGGGGACTCATGTCCTGGGATAACAAACACCTGTAGGGAAGAGAAGAGGGGGCAATCAGAGAACAGGCATGCTCGGGGCACTGATAGACTCAGGCCTTCTCTCTGCAGGCCCCAATCATGGGCCCTCTTTCCTCCTGCATAGCACTGCCCTACAGCCCTGGATCCCACCACCTGGGGCTGTCTCCCTCCCCCCAGGTGCTCCCTGGCTGTGCCCCTTACCTCCCCCTCAGCAGAACCCCCCAGCGGGGAGGGTACATCGGGGCTGTCCATCTCGCTGATGCTCCTCATCACAGCATAGAGGTTGATGCGCCGGTCGCGTGGCGTGCTGGGCGTCTTTGGCACCCGCAGCGTGGCCAGGTGCCCCCGGATCTCCTCCGCCCCTGAGTCATCTGAGGCCCCTGGCTCCTCCACCACCTGCAGGCAAATCCGGGGCCCCTCTCCCTCTTCTGGGGCCTGGGGCTGGGCTGGTTCCTCGGGGGGCTCCCGCAAGGGCCGGAAACAATACTGGGGCGTTGTGACTGGCTCCTCCTCCTGCGGTCCTGGCTCCTCCTCTGAGCTCAGCCGGTCCTGACTCAGGCTCCCCTCGCTCTCCGATTGGTCACTGCCAGTGTCACTCCCATTCAGCGTGTCCTCCCACTGGGAGTCTCCTGCCTTCTGCTCCCACAGGCTGCTGTGCCGGCTGCGCAGAGACACACTGAGCTCACCACTGGGCACCGGGGTTGTCAGTGCCCCCGGCTGAGGAGGGCAGGGCTGGGCAATGCAGGCTCCTCCCCCTCCCTGATGTCACAACAATCCCTGCCAGGAGGTGGAGCTAGGCAGTGCAGGCTCCTCCCCCTCTCTGGGGTCAGAGCGCCCCCTGCTGGGGGCAGGGCTGGGCAATGCAGACTCCTCCCCCTCCTTGCAGTTACCTGGCATCCAAAATGCCCTGGTAGAACTCCAGTTGCTTCATGAAGCTGGGGTTGGGGTGCACTATGGGGCGTCTGTCCTGCACGTGCTGGTAGGCCCGCTTCAGCGTCCAGCCGTACTCCTTCATGGCATAGGCAATCACTGTGGAGGCTGAGCGGCTCACGCCCATCTTGCAGTGTACCAACACCCGCGAGTTCTGGGCCCTGCCAGGGGATATAGGCCAGTGAGATGGGCGCAAGAGACTCAGCATACCTTCCTCACCTCCCCTTCCCCAAGGCGTCCTCTGGCAGTGCCCTCCATGGCATCTTGATGGGAACTGCTACCTCCTTCATGAGCACACAGGAGGGCGCCACTGTACGGTATCTCGAAGGTGCCTTCTGTCTGACTACGATTACACATTCACCAGGGCCCCCACCACACTGCCCACTAGAAATGGGCCGCATTGGATACAATCACATCAGAACCCTGTTACTCTCCCATTGCAGCCAACCCAGCAAGAGGCCAAATCGGAGAGACCAAACTTGAGGCTTGGGAAGTAGAAGGCGACACAACCCACCAAGACCTCAATAGGCAGGCGGCGATGTAAATGCATCCCGTCGAGGTTTCAGCCAAAGACGGCAGACGGCGTGCAAGCAGCCATCCAGAGAGGCACAGAGACAGAAGCACCAGACACACAAGGCACCTTGAACACGGAAAGCAACACCCCTGGCAGCATAATACTTATCCGTGACAATGGCCTGGCGGAAAGCACTGCTAGGAGACACCACACTCTAATGGGACCTAGGGCTGAACTAAGAGTAGCTTCTGTTTACAACCCACCAGGAGACCGGCGGGCATGGCCAAGTGACCCTCTCCTGCCAGAAAAGCCATGCCTTGTCACCCCTGATGTTAGTAGTCACGCCACTTCCTTGGGCTACCCCAGCTAGGGGTGGACAGGAACCTTGACCTTGCTCTCTGACTCCAGAAGGTACATGTGTCCTCAAAGAGCATGCTAGAGAGAAGGGGACAGCCCTAACCTACGCAACCACTGCACAATCAGTGTCGCACTGCAGTGCAGACATGGCAGAAGCGGTTTTCCCATCAATGTGAGTAATCCACCTCTCAGAGGTGGGAATTAGGATGGCAGTGTACTTGGAGAATACTATCACACATGGGTCCTGAATGCCGATGCCTAGCAGGACACCAGTGTACACCTTCCTCCTGAAACATTGTCCGAACAAACTACCGTATCATGGGCGGGGACAGTCTTTGAGCTCTGCAAAGATCCTGCATCCCTAAGGTCGCAGGAGAAAGATCGTTGACACTCAAAGAGCACAGCGAGAAGCTGGAAAAGGAACTCTGGGAATTGTGTCCTTCAAAAACTGGCCAACATGAAAAGGGGAGCTGACCTCCAAATGCAAGATGGGCTAGTCAGTGTGTGTGTTATTCCGCTCTGGGTTACTGAGCCCTGTATGGTCCTGCATGAGCCAGGCACACAACATTGTTACTGAACTCAACCAATCCTGCAGGATCATCACGGGGATTTTAAATTGCAGCTCTTTGGCCTTGGCAGGGACTGCGCCACCGTCAGTGAGGTGGGATGCTGTCAGCAGAAAGGAGAGACCAAAACTGGTTCGGGATCCCAGATACCCACTGCATGGGCGTAGTCCGCCACCCAAGCAGCTGACGTCCTCAAAGAGCTTTGCCTCTGAACCTCCACTCCCCAAAAACCTCTGCGCTAGTCTCCAGGGAAACAAGCACCAGGAAATGTCACCGAATGTGGAAAACATGATTCCTTCAGAACCACTCCCTCCAGGCACAACCTCGATGAAAGCCCTGTCATGTGGATTCACAGGGGTGGTGCGACACCCCAGACTTTGAACAATCTCTTGGAGGACCCCCTTTGAAATGCCAGGGCCCCTCATTCTTCCTACATGGGGAGGATGCAGAGTGCTAGGAGCCCTCCCTGCCTTCTGAGACAGAGCCTCTGGGGCTCCGACCCTCCTGCTGCACATTGGGAGCTCTGGTCACCAATTCCAACTGGTAGAGGGATGCTTCAGGGATGAACACAGCTTCCAAAGCATTTGCAGCGATGCCAATCAGCGGTGGTAGAACAGTTGGGTTTATTACCTGCAGCCCAGGTGAGCAAGGCCTTAGGTTGGCACAGACTAAAGAAGGCTGAAGTCTGACAGATTGTGTGCGCGCGCGCACACACACACACACACACACACACACACACCCCTCAGCCTTCAATGAGAGCAAACAGTCCTCCCTCTCACCGCGCAGCCATGCAAGGGGCAGAGGAAACTGAGGCACACACAGAGCTCATAAATATACCACTGAAAATTCTGTCTCTGTCACGCACCAACAGACTCTAAATTGAGGGAGCGACAAAAACTGGCAACAATATCACCAAGTGGAAACTGAGGAACGGTTCCAGATGTCAATGCGGAGAGCTGAGGCAAACACCTGAACACTGCTCCTGTCGCCATCCTGTACTACCAAGGATCTGGCTGTGGTTTTGGAACAATCAGCTGTGATGATTATTGGAGCTCTGTGCGGATACAAAATTTGTATCCACATCCGCAAAAAGGAGCGGCGGATATCCGCGACTTTGCAGGGCTCTCACGATCATGTCTGGGATGCCCTCCCCGCTCCCGTGACCCAGAACACACATGACACCTCCCACACATGTCTTTGGACATGTCTCCCCCCCATACACACACACTCACACCGTCTGTAAGACACTCAGCAAGCGAGAGAGTTTATGTCGCCACCGAGAGCCACAGCGCAGCCACAGAAAGGACAAAGGACCAATTGTGTGTGGAGCTGAAAGGCTCTCTGGAGGGCGGGGGGCCATTTGCCCATCTCTCAGCACACCTGTGACTCCTCCCTACTGAACCCCACCGCTCACCGGACATCAGAGATGAAGTGATAGGTCTCTTTCCAATAGGGCAGCAGCTGGGAGGCCTCTTCGTCGTAGAGCCGCACGTTCATGTAGGTGAAAAGCGCCGGGAAGAAGTTGTCGATTTCCCGGGTCACGTTGAGGATGTGGCTGATTCTGATCCAGGAGAGGAGTCAGGGGGGTGCTGGGGCCTCCCAGCCACTCACCCCACTCCCAGGGCCCACCCCAATCCGTGGAGGCAAGTTGCCCCACCCTCTCGCGGAGCACCAGGCAGGGCTGGGAGGGGGTGTGCAGGAGGCTGGATCTGAACTCAGCTCAGACAGCCCCTTCCAGCCTGGAGAAGGGGAGGGGGGCAGGGCAGGGTCTCTCCAAGATGCCCATTCCCCAACATTTCGGCTCCAGCGTTTCGCTCTGCACCCTGGTCAGGACGGCTGCGAGGACTGATCCCGGCCCGGGGCAGCTGCAGACTCACTAACCTCTCTACACGGTCTGGTCATTGCAGGGCGACGGAAAGATGCCCTGGGTCAACACAGGCCCGGTGGGGAATCTTCCCCCAACCCTCCCCCGGGGCCGGAGCACACACCTGTTGCGCTGCAGCTCCTCCAGGTTGGCTGCGTTCCACTCGGAGCCCTACAGACAGGCAGAGAGGGGGACAGCAGGGTGAATGGCCGGACGGGGAAATCCCAGGCAGCCACTGCAGCTGCTCCCTTAGTTCCTTCTCCAGGAAAGTCTGACCCCCTGGGGGCTACATCTAGCCTCCTGAGTAACTACAAGAGCACCCCCTGCTGGAAGAGGCTGGGACTGAAGTAACCCCCCTCCCAGCCAGTGCTCCTGCCCTGCTCCTAGCAGTGCCCCCTGCTGGGAGAGGCCAGGACACGCTCTCCCCAGCCCCTGTCAGCTCCTCACTAGGTACAGGTGGTCAAAGATCCTGGAGGGCCGGTCCATCTGGGCCATGATGAGCAGCATTTCGTTGTCGATGAACTCCATGTACTCCTTCAGGCTGCAGCTGGTGCGGTGCTCCAGCTCTGTGCGGATCTGCACGGGGAACAGAGGGACGGATCCTTGGCCGGAGGGAGAGGCTGGTCACACCCACAGTCCTCTATCCCATTAAAACGGCCCCTCTTTCCCTCTCCTGCCCCCCCAGACAATTGCTTCCCAAGCCCGCTTTAACCACAAAAGCATATCCATCCCCATCTTCCACTCTGATGCCCCATGCCTCTCACACCCCATTGACTTCCCCTATCCTCCCTCCTCTCCCCCCTACCCCACCCCCCATGTACCCTACCTCCTTGGAGGTGATGCTCTCCAGGTCAGCCGTGGCCATCAGTTCACGCAGTTTGGTCCGGATCATCCGCTCCATCAGCTCACGCTGGGTTGGGCTAGGGCACAGAAACGGGAAGGGCATCAAATCCCACAGGGCTCCCAAGTTCTGCCCACAGACTCCATCCCCCTATCTCCCAGACCCCGCCCTCTTGCTTGGGTTTGGCTTGGGTCCAACCGATGTGCGGGCCCTAGGGAAAATTCGAACTCAATGCTCTGGCAAGGGGGTGGGAGCTCTCCTCCAGCCAATCATCATCCAGCGTTCGAAGCTCTTACACGGAGCCTGACCCCATCCAGATTCCACTGGCTGCCAAGATGGGGGAGCCGCAGGGAGAGGGGTACATGTGGGGCTCCCTGAGTAAAACTCAGGGAAGTCACCACAGCACCCTGCCCTGTGCAGATCCAGCCCCACCCTGCCCACGTCGCCCCTGGTCTGGTACTGACCGGTCAGAGAAGACAGTGGGGAAGTCGGGCCGCACAGACTCCAGGTCAGACATGGCCAGCCACTCGTTGATGCAGCTCTGCTCCGAAGCGATGCCGCGCTGATACCACTCGGCCCAGCTCAGGGCGGTGCCCCCGGGGAAGTGATTGTTGCGAACGGCTTCATTGCACGCCTTGTGCAGCACCTGCAGCACCGACCTGGGGAGGGGAGCAGACAGGCGGGAGGACTGACGGACGTCAGGCCTGCACAGAGCCCTGCCCAAAGGGCTGGAGGGGGCAGAGCTCCCCAGCTAGGGCCCCGCCCTTCCCCACTGCTTGGCTAGGGGGAACGGGGCGCCTGCACTAGGACTACTTTACTGTCATGGCCTCTGTTCCATTGACTGGGGGCTTTGGCGGAGGGATATATAAGCAGGTGAAGATCCCCACAGCTGTCCCACTGACTCCCATAGCCACAGCACTTCCCCATGGCAATCCCTACAGATATCCTTCCACCTCCCACAGCCATCACCCCCAATCCCAGAGCAATGCTCTCTGATATCCCTCCACTTCCCAGGGCTGCCACATCCCCCCCTCTGCCTTCTAGAACCATGACATCTTCTCCCTGGCCGACCCCCACAGATAGCCCCTGCTTTCCAAGTCCATGCCTAATCCCACCTTCCCCACTCTGTCCCTCAACCCTTGCCCTAGTGCAGAGGTGGGGAATCTTATTATCTTGGCCACTGACTCACCTCTGGGCTTCCTGCCCCTCCTCCCCGTGACAGGTGGGTTGAATGTATGTGGCCCTTGTACTGGATGAAAATGCTCAAGGGACCAGATCTGGTCCATGGGCCATAGGCTTCCCATTCCTGCTCTGGTGGGCCCCAGCCGACGTGATAGTCCATCCCCAGAATAATCCCACTGCTCCCACCAGCTGTACTTGACAGGCAGTGCGGGGCTCACTCACCACATGGTCTGCACGGAGATGGGTTTGAAGATGCGTGTCTGCCCCCAGGATGTCACACTGAAGCCCCTAGAAACACAGAGAGCAGGGCTGGGATTTCACAGGGGTTTGGGCAGGCAGAGGCAGCTGCATGCAGAATGGGAGAAGGACATTTTCCCTTCACACACAGGGCTGGTCAGAGAGGCTCCATGAATGCACAGTGCCAGCCCAGCAGCTCCCTACAGCCCAGATCATATGCAGGAGCAGGGGAAAGGGACAGGTTGCAGCATCGGGGATCTGTGAGTCAAGCTGGGCTTTCTCTGTGCCATCTGGCAGTGCCAGCCTAGGACTCAGAAGACCTACTTTCTATTCCCAGCTTGGCTACTGGCCTGCTGGGTAATTTTGGGCAAGTCACTTCCCCTCCCCATGCCTCAGTTTCCTCATCTGTAAAATGGTGCTAAGGACTCTGACCTTTGTACAGTGTTTTGAGATCTACTGATGAAAAGTCCTAGATAAGAGCCAAATGTTACTGTTCCTTAGATCACCACAGTGGCATCGGCTGGAGTCTGCAAGCAGCTCAGAGCAACAGGTGGGAGAGATACGCCTGCATATCAGTTTGTGCTGTTGACTCTGAAACCTAAGGATGGCCCATTAAAGTTTCCTACATTATGAAATATTTTGGTCCCATTTCTCATTGCTGACTGGGGCTGGTGATGGTCGGTTTAGATGCAGCTGGCCCTGCGGAGCACACGGAACCCTGAGCACCTCTTGCAGGTCACGGCCGGTGGTGCTGCTGTGGGAACTGGCCAATGACCCTGCCCAGACAGAAGAGGGGAGCTGCGCGCCAGGGTGTGGTTCAGGCAGAGAGTCCGGAGCCTGTACTCCTTTCTCTGTCCAGCAGAAGGTAGCACGGGCTCTTGCTGGGGGCACTGTATGTGGCAAATGGTGGGTGAAATGCAGACCCAAATGGACACAGCAGAATTTCCCTCTCCCTCCCAGGGATCTGCCCCAGGGGAGTAGCACTGGCTCTTACCCATCCCCGTCGAGGAAGACCTGGGTGTCGCTCCAAAGGGGCAGCACCATCCCCAAGGTGCATCTGGCCGAGCTAGGGGCAGAGAGAGGGGTCAGAGTGTATGGCATAGGGGTGAGTGCAAGGGTCCCTAGTGGGGCAATGGAGAGGTTATAGATTCAGACTAATAACCCGCAGACTGCGGCTCCCTGTGCCCATCTGGGGCCCTGCCCTGGTGCTATGGAGGCAGTGCAAGGGCAGGGCAAAGAGCTCGATGAGCATAGGGTGCAGGCGGCTCCTCCCCGAGGCCACAGGGCATAAGCCCCTCACTCCTCAGTCCTGCTCCTCCCGCCTCGATTTTCCCCTTCTCTGGGCTCCCCATGACTCACTTGCCATCCCCCCCCCCCCGGTCCCTTACCGCCCCTCTCTCTCCCTGCCCTGTCTCCTCACCCCTCTTCGGGGAAGTCCACGCCCAGAAGCACCGTCTCGCTCTTGCCCTCCAGCTTCTCCACAAGCAGGAGGTACCGGATCCGGTGGGGCCGGGTCGACTCCAAACGCACGGCCTGGAGGCGAAGTCAGAGCGAGACTGAGACCGGCCTCTCCCGTGCCCCTCTATGCTCCTGCCCCGGTGTCACAGCACCCTCTGCTGGGGAAGGCGGGGTTGGGCCGTGCAGGCTCCGCCCTCTAGCTCATCTCCCAGTGCCCCCTGCTGGAAAAGGCAGGGCAGGGCTGTGCAAAGGAGGAGGAAGAGCCTGCAATTTCCCAGCACCCCCTGCTGGGGAGCAGCTTCCAAGGGGATGTTAAGAGATGAACCTCTGGGTCTCTGCTCTGTTCTCAGGTCAGTGTGCGGCTGGGCTCAGCGATGCACTCAGCGCTCTCCAGGCTGGCGGGCCCTGGGGGCCCAGGCAGCGTGACTCAGCCTCACACGCAAGGGCAGCGCTGAGCAACCCTGGGAAGCTGCCTGCAGAGTCCCGGGGCTGGACCGTGTAGCCGGCTCTGGCTGCCAGCCCAGGAGACGAGAGCGAGAGCCCTGCAGCCATAAATGGGGAACTGGCTGCTGAGAAACAAAATTCCTCAGGCAGGGAGCCCCTCCCCCAACAGCCACCATGCTGCAGACAGCGAGCACCCTGCCCTCCCCTGCAGGGGGCGCTGTCACACCAAGGAGGGGGCGGGACCTGCATGGCCCTTCCCTCCCCAGCAGGGGGTGCCAGGATGCCAGGGAGGGGGAGGAGCCTCACTGCCCTGCCCTGCTTCCCCAGCCAGGGGTGTTGGGACACCAGGAAAGGAGAGGAGTCTGCATGGCCCAGCCCCGCCCCCCCCAGCCTGGCCTGACATCCTGTACCCAGCAGGGCCATGCACTGGAGTGGTTAATAATTCTCCAGTCAGGCTGGGTCAGTGCCAGGGCCGGGGGGAGGGGCCAGGCCTGGAATCGCAAACAATGAATAATGCTTGGGCAATGGCCTGACTCCAGCCCTGAGACAACCTGCCGGGGAGGGCGTCTGTGCAGGCAGGGCTGTGGGGAGGGGGGAAGGGCAGTAACAGGACTCAGGAGAGCGGAAGTAGGGGTGCAGGGAGGCACAGGCCTGGGGGGGGGAGGGGGAGTTCCACAATCTGTTCCTTATCCTCCCCACCTACAGAATCAACCCCTTGAGCTCCAAGCTGTGCTTCCCCTTGCTGCCCAGGACACTGGCTGGAGAACTAGGTCCCCGAATGGAGGTGGCACCAGGATGAGGTGGGGTGAGAGCAATGCATTGTGGGTACACAGACGGCTGCTCCTGCAGTGCTGGGGCCGAGGCGGGAGGGGGGACTGGATGGGCCTATAGGGCTAATCTGGGATAGGGCGTGATAGTGGGGAGATGCTGGACTGGATGGGTCCTTGGGGCTGATCTGGGGCTGGCTGGCAGGGAGGCGGGTGAAGGGAAGGGTTGATCCCAAGCTGCATGGACCCAGTGGTTTCACGATTGGATGTAGTGACTGTCGCCCTCTCTGCTCCCTGTCCCACTGTTTCTGGACCCTAGTCTGGTCTCTCAGGGGAGCCACCTGGTGCCAGCCATGCCCCATCTCACCAGGCGGATGCCATCCTCTGGCCGCAGCAGCCCCATCATCAGCTGCAGGTGCTGCTCCTGCTGGCTTTGAACTTGGTCTGGGGAGGGCGGGGCTTCTTGCACCGTTTCCAGCTTCTCCTCTTCCTGCAGGAGCAGGGCAGCCCCCTTAACCATGACGAAGCTCTGGCTGGGGGGCAGGGGAAAGAGACATAGGCGTGAAATAGGGAAACATGCTGCATGTACAAGGGAAGCCGGGGTCCTGGGGCAGAGGAAGGAGTCACTGTGCAATTTGGGCACATCAGCTTCCACTGAAAGAATCTAGAGCTGCGAACACAGTCGCCCAGAGGCCATTCATCTGTCTGAGTCTGCAGGCAGGCAGCCCCCGTGCCTCAGCGGCTGCTCAGAGCTTGACCACTAACAGTTTAGTTCCAAATCAATTGCAGGGCAGCTGGGCAAGGAAAAGTCTCCAGGGACAGATTAGTTTCACCCTGATGCAAAGGCTGTTGTGATTCATGGGGGCAAGACTCAAAAACCAGTGATGGGGGAGGGATTGAGAGGAGCACCCTCCCGCACAGTAGTCTGGATGCTTGGGGGACCAATAAGGGGCAGAGTCCTTTCTCCTCTCCAGCAGCCACAGGGCAGGATTTTCAAATGCAAAAAAACTGGGCCCAGGGTGGGAATCCCAGCACCACTTCCTCCTTCCAAAAAGCAGGGCACATGGACATTGCTACTCCCTTGCGAATCCTCCATGCCTGCAACCCGTCTCCCACCCTAGGGACCCTAAGCAATTGGGGGGGGAGGGGCGGTGCTGGAGTTGGGAACCAACTCCCCTTTTGCTGAGGGAAAGAGTTTAAGAGTTTACAGCCTCACCGTCGCTGTAGCTGGCTCCTCCTGGAAACCGCTTCATCCTGTAAAAGAAACAAAGACAGCTGGATCAGTCCCTGCATGGGGTGGGCATGTGGGACCACAACCCCCAGATGGGGCCAGATATTGGATGTCCCATCCCTCAAACTCCCATGCAGGCTGGGCAGGTCCCGAGCCAGGAATGAGGCTGGGGAAAAGCCTTTGGCCCTAAGGAGCATCCTGAGCAGCAGCGCCATGATTAACTGATATGCCTGGGCCTGTATCACAGGCAGTAAAGGAGGGGGAGGGGGTAGCCAGTGCCCATGAGGAGCCAGCATCGGCTTCCATGGAGCCACTCCGCCTCCCACCTCGTGCTGCTGCCTCTCTATCAGAGGCACCAGCATGGGGGACGAGGGGGCAGCAGACAGGAGGCAATACGCGTGGGGAGCCAGCTTTTAAGCCAGCTCTCCGTGTATTCCAACGCCACAGAGCTACCTCCCTCTCCCCCCAGCACTGCTGTGCCTATCAGAGGCAACAGCACAGGGGGAGGGGAAGAGGAGGCTGTTGTGGAGCAGCGTCTGTTCGCAGGAACTCGGGCCTCCCACAGACAGGGGCTGCTGTCACCCTACGCTGCTGCCTCTGATACAGAGGCAGCACACACAGGATGACGGGGGCTCCTTGGGAACGAGGCCAGGACCGCACTGGTTGCTGGCCCCACCCCGGAGAACTATCAAATAAAGTAACCGCTAAGTTTTTGATGCGGTTACACAATTATTAATTTGCATATTGATTGACATCCCTAGTTGCCAGGCACACGTGCCCTGGGAACCTGAAACAGCTGCCCCGTTCATCCACCCTGTGCAGCACATTTCTCCCTGGAGAGCAGCAGGGTAAGGGGGGGGGAGGGGACCAGGCATGGCTGAAGAGCCAATGAGGGAGGCCTCCTGGGGTCATGTAGGTGGGGAAGGGGCAGCCTGGGGAGAATTGCAGACAAAGCCAAGAGAGCAGCCCTGGCACGGGGGAGGCAGCCTGGAGCAGCATGCAGGGAAGAGGGGAGAGGAGAGAGCACTCCCCCTTCAGTGCACATGCGCATGCACACATACACACACACAGTGTCCAAGAGGTGTTCTACATGAGGATTCCTGCTCAGCTCATCCAACTCCTTTTCCTCCTAGAAGTGGGCACAGAGAGTTGACGGAACATCAGAGTCACATGGCTGATGTGCCAGAGAAGCCAGGCATTGTAGAGGGGGTCAGAGATCCCTGTAGGCTGGGAGGTCAAAGTCGCTGGCACAGGAAGCTGGAGTTCCATGATCTCAGCTGGGGTTTGCCACCTGCTTCCAGAGCGCAACAGGGAAATGTACACATCTGGATCACTCCTGCATCTACTTGGAGCATTGACTAGGCCACGAATCCTTTTCGGTACCATCCTCGGCCTCCGCCTGCGAGGCATGGCATGGCCTTGTAGTTCTCTCTTGGGAGCTGGAACAGGGCTTGCAGCCCAGCGACCATTTCCTCTGACATTTTTTAGTGTGGAAAATAAAATTAACAGCATCCTGGCCCTTCCTGAACAGCAGCTCCCAGCAGAATGCATGCCACAGACACGATGCTCACAAGCCCACGCAGCCGGGAGACTGCTCTACCAGGGAAGGCGGGGGGGAGGGGGAAGAGGGTGGGCAGGTTTGCTTGGAGAGCAAATCCTGGTACTAGTGCCCTGGAAAGGGGATGAGGAGGGTGAATTCTGGCACTGGTGCCCTGGGGCGCAGAGCCCACAACGCTCAGAGTGACTTTGCAAGACTGCAAGACGCTAGCTGGAGAGGAAGCAGCCTCCGAAGGAAGTGTCAGTTTGTGAAACTTAATGACAAGTCAGTACCGGCTGCGCAAGGGTGATTAGAGCCATCCACAAGCACTGGCGACCTATGTGTAATGACAGCCCTCTTGCCCTGTTCACTACAGCGCTCCCCGCTGTCAGAGCCCGGGCTGCAGAAGCCGGGCACACCCCGCACAACCAGTGTCCCCACCCCACGCCCTGCAGCGCCCCCTGTTGGCAGAGACTGGGGCTGGAGCAGTAAAGCACCCCCCTCCCTGCAGCACCCTCTGCTGGCACAGGGCAGGACTGGAGAAGCAGTGCCCCCCCACAGACAGTG
>CM057848.1:113356215-113399025 GCA_030068395.1 Apalone spinifera
GCTGCTGCCGCCGCACGGGCTCCGGCTGCCGCTTAAAGCAACAGCGCCCCGGAACAGGCAGGCGCCAGCTGGACCGCTGCCCGCTGGAGGCTTTGTGCTGGCCCCCTGCCTGCGCCGGGGGGCAGGCCACGCTCCCCCCCCGACACGCGCACACTCTCACACAGACACATGCACTCCCGGCGACACACACACTCACAAACACACACACTCAGTGACACTCACACAGACACACTCACAGCGACACACACACACTCTCACACACACGCCCAGTGACAGATGCACACCCACTTCCAGTGACAGACACATACACATGCACTCCCAGCGACACACACATACTCACAAACACACACTCACAGTGACACACTCTCTCACAGACACACACTCAGCGACACACACACACTCTCTCATACACGCTCCCAGTGACACACATACTCTCACACACACACTCCCAGTGACAGACACACACACACTCCCCGTGACACACACATACTCACAAACACACACACTCACAGTGACACTCATCTCTCACAGACACACTCTCCCAGCAACACATACACACTCTCATACACACTCCCAGTGACACACACACTCTCTCACACACACACTCCCAGTGACAGATGCACACCCACTTCCAGTGACAGGTACACACACACACAGAGAGTTTCTCTCTCTCTCACACACACACACACACACACACACTCCCTCTCACCTCCCGACATACCTATCAAGAGTCCCTCATGCACAATTTAAGTGCCTATCCTCCCCCTGCATGTGCCTGCTACCCAACTGGCCTGCAGGGTAGCAGTGGAGTGCTTACTGCAGCCTCTACAGGCCCCCCAGGCAGGAACTGCCCCATGAAAACTGGCAAGCCCACTATGGCTATGATTCATGCAAAACAAATTGGCTAGGGGGGGCAGCTAAACTGCTTGCTATGCCGATCAAGTCTGTCCCATGCATCCCTCTTCCTGGGCAAGCGCCTCTGGCCTCTCACCTCATCTCCCGAGACTGTAAGCACTTTGGGGCAGGGAGCATGACTCGTGGGACTGTACAGTACCCAGACTCACTGCTGTGTTTGAGAGGCCAGAGCAACTCAGCCAGGGACCATGTAGATTCCTCCATGACTTGGTGTCTTTCCCAAAGATCTAGCTCTGAGATCGATGCTGGAAGCAGTAGGGGAAATTTTTTGGCTTGGCTTACAAGGGATGTCCAACTAGATGATCACAGTGGTACAGTACTTTCTGTTTTGGAAATCTACAACTCTGTAATATAGACAGCTGCCACCAGATGAATTGTTCTAGGCATTGTACACTTGTGAAATGGCAAGCTGGAGTCTGTCTCCTCAATGGCATAAGAACAACTATACTGGGTCAGACCAAAAGTCCATCACCTCAGTATCCTGCCTGCTGACAGTGGCCAATGCCAGATGCCCCAAAGGGAAGGAACCCATCAGATAATCATCACGTCATCCTGTCATCCATGTCCAGACAAACAGAGGCTAGGGACACCATTCCTATCCATCCTGGGGAATAGCTATTGATGGACCAAACCTCCATGAATCTATCTAGCTCTTTTTTGAACCTTGTTAAAGTTGTAGTCTTCACTACATCCTCTGGCAAGGAGTTCCACAGGTTGACTGTGCACTGAATGAAGAAAATCTTCCTTTTGTTTGTTTTAACCCTGTTGCCTATTAATTTCATTTGGTGACCCCTAGTTCTTAAATTTGGGGAATAAGTAAATGACTTTTCCTTATTCACTTTTCCCACACCAGTCATGATTTTATAGACCTCTATTATGTCCTCCCTTCATCTCCTATTTTCTAAACTGAAAAGTCCCAATCTTTTTAATCTCTCTTCATATGGGACCCCTTCCAAAACCTAATCATTCTTGTTGCCCTTTTCTGAACCTTTAGAATGGTGCCTTCTATTTGGATAAATCAGGCTTCTAGACCATATCAATTGTCTTTTTACAACATATGTCTGGCCACTGAAGATTATATAGGCAGATCACAGTTCAAACAGAGTTTCTGTCCTTTAAAAAATGAATTGAAATTAGTAGCTTTGACTTCACCCCTCCCTTACATGTGCTCAAAGAGCAGGAGCAACCGAAAGTGAAATTGACTAGGGTAATAATGAAATTGAACAGCCTAGTGCCACAGATCACAGGGTGAATGAGGAAAAGCATCCCATCCCTTGGCATCTTAAGCCAAATGTTGACATCTCTGTCCAAAGTGCACATCCCACTGGTTAGGGCTTTGCTGCTGGGTGGGTAACCTAAGGACAGAGCTTTTCTCCACATCAGACAGAAGCAGGCACTGAGCCTGTATCTCCCCCAGCCTGGGACAGTGGGCTGAACACTGGGCTAAGGATGTTCAAGAGCCAAGACTAGTGCTTTCTCCTCCACTAGCTGGAAGTGAGAGCCAAACAAATCCAGAAAGAAAATAAGGTGTCCATTTTAACTGAGTAATTAACCCGACACAATTTACCAAGTGTTGTGGGGGGGGTTCTCCAGCACTGGCAATTTTTAAGTCAAGATCAGCTTTTGTTTGTTTTTCCAAAAGACCTGCTCTAGTTTCCAGGGTCAGACCAGGCGATCACAGTGGACTTGAAATCTTATACAATCTCTTGCTACTTTCTGCCAGCTCTGAACATTGTAAAAGCATGACCCAGGACTCCTCCCAAACCATGAGATATTTAGATAAAAGTAAGAAGATGGTGGAATCTTTTTAACCACTGGGTCTCAGCCTTTAGGTTTTATGTCTTCAAGCTTTTCTTTGCAGACAAGAGAGCTAGATACTTACTTTAAAAAAAACAGTGAGGGTTCTCACCTGATTGGCAATTTTTAGCAGAGCCACCAAATATCCCAAAACTCATAGCAGCTGGCAACATCAAGGTGCTTAACTTTACACCCCCCTCCGCAAGACATCAGTGGGGCTATTCCACTACTTAACCCCTTGTAAGATCAGTTGATCAGTCCAGGTGGTTAGACCCAGAGCCCCATACAATGGAACAAGCTGCATTTTACACCTGGCTTCAGCTTTCCAACCCTCAGTCATCTACTTTGTCTACACTACACAGCTTTTAGCAACACTGTTGTGTCACCACAAAGCCTGTGTGGCTAAAAGCTGGGCCTAGTAAATGCTGTTTGTCAGCACTTTTGCAGATAAAATACTTCCACCCTCTCTGAGTGGGGTTCCTGTTGTTGACTGGACCGATCCTGCTGACCACAAGCCATTGACACTGCTGCTTGCCACAGCAGCAAAACTTTTGACTTGGGGTGGGGGAGGGAAATGTGATGACCTGTGAATGCTTTGTCATTAAATTGTTACTGTAGACCAGAGATGGGGAACCTAAGGCTTGGGGGCCGGATCTGAACTTTGGAGCCCACCTGTACCGTGTGACTAAGCGCCAGCACCGGTTCCCTGCTGCTGTGGGGAGGGGAGGGGTTGTGGAGTCCCGGCCCTTGCAGGCCGGATCCAGGCAAGCCACAGCCATCATCCAGGCTGTGGGCTCTGCTCTGTCTGGTGGGGGAGGAAGTGGCTTTGTACCAGGGACAGCAGTGCAGGGAAATTCTGGGCCCTAGGCTAGCATGCAGGCTCCACTCCCGTCACTCCCACTAGCCAGGAATCCCAGCCAATGGGGGAGGTACCTACCAATGCAGGGCAGTATGGAGCCACTTGCAACCCCACAGGAGCTGTGCCAAGTAGGCACCCCCTTCCCCTGCCCCTCTTCCGCACTCCCCAGACTCTACCCCCACATCTCTACCCTGCTCCTGTATCCACCCTCCCTCCCCTCTGAGAGGAGCACTTGGGTGGTCACCCAGGAGAGAGTCAGGTGCTGCCCAGCTGATTAGCAGAGCACCAACAGCAGGCTGCAGGTGTTTCGACTGGTGGTGCACATCTGCACACACCTCAGTGCATATAACAACATTTATTCTGCGCTTGAATGGAACAAATTAGAGGGAACACTGGCTCAGATGCTCCACTCACAGCCCTCTCCTGCACCCCCATCTCCAGTCCACTCTCTGGCAATCCCTCCCACACACTGAACCCCTCACTTCTGGCCCCATCCCAAAGCCTAAAGGCCCCCCAAAAATGTACTAGCCCCCAGACCTCCAGAAGAGTTAATCCAGGGCAAAGTTCTGAGGCTTGGTACCCCCCTCAGGGATGAGGGGAATCCTGGCATGCCACATTGTGTGAGTGAGGCAAGCGTCTCTTCTTTTCTGCTGATCGGTTGCAGGCTGCATGGTGGGTTTTCTTTTTACTTCTCACTTCTGTGTGGCCTCCAACTGACTCTTCTGTGGGTCAGCAGTCCCCCCCACCCCTCTTCCCAACCCAAAAAGGGCTTTGTCTACACTGGCAAGTTACTACATCATAACTGTCTCTCGTAGGGGGTGTGAAACAAATCACCACCTGAGCGCAGGAAGTTTCAGCACCGTAACTTATCAGTGTAGACAGTCTCGGAGCTATGCCTCTCACGGAGGTGGTTTTCCTAAAGCACTGGGGGAAGCTCTCTCCCAGCACTGAGGCAGTCACGTTAATGCGGCACGGGTAGAAAAAGCTTTAATAGCACAGGGAAAGGAAGCTGCTAAACAAAGAAAAGGTTAAGCAGTGACCGGCTCACAGTTTCTAAGGGCACATCTACACAGCAGGGTTAAAGCTGAAATAAGCTATGCACCTTGAGCTACATCAGTAGCATACCTTAAACTAAAATAGCTTATTTCAGCTTTTGGTGCTAACTACACCACAGGAAGTCTGAGAAAGAGCCCTCTTCCTCTGACTTCACTTAAGCCTCGTACAGGGGTTACAGGAGTTGGAGTAAGAAGTCCTCCAACTCGACATTATGTCGAAATAACTGCTTGTAGTGTAGACGCAGACTATGTAGACTAACATCCATTATTCTGAAATAACACTACTGTGTAGACGTACCCTTAAGTCCCTTACATGAGGAATAAATCTAGCCGAGGAGGACAGAACACAGCCTCTGTCTGGAAGTCAAAGCTAGACGGGTCAGAGTGGAAATCAGGTGAAAATGTTTCAGCGTGAGAGTATTTAACCACTGGACCCACTTACCGAGAGCTGGGGTGGATTTTCCCACACTGGCAGTTTTTAAATCGAGATGGGATGTTTTTCTCTGCTCTAGTGCAAACAGGAATTACTTTTGGGAAGTTCTCTGGCCTATCTTATGCAAGAAGCCAGACTAGGTGCTCACCCCCTGTCCCTGACCTTAAGTCTGGTCTGTAACTAGGAAGATCGGCTGCCATAATGAGATTGCTCAGGAGTGGGTAAAATCCCCTCCCCCCATGTGACGCAGTTGAACTGACCTAGCATAGACAGTGCTTGGTAGCTCCTGGGGCTAGGGACGGGGATACAAACGTGGCCAGAGGACCCCTCCCATCAATGGAGGTAGAATCTTCCCTGAGATGTGGCAGTGACACGGGTGCAGCGTTTTAGGTGGGGATAAACCCCTCAGATCTCTGATTTGCTGATAAGCTTTTTAACATCATCCCTGATGCTAACCACAAGGGTTCCAAACGTGAGAGTCAGCCTTTGTAAACCTACAATAACAAACCCTGGTCCCAGCTCAGCCCCACTCAAGGCATGTTAGCAAGCTTTGCTGCACAGTCGGCGGTAGGGGGGGTGGGTCAGCTGCTTTCAATGCTGGCAGAACCAAGGACAAGAGTGTGGTGGAGGGAGGGGTTAGTGTATAGTAATATTGGGAGAAATCCATGGCTCCCCCCCCCAGCGTCTCAAGAGGGGAGCAGGATCCATCTGTGTTCCATGCACTCACAGGGGGGTGACTGCTGCCCCCCACTAGTGCATGAGACCAGGAGGCGACACCCAGCCTGGGGGAGGTGCAGACCACACGTGCATCAGGAGAGGACGAGGCTCCACAACCAAGAGGGGAAACTGAGGAACTGTTATGGGAACGGCAGCTGGAACCACTGGCCAGCCCTTCCCAGCCTGAAACCAACTGCCCCTCCACCGACCCTCATGCCCATCACCTCCTCCCACCCCTTTGCACCCCCCATTCATGAGGAGTTTCTGCCCTACCCGGAAACTCTCATTTGAATAAAGCTGGGATGGTCTGGAAAATGCTGTCAGGGCTGGGGCTGCAGGGAAAACCCCAGCTACTGCACAAAGGGGAGTGTGCTCCATGCTGCAGCTTGAACCAGACTCGCCCAGCTGAGCACAGAGGTGTGTGTCAAATGGGAGGATTTCACTGGGGGTGGTAGGAAGTTTTCCATCAGAAATGTTTTTTGGATGGCAAATTTAATTTTCAAGTAAAAGAAGGTTTCCACAGAAAAGGTAGGGATTTTTCCCATCCAAAACACCAGCACCCCAAAATAGAAATAGCTTGATGTGGAAAGACAGCCACATGGCTGTCTTGGGTGCCTCATGGGAGTTGTAGTTTAGTTTTCTCTTGTCCTTATTTCCCCCTATGGGCTGGGGACCCTGGGCATACAACATCTCCCAGGATGTACTGCCTTCCTTCTCCAGTCAGGCAGGATTGTAGTGCATCATAGGAAATAATCTATGGCTTATAGATGAGAATAGGCGCATTAAGGCATTCAAACTACAACTCCCACAAGGCCCTGGGGCAGCATTTATAAATTAATTTTTATTTTTTAGTTTATTAAAGTTACCCAAAATAGACAACAACAACAATCAAAACACATGACAGGATGTGTGCTTGCCTTGTAGTACTCCCTGCTGGCCATAAGTGAGGGAGTACTGCCTCAGTTTCCTCTTCCACTTGGTTTCTTCTCTAGTGAAGGTGTCACATGTCTCAGCCCTTGTAAAGTCACCTAGTTGATCCAGACTAGGGATGCTAAATATGGGTTAAATAGTTGATTAACCTCATGAACTGTAATTGGTTAGTCAACTATTCTATAATCCCTGGGCAGCCCCCGTCTGGGGGGAGGGGTTTGAGCTCCTGGATCCGGTGTGAGCTGGGCTGCGTGCCCGTCTGGCTCCTAATACACTTTAAATGCAGAGCCACAGTGGGGGTAGGTCCAAGACCCAGTGCAAGCCAGCTCTGAGTGAGGCTGCTGGTCAGCCTGCTAAAAAATGTACTGGCTGGAGGGGGAAAGGGAGGGGTTGAAATGCATGTCGACTATAGTATTACCCTATAAGCTTTTGCATATCAATTAATCAACTACACTATGATATCCCTAATCCAGACCAGCTAGTGGCTGGTGGTGTAGTTGATCGAGCTACTTGGTGCAATCTAGCTACCCTTAAAGGGCCAGGCCACTCACATTTTTTTTGGACCAGCTCTGACTCTCCATGTAAGAATTTTAGGGCTTTTATTTTCAAAGTGAGCCTCCACTTGTACAGATGTGGGATAGGCCCGTTTACCTCACTGCAGTACTGCCAGGGTAAACTTTACTTCTTGGCTGGAAGAGACCAACTTTACTTCTTAGCTGCTAGGCATGCTCCAACTGGAGACCAGGTATAAAAGGAAACAGCTCAGCTCATTCCGGGCTGACAGAGGGAGGAAAGAGAGCAGGACACATGCTGCAGGCACCAGTCTGGAGCCAAGACGTAGGAGGATGTCCAAGAAGAAGTGGAGCTGATGAAAGCTACACCAACTAAGGAGCCAGAGACCTGGAAGACTCCAGGACCACTGTACTAAGGATGGGGTAGGAAGTAGTTCAGGGGCACTGTGCTCAATGTTGTTAGCATGTTTTGGGCAGATTCCCTGCTGACTTCAGGAGGAGCACACTTACCACTGTCAGGCCCCTGAGGTGGGAGCTGGTGGAGCAAGGAGGGCCTGGGGGTAGCCCACTCCCTTGAATCATAGAATACTAGAACTGGAAAGGACCTTGGGAGCTCAGCAAGTCCAGTTGCCTGGCCTTACGGCAGGATTGAGCATCATAGACCATCGCTGATAAGTGTTTGTTTTTTTTTTTTTTAAAAGAGCAGGTTAGACAACCTCCCTTGGCAATTTATACTAGTGCTTAACCACCTTGCCAGTTAGGAAGCTTTTCCTACTGTCTAACCTAAACCTCCCTTGCTGCACTTTAAGCCCATTGCTTCTTATCCTATTCTCAGAGGCCAAGGAGAACAAATTTTTCTTCCTCCTCCTTGTAACACCCTTTTAGATACTTGAAAACTGCTATCATGTCCCCTCTTTTCCAAACTAAACAAGCCCAGTTCTTTCAGTCTTCGCTCATAGTTCATGTTTTCTAGGCCTTTCATCATTTCTGTTGCTCTTTTTGGGGCCTTCTCCAAATCTTTCTTGAAATATGGTGCCCAGCACTTGACTATTATTATTATAAAGGATGTCCCTTATCCTGCCTTCCTTGAGTTAGAGCCAGGGCAGCCTAGAGGAAACCGGTGCTGGCGGGAGCATTGCATAGCCCAGCATTCGAACCCATCACCTTGCGCTCCTCAGACAGATGCCCTATCCCCCAGGCCACTCCAGAACCCACCCCATCTGCCTACCTTGAGGACGTTCCCTTATCCTGCCTTCCTGGTGCCTGATCCAGGTACATCCAGGGGGCCTCCTCAAAGTAGGGCGGAAGAATGACTCCTCATGTCTTGCTCACAACACTCCTGTTGAACAACCCTGACACGACGTCTACATTGTCAGTTTTGCCGGCAGTGAGTATGCAAATATGGCACAGATTAGCATATTGCTGCACCTCATTTGCATAAAAGGAGGTTTACCGATCTGGAGGGGAAAAGGGGTTTTTGCGCAAAGAGAAAACATCCACACTACTTTTTAAATCTGCAAAAAATGCCTTGCATAAATTATGCAAATGAGGCATGACAATATGCTAATCTGTGCCTCATTTTCATACTCGCTGCAAGCAAAACTGACAGTGTAGACATAGCCTGAGACACCAGAGACCTACAGAAGAGGGCAGGGCCATTAGTTCTAGCCAAGGAGAGGGCAATTGTATTGACTGTAGCTCCAACTCATGCTATCCTGAGATAAAGGGTGATGGTCAGTTCTTGGAACAGAGAGAGGTAACTAATGGTGCCCACCAAGAATCTGTCTTGAGACCCATCCTACAACACAAAGTTAACCTGTGGAACTCCCTGCCAGAGGATGATGTGAAGGCCAAGACAGTAACAGGGTTCAAAAAGAACTAAATCCAATTAATGGAGGATAGAGCCATCAATGGCTATTAGACAAGATGAGCAGGGATGGTGTCTTTAGCCTCTGTTAGGGGCTGGGAGTGGGTGGATGATTTGGTATTTGCTTGGTTCATTCCCTCTGGGGTACCTGGCATTATCCATTGTCAGAAGACAGAAAACGAGGTTAGATGGACCTTTGGTTTGACCCACGGTGGCTGGCATGTTCTTAAAGTACCTGAACACCTTTGGGGATCTTTAGTTAAGTGACTCAGCATCAGATCCAAGGAGGGGCCACTGCAGAACTGGGAAGCCCGAGTATTGCCCTCTCCACTCCGTCACCTCTACGGCTGGTGCAGCAGCTGAGGCTGGAGAAGGGGGCTGGCTCAAGGGGCCAAGGAGCCAGAAGGATTGGTTATGGAGCAGGACCCCACTACTCAGTGCTGCAGAACATAGAACAGACAGAAAACTCATTGGGATATTGAAATTCTGGTCAGGCTGGAGGAATGGCACCTGCAGGAATGCTCCATTTTCTTTTCCAGAAAAGACACAGTGGCAGGAGCCTGGGCCTTTACACAGTGTAGATCAGAGCAGCACATCAGCAGGTCTGAGGTAGCGCGCCAGCGTAGGATTAATCTGCACCTCCCGCCACTAGCAGCATCGCATCTAGCGATGCAGAAACAAAACGCTATGCAATAGGAACAGCCGCATAATGGACGGGCGATGTAGCCCCCTCCACCCTCAAACCAGACATGTGGCAAGCCCAGCTCGGAGGCCTAACCCTGCCACCGGAGCTCAAGAAAGGCCCGTGCCCTGCGTGGCACCAGGAGCTTAGGGGAGGGCAGTTCTCCATTAAAGAGTGTCTTATCAGGGATTAATTTAAACTGGCTGCTTATTGATTTAAACTAAGCTGATGGGTGCCCGGTTAAACCAGAGGGAAACCGCCTTCTGGTAGGGATTAGTCCTGGTCTGTTAAGTGGCCGCAGTTTTCTCCTGAAGCCACGGTTCTAACCCTCAGGAGAGGAGGATTCCCCAAGCGCGAAGAAGCACCCGGCCAGCGTGAGTGCTTCCCTCATTTCTAGATGAGCTCTATCTGGAGGACTCGGCCCCCTCAAGGAATCTCCTCATCCTTCTAGAAGGTCAGAGTGAAAGCTGCTAGAGCCAGGCACTTCGTGATCCCTGGAATGACCCCACTGACATGGGATTGACTCCACTGCAGTTTCTTCATCCTCACCCATTTGCTCTTTAAGCTACCGCATCTGGGAATTCAGGCTGTCCAGGCCCACTGGGGAAGCATCAGCACAAGTTATGTTGCTTTCGGCCTTCTAGAGAGTGTAGGTTTATTCGGTCATGTCGCCAGTAGGGCTTTTACCTGTCATAGCTGTCTGTCCAACACAGCCCACCCCCCACCCCTTTTCTGAGGCGTGGTTCCTACGGGGCAGGTGGGCAGCCTGCTGAATGACACCCTCTGCCTTTGGAGTCCTCCTCTGTGGCCGGTGCTCAGGTTGAAGCGTCTCCCAGCAGTTGGCAAGGTGGTGTCTGGACCAGCGCAAGCTTCTTAAAAGGTAGTTAGGCACTCGACGCCTATTCACTTCCGGGGAAGCGAGGAACCGGAATAGCCTCGAGATCAGGGCTTTACTGGTTCAGCTCAGTTACAGGCAAAGCAAGGAGCAAAGGAAAGAGCAGGATGTGTGGTGGAGAGAGGTGTAGGTCCAACATAGGAACGGCCACACTGTATCAGACCAAATGTCCATCTAGCCCAGTGTTCTGTCTGACGACAAGGGCCTGTGCCAGGTGCCCCAGAGGAAGTGAACAGAACAGGGAATGATCAAGAGATTCCTCCCCCATTTCCCAGGTCGTGACTCCTCTGCTGCTGGGCCTACCAACAGGCCATGGCTAGAGCTGGGTTGAGGGTCGAGGGTTTGAAGGTGGCTGGTGATGGTGAACACCCATCAACCATGTTCCCTTCAGAGCTGCATCAAGCTGGGCACCCAGAGGGGTCATATGGGGAAATCTCAGCCAGACCGTGAGACATCAGCAGGTGACAGGAGAATCCCATGGCAGGCAGAGACCCTAGGAAAGGGGGGCAGGGAGAAAGGAACACAGCTTGGGAAAGGGATTGTGGGGAAAACTAGAGAAGGCAGAGGAAAACCAAAAGGAGGCCATGGTGGGAAGCAGCCCAGGCTGCTAAGGTGTTTTTGCAGGGTTCAGAAAGTGAAAGAAAACAATGTCCCCCACTCCCCCGCCCTGCAGGGGGGAGGGAGAAAAAAGGAGGAACAAGAGCTAGAGGCTGTTGAGGGTTGGAGCACAGGAGGCTGCATGTGCGAAGGACATCAGGGAGCAGGGCACATGGAAATGGGTGGGCAGCAAGACATGGCAGGACGGAGAAATATGGCTTGGGCTTTGTCTGTCACTTTGAGCAGGGAAAAGCAGATGCACACGGAGTTGCGGCAGGGCCGCAGTGTCAGGGAACATCTCACGCTCCTCCAAAGGGACCACATGGGAGGGGTCTGGCGATTGCGTCCAAGAGGAAACTGGCAACCCCAGAGGTGAGTCTCCCATGGCCTGAAACACCCAGCGCTGGGCTGCAGAGAATGCAATCAGGCCACTTGCAAAAGCTGGGAAGGGGGGTGGAGGAGGAGATATAGGGGAGGCTGTTCCTCTCTGGCAGCCGAGTTTAAGACCTTCATCTGGTGTGTGTTAGCGGGGAGTGGGGGGGGGGGGGGGGGGGGGGGGAATCTCCAATGCCAGGGTTACACTGCCATCACCTGGCCATTTGGGGAAAGTAGCTTCTAGGCAGGAATGGTCAATTTCACGCTGATCGATTTCCTTATCCCTTACCTATGTGTTGGGGCAAGGGCTACCCACGATAACAGAGCCAACGTCTCTGAGCAATGAGTGTGTGATGAAGTGGATCCACTTTCAGCAGAGGGGGGCTGCTGCCCAGTGAGGCGTTGTTTACAGCTGTCTCCTCTTCCAATTCATGCTCATCTTCCTGTCTTTGTTTCTAGCAAGAGGTCTCTGTACTCCTGACCGGCTGAGAATCCTGTTTCTCCACTAGTTCACACAGGGCCAGGAAGGCCAGCTCCATTTCTTGCATTCACATAGCTTCAGGGGGTTCCCTATAGGCCTTCCACACCCCAGCCTACTCCCGGGTTGCAATTGGCAGTCTGTCAACAAGAGTGTCTGCATTTAGCACATTTGAGTCTCTCGCAGGGAAAAGCTGGAGCCCACACCACGCAGCAGGGGAATACAAGTCACTGCGATCCGCAGTACAGATGACAACTTCCCCTGCAAAAGAATAAGGAACAAGATGCAGCCATGCTGGGTGCCCAAGGTCTGAAGTTAAACCAAGGCTAAAATGGAAGGGGACTGACAATCAAACAGACAGAGACAAGGAAAGTTGAGCGAATGGTTGTTTGTCAATGGAAACATGCCACAGAGAAAGCAAAGTTCACCAGTAAACAAAGTGGGAGAATTGAAGTTGCAAAATCTCTAGGCTGTTTTTGAAGTGATTCTAAAAGGCATCTATGAATAGATCCTGCTTAAAATAGCCGTGCATCAGGGAGACCAAAGGCATCCGGATCTGGGACTTAAGCTCACGTGGGATGTTACTACTTAACTTTTATATAGCTCGCTAGTGTTCAGAAGCCCTTTACACAAAAGGGAGGGAGGTGGGGATGAAAGGGAATAGTTACAGAACAGTCAAGTGACAAGGCTAGGAACAAAACTCTCCTGGTTTCCAGTTCAGAGCCTCCTCTGCCAGGTCATATCCCTCTACAGAGCATTAGCTTGTAAATGTACATGTCTCTAAAACGTGATTGCAAACGCAGGAGGGACCAAAGGACCCAGAGTAGCCATAGCAAGAGCACAAGCTTTACAAAAAATCACCACATATGGTGGAGTCTCCATCACTTGGAAGCTTTAAATCAAAATTGGGTATTCTCTTGCATCAAGATTGCTCAGGCCCAGCCAAGAGGGCTGAGCTGGAGACTGGAATCCTTACCGCCCAGTAAATGTAACTTCTCAGCGGTTTATATACATTAAATGCACAAACTGGTTAGCATAACCTTAAAGGGAAAGGGGAAAACGGGTTTGTGCTTCAAAGACAAAGCCTGAAAGTTTTGCTACACTGCAGCATGGTAGTGCCCAAGGTCAAATGGAAAAGGGGGGCATTGTGTCAGGCATGGTATGTAAAGAATAATGGTTTCCAGATCCAGTAGTCTAGGGCCATAATTCATGCCCCACAGCCCCTGCTAGGGTTGAGTGCAGCTGCCTCAGTTTCTCTTTGGAATGTCCTTTTTTCCCCCCAATCGAGTCCATGTGACTCAGGTCCATTCATCCTACTACTGCCACTAGAAGGAATGGGGACTCAGCTACATCTCTGCATCTGAAGGAGGTGCTGGTGTAGTCCTAGCTGGAACCCCATCGCCCTTCCCCACACTGCATTCTGCTCACCTGGTAAGTCTGCTTCTGAAAAGAATATTGCAGAAGCAAGGCAGCAAGATATTTGGAAGGGTATGTTTTTTATTGCTCCGGCTTAAAGGTTTAACCTGGCTGCCTGAATCTGAGGAAAGATCTTGATGAAGCTCGGCTGCCCTTTCCAATACAAGCTTAATGACCTCCCCAGCAAAAGAGAAGGCAGATGCTCTGGGCTCTGTACCCGAGACTTCTAGAGGTGAAACCCAAGCAGAAAGAAGTGTTCAGGCTGCTCAGAAAAGCCCATGGGACAGTAGCTACATACATACACAGCCGTTTAAACAGCCTGACTCAGAACCAAAGCTACTGCTGCAGAGACTGTGTGCGCAAATGTTTGAGAAAGCAGATGACCCTGTGGACTGGCACTGCTGGCTGCCCTCCTGGATGATGCTACGCAAAGGCAATGTTTTTGGAAGTGGCAAATGATTCAGGACCCAGGCTCCTTTTCCAAGGTGATTTAGATACCTGACTCTAAATCCCCATGGCTTTTGAAAGCATTCCTTTTTGGCAATTGCCATCTCTGGGCCTGCTTCCCTTTCATGGCTTTGTCTCTTCCAACTGAGCTCTTTGGGGAGGGACTGTCAGTATTTGTGCAGCGCATCATGCAACAGGGCCCTCCAGGCATTACTGTCATGCAGCCTAGCCTGGCTCCTCTGAATGCCAAGAACAGGGAACTAGCTGCTTCCAAAGAGAAGATGCTTTGGGCAGAAAATATGTATGAGCAGCACATCCAGTTAGATAGTAAATATCCAGAACAATGTTAAACAGGTATTAAAAGGGGAGGGGCTAAACCCATTCCAGGTACATTGGTAGATGAGTGACCATTTAGAGGGGCTGGGACATGGAGCATCTTTTTGTGATATTTGTTCAGCATCTTGTGCCGGGGGTCCTGGCCCATGATTGGGGCTCCTAAATGCTGTCATCATAAATTACCCCAAAGTGAATGGAAGGGGCTAGTGAATTCTCATTGTTCAATGCTTCACAGTTTCCACTGATTCCTTCAGAGGGAACCTAGGCTGTAGCCATCACGAACGTGTTGCTTCACTGTGCTGTTCGACTGATCACTCTTAATGTACAGATGAGTGCAATGGAAGTGAGATTTCCCCTCCACATTCACGTTAGACCTCATCAAGCCCAGGCAAGAAATATTGCAATGCCAAAAAGCTTGTTTTTGGGGGCAGTCAGGAGTCTGGGGAGACAAAAGTTTGGAAGGAAAGTTCTGACGATCTCAGCCCGAATGAAATAGAGGTTAAGAGGAAGGAAATAATTCTATGAAGAGCTCACAGAACCAAACAGCAGCTGCAGGAGTCAGACGACACTGGGTCAGAGCTTTTTGCTTGCTCTTTCTACCCAAATCCAAGTGAATGGATGAAAGGAGCAGATGAATAGAGGTTGGATTTCAGTTAAGCACTGGACTTAGGAGTGGAAGGGCCTTCCTAGGTCATCACATCAGGTTCTCTGCAATCACAGGAAGCCTGTGATGATAATCCCAGTCATGAACTAGTCTAGCACCATCACTGTCCTTTAGCTTCACCATCACTGTCCTCTTCTCCCTCACTGATATTTATACCTCTGATGTATTCAGACACAGCAATCCATCCTCTCCCCTCAGCCACCCTTGTTTTGTTAAAGCTAAACAAGACAAGCTCTTCCATTTCCTGTTGAAAGCCACATCTCTAGTCACACTACCAGCCCTTCTCCACACTTGGTCCAGTTTGAATTCATCCATCTTGAACCTGGATGACCAGAACTGCCTGCAGTGTTCCAGACATCTTTTACCCTGCTTCCTTCTGTGATATTCATTCTTCTCTCTACTGAAAATCTTCTTTCCCCGATTAATTCTACAATGTCTTTTGCCTTTTTCACAAAACACATTTGGCTCATAGTCCTCCCATGATCAGCTATACACCTAGGCCTTTCTCCTTTTGCCATTTCCAAACTGAGCTTATAGCAGATTTTATTAGTGCATGATCTTGAACTTCATACTACTGCATTTCATCCCATTTCTATTACTCCAGTCCTAAAGGTCATCCAATTCTTCCTGTAGAATAGTCCACTCCTCCTTTGCATTGACAATACTTCCCGACTAATCTCACGTATACTCCAATTTTTTGTTCCAGGGTCATTATTTGAAGTGGCCAGTAATGGAGAATCCACCAGAGGCCTTGGTAATTTATAAATGTTTAATTACATTCAGTTAAAAATTCAACAGGCAGATGGTGCTAAATTGGTGCAATACCTCAGCCAAGAAAGGCAAAGAGATTTGAGCAGAATATTATCGGCTAATAGCCCACCTCTCCTATACGAGTTCAATGAGATGGAGAAACGAGGGCAACGGTATCTCTGAAAGACTCCAGCATGGTGGTAGAGAACTTTGCAATACGGCATGGTAGCAGAGAACAATGTAGGAGACACAGAGGCACCGTACCTGATTCCACATGCAGAGTGATTACGTTTAAGGCTAAAGGGCACCAACCATACCATGTAGCGATAGCTCCTTTGTATTGCAGAATAAACAGTCACAAAGTTTAAGTATTGCAGTCTCAGAAAACTACACAATTGCACCACAGCCAGATAATAGGTCAGAAACACTACCTTACAAAGATGTAGGAAACCCAGGGCCCTCAAAGAGCATGAAGGGTGCAGGCAAAGTTGAGAGTAAACAGTGTCAAAGCAGGCACAAGGAGATGTCTAAGGAAAGGGTAGGGACAAATTATGCTGTAAAGAGACATGCTAGCAGTGAAAGCTTTCAGCTTGTGAATCCAGACTCCTGGGAGGTGGTGGAGATTTTAACTCAGATAGCAGTAGTATTTGGTTCTCTCTAGCTCCATCCGCCAGAGCCACAAAGTACTTCTTGGCTTCAGTGCAACTGCAGCTTTGCTTCTCTGCTAAAAACCCCCAAACAAATTTCAGTGAAATCCAAGCTAAAAAGGAGCTGGTGAAAGGTGCCAGCCTACAGTCTCCTAAAGCACGCAAAGGACATACAGCATTAGAGGTACCTATACGGAGTTGAAAGATGACCTGCAGAACATACACAATGAGCGCTTCGTCTTTTACTTCTTCACAAGAGCCTGAAGACTCCAATCATAGAACCAGCAGGGCTCTGACAAGTGAACCAGCTTAATGGAAACAAGACAAGCTAAATATGTCCAATAATTTGCCTGGAATGACTGAGACGCTCCTCCGGTCACCTGAAGGACGACAGCAGTGAAACTAGGAATCTGAGTGGGCCCACTGACTTGACTCCCCCTTCCCCACACAAACAACGTGCAGACCTGATACAGTGTTTTCTTTAAACTTTTATTCCAAAAATCCACCCCCAAGAAACAAAATATTTCCCTTCAGAGGCTGGTATCTTCCCCCCCTCCCCCACAAACATCTCTCCTTTCATGTGGTAATATGTTATGAGCAAAGATTCTCTCTAAAACCAGTATTGGAGAATGCTTAGAAGAGAAAATAAAAACAAAAAAAAAATTCCAACTAGCTCCCCCTCCCTTTGCCCCCACATAACCCCCAACCCAAAGAGCATAAGACTTGTTTTCTTTTACCCTTAATGCTTACATTTAATTTTAAAGCACAAATGTTGGAGATGGACTCTAAATCGCCAACAAAAAAATATATATTTACAATATTTCTCTGGGGGGAAAAGAACACAAACCACAACCAAAACCCTTTAAACCAATAGTGACTTTCTTCAGGGAGTTTTATTTAGGGAGCAAGGTTTGTTTTTAATCACTAAGTGATTTCATATATATATATTTTTCTTCTTTCCTTTGTGGATTTTCATCCCTTGCCCTCCAAGGTGGTGGCCAGCTACAGGAATGAGTCTCACACCTGTGATTTTAAGTCTCTGAAGCCACAGACTTAGCGGAGGGCTGTATGAGAAGGCTGTGAGACAGCAAACTTAAAGACTGACCACTTCCTTCACCCATCAATCAGCTCGACTCCTCCTCCTGCCTACCACGGACACCCCCGGTGCACTGATCCGCTCAGCGCCGAATGCATGTGATGGTAATTAAGATGCTTTTGTATTTCAAACCGAAAAGCCAGCCCAGAAATCTTCAAAGGCTGGAAGGTCCCCCAGGTCAGATGCACTTAGATCTCCTGCTTACAGCTTCCCCTGCCTTCCTTTAAAAGCAACAAAAATAAGTAGTTCGATTCTTCTGTTTTCCACAGGAGTAACCAAAAACAAAATGGCAGAAAGCTTCCACTCCTAGGCCAGTGAGAACAACAAAGAGGGCTTTTGTGTGTGTGTCCAAAACTCTAATCAACTGTGGCAAAACTCCCATGTACCGAGGCACTGCGGAATTCATCACACTTGCGCGTTCCAGTCAGCAAGCAAGCAGGCTCAGGCTATGGAGGCCGGGGGGGAGGGGGAAGCGCAGCGCCTGAACCCCCACTGGGGGTTCAGTGGATCTAAACAAAGACATCTCCCACCCCCAGCCAACACTGCAGCAGCAGAAGTCATTGGTGCCAGAGCATTCAGAGCCAGCAGGCTGCGGGGAGAGCTGGAGGGGTGACAGCTGCTTCTGCCTCCCTTATTGCTTTTGAAGCAGTGAGGGTGCATCTGGTCGATTCTCCTTTGAGGTTTCACAACCGCTCGTCCCTCCCCTTTTCCTGCTGCTTAGAGAGTTCCTTTCTCCCCTGCAGGGCTGGAGAGGGGCTGGGGGAACACGTGGCAGGCTGGTTTTGTGCTATCAGTATGCTGAGAGAGGGGGGATTTGGGGGGCAGGAGGAGGGGAGAAAGAGAGCAGAGTGCAAACTGTGCATTAACATCAACAAGCTCAGTCGGGGGAGCGTCCAATCACTCGGCAGGGAGGGGGAGAGAATAACAATGACCCAAAATAAGATTCCAACCTTTCTTTTTAAAGTGCAAAAAGCTCTCTGCTGCCCAAGAGAGAGGGTTCTTTGGACCGACCATTCATTGCAAAGGAAAAGCGGCAGCTGAAGGGGTAGGGGGACAGGGCCAGTCACGCCCCTCTCCACATCGCCCAATTCAGGAGCCGACAGCGACGCGCTAGGTGGCAGGATGGAGAAGGAGCCTCTCCTTTGGCTGCAGCATCCCAAGAGCGCTCAGTGACACTGGCCTGCCTGACGGGGATGGGGAGAGCACGCAGCCTACTCTGTGCAGGATCTAGAAACCCCTTTGGAGTCCTCCCTGAGCTCTGATGGAACTGGCACCCTGCAGACCGCACCCCCTCACCCTTCCAGAAGGCCTGGACACTCATCCTGAGGGGGTTGTGGACAGATGATGCTCCAAGCAGGCCAGCGCTGCTCTGGAGCGGAAGCTTGGCTGGCCATGGAAGAGACACTGAGGCTTGAGAGCCCACTGCCATGGGGCTCTTGCTCTCTACATGCCAGCTGCCCCCCCCGACACATCAGCAGGAGGCAACCCCTGGTCACTTTCACTAGGCCAGGCGAGAGGAGGAAAAGCGTCAGGGCAGAGACGTGGCATGCGTGCGAAGTAGGACAAGCCGCAGGGCCAACAGCGACACACAAGGCAGTGGCACTGGAGAGACTGAGCACGCTTGTTTCAGCCCATCCAGCTCCAGCCCCTTTACCAGAGGCAAAGCGCTCCCCTTGCCCACGCTCCGCAGGAAGTGAAATCTGTTTTGGGGTGCCACGGGGGGAGAAAAGAGGGGCACATTTCCCTGTGCAGACACCTCTGCACAACCTCTGACAGAGCAGCCAGGCTGCAGCGCGCGCCCCTGGCCACTGCCCATTCCTCCTCAGCTATGGGCCAGCCTGGCAGGACCCCTTCCCCTGCTGAAGTCCCAGGAAGAGAGAGAGGAGAGACAGTGGCATCAGGCTGGTTGATGCCCTGCCTGCAGAGGTGGGTGATGGAGGCGTGCAGGCTGCCAGCCTCACAGCAGGTCAGGGCTGGGGAGGAGGAGCGGCTCTCCGAGAGGGGTGGGCTGGGATCTTTCCTTCTCCCTCAGTCTGCCTGGGGTAAGTCTCTAGCTGATTTTCTGTATCAGCTTCTCGTCGGACAGGCAGTAGAGGCTGCTGATGGACAGGTCTGAGATGAAGTGCTCGCAGGCCTTGCGGGTGATCTGCTTGCAGCCTCGCAGGTCGATCAGGGTGAGGTTGGAGATGCGCCGCAGGTACAGCAGGGACTGGTCTGTCAGCTTATTGCAACCTGGGCAGGAGAAGAGGAGACAGGGTTTACCGCAAAGCACTCAGTATCTCTGCCATGAAGGGCCCTGCACATCCCACAGGAATCTGGGACAAGTTTGGCAGGGGGCTGGGGCAGCTAGCTGGAAACGTGGGGTAGGTTAGGGGAAGGAGCAGTCCCTGAATTTTAACCTTTTCCACCTGCCCTAGAGTGGATCTACACCATCCATGCTGCAGTTGTCAAGAGGGAGATGGTGAATTCCGGTCGCTAAGGGAAACCATGTAGATCTGGCTGGTAATTGTTAGCCAATGTCTGTCAGAAAAGGCTGATTTCACTAAATTCAAGTGTTTCATGGGGATAGGTTTGCTTAGTGGAAAGCTGCCTGGTTTCCACGAGATCACGTGTTTTCCTCCCACACACCTGGTCACCTGCCACAAAACTGGGAGCCCATCTTGGCCCCGGTAACCCTGGCACAAGCAAGGAATCCAAGCTGCATGCCTGAGAGCCTGAAAGCAGGGCTGCCTGGTGTCCGGGCAGCTTGGAGAGTCAGCTATCAGCTAGCACTTTGATCTCACTCCTGCATGGAATGAAGGTTTTCATCTGTTTGGACGTTCCCCACCCCTCCCAGAATGGGAATGGTGGGTTCCAATCAGCCCTCCTAGGGCTACCGACTTAATGTATTGCTGCTGGGGGTCACTCAGCCCCAGTTCACTTCACACATCCTTCAGAAGCTGGGCTGTGAAGGCCACGACTAAGCCAACATGGAAACTAACCCTCCTCCCCCACCACTGGCCCCCAGCAACATGGAACCCCACTGCAGCAAGGGTAAAGGAGGGTAGAGCAGTGACCCTGTCTAGCACAATGCATTGCGGCGGTGGAGGGGTGCAGAAGTTGCAGGCACCTGCCATGTTGATCTCTGTGAGCGAGTTGCGCGTGGAAGACCCCACGGCCGTTAGGAGGTTGGCCGACTGGTCCGTAAGGTGGCTGCAGTGACTAAGGTCGAGACGTGAGAGCAGGGGCATATGGCGGATAATAAGCCGGAGCGTGGCATCAGTGATGTCCAGGCCAGCTAGCCGGAAGTCTGTCATGTTGCGGAGTTTGCTGCGATTGTCTTGACCTGCAGAGATGTGTGGAACAGAGTCAGGTCCTGGCCAGCCCCCGCTGCATTCCCACCTGGTACAGGCCAGCACCTCCCATTTCATCACCTGCCCCGAGAGGTGAACTTCTAGTAAGTCAGTGCAGCCCAACCACTCCACAAACCTACTGGGGACCACAGCCCTAATACTGATCCCCGGGAAAAACCCTATCCCCTGGCAGTCACAGCTCTCACCCCACGCTCTGAACACCCCCCTTGCTAACCTCGGCCCTGCCTCCCTGAACACCACCCCCGGAGACCCTCCTTGCTAACCACAGCCCCTGCCCCCGGAGACCCTCCCTTCTGCAACCACAGTGCCCACTCTAGTGCGACCCAGGAGCCAACATACTGGGTTTGTCTGTTGGAGGCGTGAGCAAGTCCCGAATCTGAGGGTCCTTGATTCCTACTGCCCACCGAAGATCGAGGGTCCTGAGAAGGGGGCAGCTGGAGGTACTGAGCGCACAGACTGCAGACCAGGAACAGCCTGCTAAGATGAGGTCTTTCAGGCCTGCAAGGAAGAGGGGGAGCCAATGAGTTGGAAGATACCTGACATCCCTTTGTCCACAGCCCCACCAACACATTCCAATGACTTCACTTCTCTCCTGCAAGTGGGGGATAGAAGGCCAGGATGGGGCATACACAGAGCCTGAATTCCCAGCTCATCCCGGTAAGGGTAGGGCTGCGGAGACAGGGGAACAAAGGGAATTAACTGCCAGGGCTGACTTCCTCATGCACTTCAGAAGATCCACAAGGACTCCTGGGAGTGGGTAGTGCCACAACACACCCTGAAGATAAGAACATGGCAGCAATCCTACATTACCTCTGACACCTACAAGGGACACAAGGTTACGGCACCCATGGGCAGGCGGGCGGGCTGACTAGTCAGAGTAGTGGTGGGGCAACTGGACAAACAGCAGCTCCACTTTACCCTCAGCATCACAACTCACATACAGAAAAGATTAGCTCCTCCTCCCTCCACAAGCCCACGCCCCGCTGACCTGGCAGCCTGTTGACAAGCCAGGTGAGCTGTTTTTTGGAGATATTGGTCCAGCTGAGGTCGAGGCTGACCGGCTGCCTCTTGATGATGCCGCTCAGGGCCTGGGGAGTGATGGACTTGCACCTGCTCAAGTCAATCTTCGTCCACAATCTCTTGTCACAGCACCTGAGGCAGAGACACACCCAAGTTGGACAGAAGTGCCCAGAGCCCCAGCGACACAGACCCAGCAGTAACGTGCCAAAGGCCCAAACCAGGGCTGGGGGACCGGCTGTGCTCATCAGACCTCTGCAGACTCTTAAAGGGGATTGTTCCCATACACCCCCAGCTCCTCTCTCTCGAGACACATTCCAGCTTGTGCTGGAGAGGAGCCCAGCCGTTCGGCTCACTCATCAGAACAGAGGCGTTAGGCTGCTCTGGGAACCAGAAGCACGGCAGTCGGTTCTCTCAACACGCTTGCTACACTAAGGACAAGGGATCATCAGGAAGAGAAGCAACACTGGGCCAACAGCTAACAGGTCACAACCAATGTTCCCTCTAATCTTTTCCATCCACGTGTGGAATAATTTTATGCGCACCAAGGCATTTGCGTGTGCACACCACCAGTACAAACAAACATCTAGCTATGGGCGCACTGCACTGAAATCTCTCCTCAGTGCCCAGCTTACAGGGAACACAGGTCACAACCTTGGCAGGCCTGTTAGATCTAGCGTGTCTGTGCCATCTCTGAGGGGTTAAGGACAGATGGGTCCCTCCTCCCCCCTCATTAGCTCTGAGACTGCATGTTCTGCCTGAAAGGCCAGCTCTTCTCACACAAGCTACCAGTAACTCCAGTACAGTGATGGGAGCCACTAGTTAGCCCCAGGCAAGAGAGGCGCCCCTGGGTGGAACAGACAACACCCCCCACCTATCAAGACTGGAAGTGGTAAGAGATACTCAGGATCCTCTGGGAGGCTTCTCTGGAACAGCGCGGAGCCCGGAGTCCCCAGTCCGGATGTACTGCGCTCTTTGTACAGCCAAGAGACAGCTCTGCAAAGCCGCCAGACGAGGGTAGCGCACACTGAGCGAGCCACAGGAAAGCAGAGGAGAATGCAGCTTTGGCCATACTAGGCACCAGCAAGGAGTGGCGCTCAGGAAGTGCTCTCTGCTCAAGAGGACAACGGGCTGGCGATAGCCCAATCAAGCTATTGCAGGGAAGGGGAGCGGCACAAATAGCAGCATGGCAAGCGTCCAGCACCAACATACCTCCCCCGAGAGCTCCCTGCAGCAACCCACCCAGCTCTGGTTATCTTCTATTTGGTACCAACCAGCTGGCGGGGCTCCGCTGCCTTGGACAAGGGCTGGGCTGGCACCGTGCCCCACTTACCATTTGTACCAGGTCTTGCACACCCGCATGCACTCGCAGAGCTCCCTGCGGCTGAGGTAGCGGAAGACGGACATCCACACCTCGCGCTGCATCCAGCTCTCCTCGCCGTCCTGCGCCCGGCCGCCTCTGCCATTCAGCCGGGCTGCCGCGCCCTCCTCGGCACTCTCCTCCTCCTCCTCTTCATCCTCCACTACCGCCTCCTCCTCGGCTGTCTCCTCTTCCCCAGCCCGCTGGGGCGTCCTGGCTGGGCAGTGGCGCACGACCACGCGGGGAGAGTGCCGCAGGTTGGTGGAGGAGGCGGTGATGGCCTGCAGCTTGGGCACGATGGAGGTGCCATGCAGGTCTTTGGCCGGCCTCTGCAGCGTGACCGTGAGGTAGGAGCCGTGCAGCTTGGCCTTCTCCACCTCGGACAGCTCCTTCTTGCCACTGGGGTTGTTCTCCTTCTCCCGCACCATAGTGCGCTCCGTGGCCTGGAGCCGCAGCAGCTGCCGCCGCTTGAAGCGCTCATCCCGGCTGGCGCTGTGGTGGTCGCTGGGGCCAGCCCCCGGGGACGAGCGCGTCACCACGCCCCGCGGCGAGGCCGGGTCGTGGATGAGCTGCAGCATGGAGGTGGGCGAGTGCGGTGGGGGCGTCAGGGGCTCCTCGCAGCTCCGCAGGGGCCGCAGGACTTTGGCCTGCACCGTGTCCTCATCGCTCTCGTCCATCTTCCGCTTCTGCGAAGCAGCCAGGAGAGGGGAGTTAGCACCTCACCCGTCAGTGCCAGCCCCGGACAAGAGCAGCCCAGCTGGCTAGCAGGCAAGACCCACAGCCAAGGCACTAATACAGGGACCCACTCACCTAGGCAAGGCCACCTTCTCTGGGCATTGAACAGAGGGGTCCAGTAGCACCCAGTCTACGGAGGAAGCGCTAGGGAGAGCTCGTCCCCATCCCACCCTGCACCCAGCACTGTCCATAAGGCAGGCCTGCTCCCCCAACAGAGCCTTGCAGTAGCCAGGGTAGGGAGCACAGTGCTACAATATGAAGGGCAGTGGGGCTCAAGCCAACCATCCCTGCTGTGGGTTTCTTTACAGCAACCTGACACCCAGGTCCCAGAAAGCTCACCAGGCCTCGCCCATGTCTGGTTTACGGCAGCCCCTCTACCATTTGCAAGGGACTCTGTCAAACTTCTAGAGTCCTACCGACCGGCAAGGCAGAGTTGTGGAGGCTGGCTTGGAACTGCAGCTCCTAAAGCCACACCTGGCTACCTGAGCAAGCAGCCCAGCCCTCACCAGGCCTCAGGGAGTGGCGGTGGAGGTGCTGCTTTGCTAGGTCTTCCCGGCCAGCTGGAAACCTGCCCTCTTCCCCCTCAGGCTGGATGCAAGTCCTCGCCTCCTGAGGGGCAGGCCCACCCCTGCAGGAGGATCCCCCACCTTGCTTGCCTCTGCTGGGGCACTGCTCTCGGGAGCAGCGGGCACGGTTCTACGTATGAGCTGGTAACCGTAGTTCTGCCGCCTAGGCAGCGCCGCCAGCCTCCACTTGGCCAGCCGGCGCCGCACATAATCTGCTCGCTGCTTGGCGGCAGGGTCTGGGCGCCAATGCCCCTTGAGGAGCCGTTTCTTCTGCAGGATGCTGGCGTTGGCTTGCTGACGGGCTCTCTGTGAACGCCAGGGGGTGGAGATGGCAGAGCTATGAACCTGCTCCACTGGAAGTTAGCAACGTGCAACTCCACCAGTGCCCGCCAGTCACCTGGCCCCATCGAGGTGCCACAGCTCCACCAGTGCCCACCTGCCTGACGCAGCACTCAGTGCCCTCTAGAACATCAGCACCTGTCGACCCCACGTGGCCATGCAAATGACCCCAACCAAGTCTCCTCAATGCTCCTGCAGCTGTGTCCAGTGAGTGTAGCACCCCACAATCAGATGGGTTCCCCCCCAGACCTCCCCACCCAAAAAGAATTAAGTGGGGTGGGTGTTCAGAGGGCAATCCAAGTGCCCCCATTCTAGCCCATCAGGCGGACCCCACTGGTGCGGTCTGAGCGCGGTTCTCCTCTCACCTGGCCCTTCTCCGAGTCATCGCCTTGGTAGCACTTCGGACACTCCCAACAGTTGGGCAATTCGTCATTCAGCAGCCCTTCCCCATCCATCTGCAGATGGGAGATACCAAGTAGTTAGCATCCCCTTTCAGCCTTTTGTGCTCCCCCCACAAGAAAGCCCCTCCCCATGCTGCTGGGCCCACCTCACCTGCAGGCAGCCAGGGTGAACGATCTCATTGCAGATGCAGCATTCCATGAGCTTCTTCTCAAAGTCCTGCGAATCCTCGTTCTGATCCACCTCCCCGCAAAGCGCACACGTGACCGAGTGAGGCAGCCTGGGCTACAAAGGAAGCCGAGAGTGAAACCAGGGAGATGGGCCCTCACGGTTTTGGGAGTGGGGTGGGGTGGGGGGGAGGGGGGGAAGAAGGGGAGATAGCTAGTTGCAGGAGCTCTCTTGCATTTCCCCAGATTCCGCTCCGTCAAATTCAGATTTGGTGCAGAAGGCTCAAGCAGATTCACCTTTATCCCTCCCCTCCAATGGCCAGCCACAGCTCCCTCAGCCCCCCATGTAAATTGCTGCAGAACTCACCGCTAAGCACTGCCGGAGGACACAGGACTGCTTCATGCGACCAGGCCCCCCAAACTTCTTCATGTCCCTGCAGTAGTGGCACATGCCGCACTCGCCCTGCATGCAGGCCTTGCATTTACGGCACCGCACCCGCCTCCGCCGTGCTCCAGACACTATCGGCGACACTGTGGGCCTTACGGGCACGGGGCGTGGAGCTGGCTTCATGGTGTGAGGCTTGGTGATGGGGATGGTGGGCAGGCGCACCTTCGGCCGGGCCTGGAGCTTTAGCTAGCAATGGAAGCACAAAGGAGAGGTCAAAGATCAGGAGATTCGTGGCTCTCAGCTCTGTTGCGTTTGGGCAGCAGGAGCATCTCAGCAAGCCTGCATCTCACACCTTGCTCTGTAAGGACTACACAGACTCAGCCCGGTCAGCATTTTCCTCATTTTACAGAGCTGGGAACTGACGTAGCCAAGGGGAGACAGGGTTAGAGCCCTAGCCACGCAGCCAGGTGGGAAGCCTGCATTTCCATACCATGAGCCAAGAAAAGGTAATGACTATTTGCAGCATTTACCTTCTTCACCAACCCAAACCCCAATCTCTTCTTCCACTGAGTCAGAGCTGCAAACGGGCCCCGACAGGCATGGGCAAACTTTTTGGCCCAAGAGACACATCTGGGTACCAAAACTATATAAAGGGCTAGGTAGGGAAGGCTGTGCCTCCCCAAACATCCAGGTGTGGCCTGGCCCCACCTCCAGTCTAACCCTCATTGCTCCCTGCCCATCCCTCCTGTCAGCTACCCAACTTACCCTGCTCTCTGCCCGCTGACCCCCCGAGACCCCACCCCGACTGCACTGCCCAGAGCATCTGTGCTAGTGGTGCAGTGACCGCACTGCTCAGGTGCTGGGGAAACGAGGCTGCAGGGGAGGGGCTGCAGAAAGGGAAGGGCCAGGGGCTAGCCTCTCTAAGCGGCCTGATCATCAGTTGCCCCTGCTCACTGCACTGACCAGTAGCTGGGCTGGCTCCTCCTGGCAAGGCTGTCCTGACTTGCTCTATGGTGGGAGCTCGGGGGTCCTCCAGACCTCCAGCCTTCCCCTGGTGAGGCTTGTCTGACCCAGGGCCAGTTGCTGGGGAAGTGTGCCAAATCTGAAACTGTTTATAACCGACCCAGCCACTAAGCACCTCTCCAACAGTCTTTTCCTCACGACTACAGCAAATTCTCCAACTGCTAGTGCTTTATACCACGGGAAGCCAGGATCCAGGTTCAGCCTGTTAGGGCTGGTAAGGGCTCTCAATCTAGCAAGGCTTTTTGACCCAGGCCTGACTATACCAAGGCATTGCTCTTTGGTGCAGTACAGTCTCCAAATTCTCCTCTGAGAGGCACCCTACTTTGACATTTCTAAAAGCAACGCCCATGGGAAGAGTGGCCAGAACAAAGGGGAAGAGTGGCCCGAACAAAGGGCATTTATCCCAGCTGGTGTGAGTTTTTCCCGTACCTCCGTGAGGAGTAAGCTGCAGACCCACCTGGCCAAAGAGTCTGAGTGGGGGGCTTTTTGAATCTTTCACCAAATCAGTAGGGAGGTTGGCAGGCAGGCAAACTACTTGGCCACTGCCAACGTAATCATTTGCCAGAGGTGGCCCATTATCCAGCATCCTCACTCCCTTTTTGAGACCAGATTTCCACTTTTGAACTTACAGGCAATTAAAAAATATAAGGTATGTACTGAACTCCGAGTCCCCTTTTAAAATATAGGCCTTACTGCTTATTCCTGCATATCTGCCAAATAAGTTATGCAAACATTTCAGCCTATGGGAACTTTCATAATGTTTTCCCTGCCTCCTTCCATCCCTCTTCCTGCATTTAAGCAGTTCTGGGAAGGGCTGATGGGAGCATGACTTCCCTTTCCCCCGGAGGGTCACCTGACAGGTAGGCTCCAGGGCTCTGCTCTCCATTTCCACCACTGGAATCTCCTCAGAAGCTCCATAAACCCTGAACGACCAGCAGCCATGGGATGGCCCCATCTCTTACCTTGTCTCTCTTGGGCCACTGGACTATAGGGACTCCTGTAAGTGCCAGTTTGGGATCGCTGTTTGCGTGCTCTTCCAGCAGCAGCTATTGGATGGGGATGGGAAAGGGAAAAGGAAGACAAAAGAAGCACAGGTCTGTTAGCACGGGAGCATGCAGCTGCTGCCAGCCTGGATCTGTCCAGATGCCAGGGAGAGAACATTCCTTACACGCGCTGCTGCAGAGGCTGGGGAAGAGATGTCCTCCCCCACGCACACACCTGTTCGTTAGCAGAGCTGAGCTATGCAAGCGATTGTTGTCATCTGGCCATTTCAGCCCCGCAGTCCCTGGCAGACCATACGGAGGAGAAAGTGACCATGTAGGGATTAGCTCTTTTGAAACAGCCTGGGGCAGAGGAGAGGAAACCCAGCCTCTTCCCCCAGGCGCCAAGTTGGGGCACAATGCTTCCCTGTAATTCAAATGCTAGAAGCAGCAGGCAGAGTGCAGGACAGCCAGCCCCTGCTCCAGTTTAGGAGGCACTGATTCTCATTAGGGAACTACACAGTGCTGGGTGCCAGGTAGCTAGAAGCTTCCTCCCATTCTGCCTTCCAGTTTGGATTTCACAGTAATGAACATTTCCAAAAGGCGGGGGAGCTCAGAGGCTTCTGGGAACATCCCCAGGGCTGGCCCTCCCGCCTTTAACATGCGGACACATTCTATGGCCAGGTGTTGGCGACAGGCGCCCGCATCCCCCAGAGGGCACTTGGGCTGCCAGTTCCAGCCTCCAGCCTCTGCTTTCCACCCCACCCACCCGGATTACGGTTGCAGATGTGCTTTATTTACTTGGCTGTTGCTATGGCTACGTTTTCAGTAGCCTCCCGCTGGCGTTCCCATGTGCCAGGCACGCTGCCAGGAGGGAACAGGGCATGGGCTGGGCTGGGCTCATACCCACCGCAGAGGATGCAGTTGCCGAAAGGCAGACTCTGCCGGGGAGGGCTGCTTTCCAGTTACTCCCCCGCCCTTCTGAGAAGGCTGCGGGCGGGCGGAAGTGGCTGCCTCCACTCCCACAGCAGCGCAGCATGCTGTCCACAACCAGACTCTCCTCCCCCAGCCAGCCTTCCCATGAGCACACAGTGAAAGGAAAGGTCAGGGTCTTGGGGCGCGCAAGCGCACTCCTACACACACACACTCCAACGCCTCTCAGAGCAGGGAGGGGAGAGGGAAATGCACTCCAGGGGGGAAGCTGTTCAGACACGCACACCCTGCTCTGAGTGGGAAGGGGCACACCCTGATCCACCATTTAACAAGGCAGTTTGGGGGCGGGGGACCCTAAATGTGTCCCCTCTGCATTGATGTGGGGAGGGGGAGGGGGAGGAGGGAAGAGAGTGCCAAATCTCAGCCCTGAAACAGCCCACTGCCAGGATCCCAGCACAAGTGGAAAATGCTCCCACAGAGGGAATAGGAGATGAGGTTCCCGCCCCAGGACACCCCTGAAAAAGGTGCAGGAACCCCACTTCAGCCAGTGGACCCCATCCGGAGGAGAGGGGAAGCCTGAGCCCCCTGAGGTCGCTGTTTCAGGAGGGCAGGAGGCGGCTCTCACAGCACAGTGCCAGCAGCATTGTTCTGCGGAATGAGGGTGGGCAGCTGAGTGCCCCCCAGCCCCCAGGGCCCAGTCGCTCCCCCCACGGAAGCTCGGCGAGCTGCCTGACCTTGCGTGCCACGTCCCTCTGGAGCTGCCGAGGCTGCGGGGGGTGAAGTTTCCGAGCCCCTTTGTTCCGGTGCCCGCACTGCGAGCTGCGGGGCGCTCCCGGGCGCCTCTCCTTCCGATCTACAGCACAAGCCTGCAGCTCCCCCCCTCCTGGGGCGACATGTTCCCGGGAGCCGCCGCCGCCGCCCTCCCCCAGCCCAGGCAGCTGCCCCAGCAGCCGCTCGCTCCGCTCCGGACCCCGTCAGCCGCTTCCTGCTGCCCGCAGACAATGCTGCTGCGTCACCCCCATGCGGCTCCCAGCAGTGCTTTGCAGCGGAAGATGGCAGAGGAGAAAGGCAGCGAGCGAGCGAGCGAGCAGCGCGCAGAGGGCAGCTCCGTTCTGCTGCAGAGTCAGAGGAGGCTGGGACCAGCGGCTGGCGGCGCGCTGATTGGCAGACAGGCCTGCCCGAGCGGCCCCCCTCCCCTGTCCCCTCCCCTCGCCACTGCAATCGGAGAACCCAGGGCCAGACCCCCGAGGGCTCTGGCGGACGCGGAGCCACAGCAAAGCGTTAACCCCTTGCGTGCGCGGCGGCCGGCCCGGCATTTGCCCTTGGCGCCAGTCTAGCCCCTTCCTGGCGTCTGAAGCGGGAGGGGCCCAAGCGCTTCCTCTGGGCGGGCCGCAGCCCCTGCGGGAGGGCTTAGATCCGGAGGAGGGGAGCTGCAGACTCTGCTAAGCACAAGGTGGGTCTGCAGGCACTGAACCCCGGCCCTCGGGATCCAAAAGGCGGAGGCTCTAGTTAGTACTTCGCCTAAGAGCCTCCTTCGCTAAGCTCTGGAGGCAGCTGCAGCCTCTAACCAACGTGTTCCTCCCTCTCTAGTAGCTTCCTCAAAGAGCCCTCCTGGGTCAGTGTCAGTTACACAAGCCATGGCGCACCCATCCCCTGCCCCTCACTGGCAGCAGGGCTAGAACAACTGTAATGGCACAGCACTATGGCACCAAACCCTCTGTAGTGGCCTCTGAGCACTAGGGATCTCCACACACTGTGCCACAGCTTCAGCTAAAAATGGAGGATGTTAAGTATGAAATAGCAAGACCAATGGCACTAATCACTGTCTTCAATTCCGTGTTATGTTGCCCCGCAGAACCTTCGCTCTTATAGAAGCTGACAGGAAAAGCTGCAAGTCTGGCAAGTGCACCCATAGGGCATGGGGAAGCAGTTGGGGAAGGACATGGCTGGGATGCACACATTGGCTGGATGTTTTAGCTAAAATAATCAAGTAGTTAACAAGGCCCTGGTTTGAATGGTCTCCCATACTGTGCATCAGCATTAATACCATGGTGAACTGACCCTCTCAGAGCTATTGTGGCAGGCTATCCACAGCCTCAGGCAGACATAGCTGTAACCATATAGGTTAAAAGCTTTTTTATAATAAAAGCTGAGATGCTCAATCCCAATTCTGTGGAGCACATGGGGTCCTTCACCAACCAATCACATGCACCTCCTGTGAAATGTCTCCCATTACTACCCCTCAGTGGGAAAGGTTTCCTCATACAGTCTTATTAGGTAATGACCCTGACAAATCCAATATATGACTTACTAGGGATGTGAAAGTGTAAACACCTGGGCTCATCCGTTAACCTTCACGGTTATACACAGGCCCCTGCCCTGCACAGATGCCTCCACATCTGCAGCGCAGGGTGTGGGCGTGTCTCCATGTCTGCCTCCCCTGTGTGTAAACATGTAACCACTGAATTTTTCAGCCGTTACAACATTTACTTAAATCAACACATTTTAACGTCCCTATTTCTTATTAGCCTTGTGCTGTAGGAAGCTCTCTCCCCATCACACTCCATCACGACTACTCCACTTTACAGGTGAAAAGGGAAGATTTGACCCTCTCTTTCATAACAGGAGAGATGAGAAGGGGCTAATTCCTCAGACAAAACACCTCTCAAGCCACACCCCTGGCAGATTTCATTGTAGATTTCACTCTGCTCTGTGGCATGGCCCCAATTTCCCATATAGCCAGTGATCTGCTCTCTGCTGCAGAGGGTGTCTATATTTCATGCTTCTGGGCAGCCTCCAGCTCCCTTCAGCCACAGTTCCTCTTTGTCCTAATCTTGTCTCCAGCAGTGTTCCCTGTAAGTGAAGCACTTGGGTGGCCACTCCGAAGAGATTCAAATACCACCCCACTGGATTAGCAGAGTGCCTACAGCTGGCAGCATGTATTTCTATGAGAGATACACATCTGCACATACCTTGGTGCACATCAAGGAGAGGATATGACAACCAAGGGTCTAGTTTAGCAATTTTAAGAGATATGGACTGCAGCAACTGAAGCCTGCACTACCTCTAACAGAGATAGGGCACTGCAGCTCCAAACATGCAGAAACTAGAGACAGAAACCTAGATGATCCTGATTTACTGGGGGAGGAGGGAGGGCACGAAGACTGAGGCACAGGGAGCTTACATCCTGCTTTAAATGAATGGTGACTACCCTTGCATGACCAAAGCATGGAGAGCACTACTTGCCTTGCATGCAAGGGAGGCAGTTGCAGCCTATCATGCAACGAAAAAGGATTTAATTAGTGACTGCAGAGGTACCAGAAAATAGCAGATTGGTTAAGAGATATGGAGAGCAGTTCTGGGCAGCAGTCAGACTCAGCCAGGAGCAATTAGCTCGGCTACAGACTAGTACAGCCAGACCAGGGCTGAGAGCCTGGATATGGGAATTTCAGATTGTTTTCCCTCCAGAATAGGGAGCTCTATTCTGTTTGTATAGCACCCAGCTCAACGGGTCCCAATCCCAGCTGGGACTTCAGTACCTGCCAGAATATAAACATTTACTTCTGCAGTTTCTATGTCCAGACTTGGGCTTATTAACAGTCTACGTCCAGTTAGCCAGTAGGAGATAACAGACTTCCCTGACAGCCCAGGTGCTAGTAGACTATTTGTTGTTTAAGTTTTTCCTGTTACAGATTAACTCGGCTACCCCTCTGAAGCCCACTAAACAATTACTCTACTGAGAAACCAGGAACCTCACTGAAACTTTGGGGAGCATTGTGTGTGGAAAAACAGAGGGATAAGTGTGACCGGAAAAAATAGATGAGAAAAACAGGCTAAGATCAGAAAGTGGTGGGAGAGGAGCCTTATTTATTATTGTGACCAGATGAGGCATACACAAATGGCTGCGCGTTTTAAAAACCCTCAGCTGGTGTTTTACCTTACATACCTCAAGAGGAGCCACATGTAAGTGATGTGCCAGTAAGTGTTGCTCAGATGCATAAGCTCTGCACGAGGATCAGGAAGTAAGAGTGCTGCTGGATAAAGGGAGTTCTCAGAAATCTGTTCTTTGCAAGAGATCTGGACCAAGCTCCAATGTTCAGGTTCTATTTATGGGGACTGAGGGATTTATGCAGCTCCTGAAGTACACATCGCTGTTTTATGATGCAGGTTACTGCAGGAACTCTCCTTTCCAACAGGGTACAAGGACAAGGGAGTCTAATTCCATAGGCCTTCTTTGTGATTAGCCTGTGTAGTGATTCAGCTGCAGTCCAAGAAAGGAAAAAGAAAGACCTGGGATCACACCACGTAGTATTTTTGGGGAGCCAGGAAAAGTTGAAAAAAAAAAAAAGCAAGGCATGATAGGGTGAGCTTATGAGAAAGATGGAAGTGGACATGGTACAACCCCCTCTGTACTGATATTCTACAGTCAGAAGATCTCACTCTTCAGCCTTTCTACTCCCAAGAACAAGAAGTCACTAAACCAGTGAAGGGTATAAACTAAATCCAGAATAGGATTACAGAAGAATATGTATTGAGGAGCCCATAAAGGGAAGGAGCCAGAAATCCCTAAGGCTTTCAGAGGAATGGTCCTAATGAGTTGGCAGATCATTCTATCGGCAGGACATCTACAAGAGGAAACCCAGGACAGGACAGCAGCAAGATTGTATTGGCCTGATTTGTATCAACAAGTAGAAAAATGGATTCAAGTCTAGCCTTAAATTCTAGAAAGTTGCCTTCACTAAGAAAAAAGGTCTTGTACCATTCCAGTTGTAAGCAATGGCTCTTTTACCACAATCACAAATGCTGCAAGACCCCTAGAATGAAATGATTTCGATAACCTATGTCTAGTGGCAGTTAATGACTATGTACCTAGAAGCCTTTCACAAAGAAGTATCAGTAGGTGGTGAGTGTATTTGTTTAATAGTTATCTAGGGACACACCACAAACACCAAAGAAGAAATGTCATATGCAGGGCTATGCAGCCACTGTACAGACATAAGAACTTAAGAACGGTCATACTGGGTCAGATTATAGGTCCATCTAGCCCTGCATCCTGTCTTCCGACAGTGGCTAATGCCAGATGTCCTACAGGGAGCGATCAGAACCAGGAATCATCAAATGATCCCTCTCCTGTCACCCATTTTCTGCCTCTGACAAACAGAGGCTAGGAAAACCATTCCTACGCATCGGGGCTAATAGCCATTGATGGACCTAACCTCCATGAATTTATCTACTGTCTTTTAGCAAATATAACCTGTGGGTTATATTCATTTTTACAAACCCTGCACGATCCCCTCCCCTCCCCCCACGAGGTATATGCATGTGCGGGGTATATATTTTTTTTGTTTTACAGAAAGTACCGGGCAGGAGACCGGAGCCCTGTCCCAGGCAATAGGTTGCCTGCACCATGGATCACCGCAACTCCCCCCCACTGCCTCCTTTGTACCCTGCTTGCAACCTCCCCCCGGCCCCGCTCACTGGTGCACAGGAGTGGGGCCGGGGTATGGTGCTTGTTGCTCCTGCGTGATCCAGCTGGGCGCCCTCCCCTGCTTGCAGCCACCGCTGCCGCACGCTGACCCCGCTGCATGCTCACTTGTTGCTCCTGGGCCGGCGCCTGCCTCGCTGCCCAGAGCCACTCCCTGGCCCAGGAGCAACAAGTGAGCACACAGCAGGGCCGGCGTGCAGTGGCTGCAGGCAGGGGAGGGTGCACGGCTGGATCACGCAGGAACAACAAGCCAGTGCGCGGCAGGGCCACCGTGCAGTGGTGGCGGCTGCAGGCAGGGGAGGGTGCCCGGCTGGACTGCTCCCCCACCCAAAGGCTGGCAGCTGCACAGGAACTGGGGTGGTGAATGGCTGGCTACTCCCCCTCCTCCCGCACCGTAAATATACCCCCGGCAGAGTCTTGTATACTTCCTGGGTTATACTCGTGCGCGGGGTATACAAGATTTTTTTTATTTAAACAGCAAAAAGTGCGGGGTATATTCGGGTACGGGGTATATTTGCTAAAATACAGTAGTTCTTTTTTTTGAACCCTGTTAAAGTCCTGGTCTTCACAACCAGGCAAGGAGTTCCACAGGCTGACCATATGCTGTGTGAAGAAAAACTTCCTTTTCTTTGTTTTAAACCTGCTACCTATTAATTTCATTTGATGACCCCTAGTTCTTATATTATGGTAAGTAAATAATTTTTCCTTATTCACTTTTTCCACACCAGTCATGATTTTATAGACCTCTATCATATTCCCCCTTTAGTTTCCACTTTTCTAAGCTGAAAAGTCCGAGTCTTTTTAATCTCTTCATATGGGACCCATTCCAAACCCCTAATAATTTTTCTTGCCTTTTTCTGAACCTTTTCCAATGCCAGTATATCTTATTGGAGATGAGGCAACCACATCTGCATGCAATATTCAAGATGTGGGCGTACCATGGTTTTATATAGAGGCAATAAGATATTCTCTGTCTTATTCCCTATCTCTTTTTAATGATTCCTATTTGCTTTTTTGACTGCCACTGCACACTGAGTGGATGTTTTCAGAGAACTATCCACAATGACTTCAAGACCTCTCTCTCGAGTAGTTGTAGCTAAATTAGTCCCCATCTTATTGTATGTATAGTTGGGATTATTTTTTCCAATGTGCATTACTTTACATTTAGCAACATTAAATTTCATTTGCCATTTTGTTGCCCAATCGCTTAGTTTTGTTTTGGTCTTCACTGTCTTGAGCAGTTTAGTACCTGCAAATTTTGCTCTCTCACCATTTACCCCTTTCTCCAGATCATTTATAAATAGGTTGAATAGGACTGGTCCCAGTATGGATCCTTGGGGAACACCACTAGTTTCCTCTCCATTCTGAAAACTGACCATTTATTCCTACCCTTTTTTTCCTGTCTTTTAACCAGTGATCAATCCATGAGTGAACCTTCCCTCTTATCCCATGACAACTTACTTTACTTAAGAGCCTTTGGTTACGGACCTTGTCAAAAGCTTTCTAGAAATCTAAGTATACTATATCTACTGGATCCCCCTTGTCCACATGCTTGTTGACCCCCTCAAAGAACACTAGTAGATTAGCAAGGCATGATTTCCCATTACAGAAACCATGTTGGCTTTCCCCCAACAAATTACGTTCATCCATGTGTCTGACAATTTTATTCTTTTCTATAGTTTCAATTACTTTGCCCAGTACTGATGTTAGATTTACTAGTCTAATTTCCAGCATCACCTCTAGAACCCTTTTTGAATATTGGCGTCACATAAGCTATCTTCCAGTCATTCCGGGTACAGAAGCGGATTTAAAGGATAGGTTACAAACCATAGTTAACGGTTCTGCAATTTCACATTTGTGTTCTTTCAGAACTCTTGGGTGAATGTCATCTGGCCCCAGTGACTTGTTACTTTTAAGTTTATCAGTTTGTTCCAAAACCTCTAATGACACCTAAATCTGGGACAATTCCTCAGATTTGTCACCTAAAAAGAATGGCTTAGGTTAGGGGGATCTCCCTAACACCTTCAGCTATGAAGACCGAAGCAAAGAATTCATTTAGTTTCTCCACAATGACCTGATCGTCTCTGAGTGCTCCTTTAGCATCTCAATCGTCCAGGGCCCCACTGATTGTTTAGCAGAATGTTTGAGTACATCAGAAGCAGGAAGCCTGCTATCACTTACAGCTGGAAATAAAAAGGATTCAAATGCATCTATAGGGTGACGGCTCTGGAGAAAAGCTTAAAAGTTGCAGTGGGAACCTGTAAAGCCATATAGCGTAGTTTGGGAGAGGTGACAGCTCATCTGGAAATACCTCAGGCATCTATTGCTTTTATTTCTTCGATCACATCTGACAGATTTAAGAACTATTACATATTGTAAACCAAACCTGGGAACTGTAGCTAAGCCTGGAAAGGACAGTGAGGTGAGACAAAGACCTTTTGAAATGAGCAAGCTGGCACAAGAACATTGTAAGGAAGCCCCTACTTCCAACGAAATGAGGAAGCAAAACTTGCTAATTTCAGGACAGAGGGTTTTACTTTATAGTGCCGAAACACAATTTATTGCCGAGCGAGAAGGACAACATCGAAATTCAAAGAGTATGAAGCTGGTAAGTTATGACAATGATGCCACACGAGTGCGAGAACATATCTTAATACTCTGGGAGTGGCACAATAGGGAAAGGGTGGAGAATGGAGAAGAGGCTAGGGTTACAACAGGAAGAATCGTATTTGAGTCACACCTCACAGAGAACAATATAGGTACAACATATCACCACTGAAGGACTCCATTCAGACACAGCAATGGTATCACTATTTCTGAAGAGATTACTGCAGTTCTGACTATGGGTGTTACTGAAACAACCAAACAGACAAGGCACATAGTACCGGTACTAGAGAGAAGGGAAAATCTGCAGGGATAGTTGCAAACTAGATACAATATCTAAGTTGGATTCCTCCTTTATGCCACATACTGAACTATAGAGACATCAAACAGCAGCTCTAAAGTTAAGGCTTGGGTCAGTTTTTCCACATCCTGCAAAACACCACTATTTCCATAAGGAATGGAGCAGATCTTACCCATGTTCTCAGCACATAATCTGATAGAGAAGACTCAACATTGAGGATTTTCAGTTACCGAACTGATCAAGAGATTTAATCAACATTTGTTAAAAATAGTTCTGTTAAGTAATATTACTCATTTGAGATTACAAGAGGACTCTCATGGATGTTAGTACCTCAAAGTAAAGCTAGCTTTAAAATTTATTAGTCGGTTATTTTGATTTGATAATACTCATTCAAGCTGTTTCTTGCTCCACCATGAGGTGTGACTAACATTTTGGATGACAAGTATATGCTCCAGAACCTAAGCTTTCATTCGAAGAAATTTCTAGCCCTCATGGCTGAGGAGAAAAAGTCTTGAAAATATAGACGGTTGGTTTGCTAACTTAACAGGTTCTTTCACGTGAAGTAGAATCTCTATAAAAGTGCCTGACTGGATCAGAAGCTTTAGTGCATGCTCTGGCCAGTCTGCACTCCTTTCCACCTGCTGTCCTATCTGTTCACCCTCAAGGCATGATCAACCAGGTTGTTTTGTGGATTACCAATCCTAGGTAAATATCCAAGAAGTTCCTATACCCCTTCTGGAGCAACCACTGATTGACTTTCAGAAAGTGCCTGGTATGCCCTGTAATTCACAAGACAGGACAGTGAATTGGTACAGTCTGGGAGGTCTTCTAAGGCAGTACCCCAAACCAGATAATAAAGATACTCAACAATATCCTTTGATCCAAATCAAGAGTGTGGATACACTTTGCTATCACAATTCTTGGTTATACAAGACTACATTGTGTATCTTACAAAGCCAAAAAGCAAAAGAGAACAAAAAAGTGAAGCCATCCAACAGCACAGTTCACCTATGCAGACAGACCTCTCCACTAGTGTAAATGTCATAAACCACAGCCTTAACTCAGCCCGAGCAGGGACAACAGCCGTTCAGTGCTCACCTCCCCAAACTGGAAGGAACAAGGTTTTTCTAAATTTTGTACAGAACGAATGGGATGGGGATCTGGTCTACTTGAACAGAAGCATGGGCAAGGGGAACTTAGAAGGCTGGCAGTACTACCTGTAGAGAGTTATGGCTAAGTTTGTCTGTCAGCTTCAAAAGGACAGATGATACAACAGGCAATCAGCGAGGAAGGGTGGGATAGAAACCCATTTTGTTAATCCTGATTTTAAGGTTCAAAGCTTTTTAGGAATAGGGTTGGCTGGAATTCCCTTCTTCCTTCAGTAATGCAAAGGTTAGAGACCTGGCTTTCATGGTAGCCATCTTTGTAGGCCTGCCTATTGCAAAGCATGGTGGGAAATAGGGTGAAAAGGAGAAACACTTATAATCCACCTAGAAAAACCTGCCAGATATCATATATGCTGGGCAAACAACTAAATGAAAATACAACCAAATCAATCCGTAATGGGCAACAAGAAAAGGAAGAGATTGTGCTGACTACTGGAGGATTAAGGCTTGTACCATGGACATTCTTGTAGTGGCACCTGAAGATGGACCAAATGGGCCCTAAGATGATTTTTCAGAAGCTCACGTCTATGATGGCACCAGAAAAAATGCCTTGGTAGAAACTGTTACACTAGCATCTTAAAAAACCCTAAAAAAAATCCAAATTAAGTTGAGTTCTGTTTTCCCCTTTGGGCCCAGAGCTCCTCTAAACATTTGGTAGGTTGAATACCTATATTTTATCTCTGAAATATGAGTAAAGACCATCAGTCTCCACTGGAAATAGGAGGCACCAATTTAGAAGATAGTATGTTTAGCACTAAGTGATCCCTTGGGGCTTACAGCACACTTTGGGGGCACCTCTCACAGAAGGTCACTAAGACCGAGTGGTCTCAGTGATAGAAGGTAGTTTTACAACCATTTATAACTATGGGCCAGCTTAGATCACACTGTAAGACTTCATGGTTTCAGGTATAAGATAAGGCAGGCATAAGCTGATAAGCTGCAGGGGAAATTCCTCCCTGAGCCCCTCTTGGCCTATCCCCAGCAAGCCAGGGCCCTCCTGGCCCTCCTTGCCTTTGTGTATGGACACTGGCAGGCAATGGGATATGGGACTCAGTGGAAGAGCTCCTACATACCTTAACATCAGCAATGAGGGCGTCCTCATCCTCTATACCTGTGGGGACGCATTTCTTGTGCAGAGGCAGCGACTCCAACTTGTCCACTAGGCAGCGTAGTCCTTCCAGTTCAAACTGAGTTAGATGCACCTTCCTGTACTTGCAAGGACTGCTGCCATTGGGGTCCCAGGCCTGACCGTTGTGCGATCCTCGGCTGGAGTCAGAGGAGTCCATGGACAGGGTTCTCTTGAGGCCTGGCAGGCTCCTGCAGCCTCTGCTTAGTTCATCATAATCTAGGTTGGCACCATTAGCCACAGGGCTTGTGAGGATTGAGCGTCTGGTGACTGGGCGTCTAGGCTCCCTCCCTGCTGCATCGTCCTCTTCATCCACATTCCCTGGCTCTGAGCAGCTCAACTCCATATCTGCCGGGAGGTGGAGGGAAAGAGTAGAGAGCAGGTGAGAGGAGCAAAATTGCAGGCCTGCCAAGCAGACCACTTACAGGAGATTGAGTGTTTTCAGGCTAATCATCTCAAGGAGACAGGAAGCAATCTTCCTCAACCACCAGAGAGAATGGCATGAAAAGCAAGGAAAAGACAGCTGCTCACCTTTGTAACTGTTGTTCTTTGAGATGTGCCGCTCATATCTATACCAAGTTAGGTGTGCGCATGCACAACTGCTGGAAAGTTTTTACCCTAGGTGCTATCTGTAGGTCAGCTGTGGAGCCCCCGGAGTGGCACCCGTACGGCGCACTATATATGACCTTGCTAACCCAACCACCCCTCAGTTCCTTCTTGCTACTCCGACATTGGAAAGAAAGGTGGCTATGGAATAGATATGAGCAACACATTTCGAAGAACAGTTACAAAAGTGAGCAACAATTTTTTCTTCGAGTGCTTGTTCATATCTATTCCCAGTTAGGTGATTCACAAGCCTTACCCAGGAGGAGGGGTTGGAGTCAATGCGTAGCTGACTCAAGTACTGTAGCACCAAAAGCCACATCACATCTGGACTGTTGAATGATGATGCAGTGACACACAGGTATGAACTGAGGACCACGTTGCAGCTCTACAGCTTTCCTGAAGAGGATCATGGGCCAGAAAAGCCACCGAGGAGGCCTGTGCCTACATAGAACGTGCCATGAGAGGTGGTGGGGAAGTCTTAGCGAGGTCATAGCATGTGCGGATACACACCATAATCCAGGAGGTGATGCATTGTGATGAGACTGGCAGGCCCGTCATTTGGTCTGCCATGAACAGTTGCAAGGATTTATAAAAGGGCTTAGTTCTGTCAACAAAGAAGGTGAGAGCCTGCCTGTCAGAGTATGCAGTTTCTGATCCTATGAACTCTGGTGAGATTTCCTTCCCATTTCCTACCCTAAAACAGCCTGACCTGTGTAAAATGCAGAGACCACCTTCGGGATAAAAGCTGTGGGCAAAGCTGGACCTTTTCTTTATGGAAGACTGTGTATGGAGGTTCCGACATGAGGGCACAGAGTTCCAACATCTGTCTGGTAGAGGTGATGGTGATCAGAAAAGCCACCTTCCATGAAAGGTAAAGTAAACACGTAGCTAAGGGCTTGGGGGAGGAGAGAGGGGGGAACCCATGAACACCGAGAGGACCTGCTCAAGATCTCAATCAGGGATTAGGCATCGGACCGGTGGGTGGAGCCTATCCATACACTTTAAGGAAGTGCCCAACCAGGGGGCTCATGAAAACAGAGTGGCCAGCCTATCCCAGGTGGAAAGCTGAGATAGCTGCCAGGTGTACTTCCGGTGTGGAAGTAGCCAGGCCCTGGTGTTTCAGATATACCTAGGACTCCAGTAACTGGGGGATAGAGGCGGACAAGACACTAGGTTACGCTAGAGAGACCAACAGGAGAATCACTGCCACTTAGTCAGATGTGAGCCGAGGAAGTTTTCTACACCTGAGAAGGACCAGCTCAGAGCGGACCAGCCACAGAGCCACCTTGCTGTGAGATGGAGAGCATGCAGGTCTGGGTGGCACAGGCAATTGTGATACTGTGTGAGGAGGTCCAGGAGCAGGGGGACTGGATGTGGTTCCAACAGTTTCAGAAGGGTGGGATAACAGTGCTGACAATCCCAGGCTGCAGAAAATAGGATGATTTCGCTCCGTCTCTGCGGATCTTGAGGACCAGCAAAAATGGGGGTAAAGCCGATCTGCCATAGAATCAGGAATGCTTCTGCTAGAGACCCTGAACTGAGGCCCCAGAACAAGCAGAACTGCAGGCATTGTGAGGTCATCTATCTGGGGAAACCCTCGCTTCCAGAAAACTGTGTGGAGGACATCAGGTTGGACCAACTACTCATGAGTGAGAAAACAGCAGCGGAGGCAATCTGCCAGCTGATTTTGGACCTTTGGGAGGCACTACATCTCCAAGTGACTAGAGTGGATTATACACAAGTCCCACAGATGAAGGGCATTGGTACAAAGAGGGGGACAGGGGGACGACTGCTAACCAAGCCAACATTTTGTTGATATAATACAATACATGACCATCATGACCACCAGTGTCCCTGAAAGCGAGGAAGCAAGGCAAGACACTTGAAGCTCACATAACACCGATGTGGAGGGGGACAGCTCCTCCGCTGACCATATTGCTTGAGTGGCAAGATCGCAGAGGTGAGCCTCCCCCACTCCCCGAAGCCAAAGCAGCTGCATCTGTGATCAGAGACATGGGGGGGGGGGAGGTTGTGGGGTGTAAAAGGGAACACTAGCCAGCACTGATCAAGGGTCTAGCCACCAATGTAGGGCATGAGTGACATGACGGGGCACCATGAGTAGTGTCCATGCTGTCCTGTCCCAGACAGTATATGGATGCCAGCCAAGACTGGAGCAGCTGTAGGTGGATCCGGGCGAATGGAACTACATACATGCCGCCATGTGACCTAGGAGCTCGAGGCATGTATGGGCCGTAGTGACTGAAAAGTCAGACACTTCAGGAGCTTGGTTGACACCAGGAATTGATGGTCTGATAAGAATGCTCGGCCCTGGTGGCATCGTGCATAGCCTCATCAATTAGATTCTTTAGATTCAATTAGATTGCATGGGAACGAGACTCGACTTTCCAGGGCTAAGTAGCAGGCCCAACCTGTTGAGAGTGGCCCTGGCAAAGGTGACACGTGCCTCAACCTATTGATAAGACTGGCCCCTCAGAAGCTAGTCATCAAGGTAAGGGAAAACCTGGACCCCACAATATCTGAGGAAGGCAGCACCACTGTCATACATCTGGTAAACACTCTTGGCACCATAGAAAGCTAAAAGGGGAAAGTTGTGAGCTGTAAGTGCGACTGGCCCACCAGGAACTGGAGAGACTTTGTGGGAAGGTTTGATTGCAAGCAGCAAGGCAGTGTTCCAATCCCCTGGATTCAAGGAAGGGATGATGGAGCCCAGGGTGTCCATCTGAAACTGATGGCTGATCATGAGTTTGTTGAGCTCCTGGAAGTCGAGGATTGG
>CM057848.1:113399035-113412023 GCA_030068395.1 Apalone spinifera
TTGGGATAAGGAAATCGTGCGAGTAGAAGCCCCTACCCCTGTAATCTTGAGGAACCGCCTCAACGTGCTCAGTTCTAGGAGTGAACAAACCTCCTGAAGGAGAAGTTTCTTGTGAGAGGCAGTGGGGAGGAGGGATGGGAGGCTGGAAGTGAGTGGAACAGGATAGAGTAGCCTGTTTTCACGGTTCGAAGGACCCAGAGGTCCAAAGTGATGGAAGCCCAAGCACAGTGAAAAGGGATACAGAGTTTTGGAAGGACAGGGAAGGATTTGGAGGGATTGGGCACATCTTCAAAAAGGTTGTTTGGACCCCAAGGAGGACTTTGTCTGGCTTTGGCTGTTACCAGTCTGGGCCCTGGACAGTTTGTGGTGAGAGGCACCTATGGGAGTCTAGCACAGGAGGGGAAAGACTTCTGCAGGGACTGAGGCTGAAGGGCTTGTGTTGCATGGCAGGGATCTGCATGCCCAAGGACTTCACAGTCTTCCTGCACCTGCAGGAATTTGTATACACTGAAAAAAGGCCAACTCTATCAAAGGGAGGGTCCTGGATCATTTCTGGACCTTGGGAAGAAGTCAAAACAGTTGCAGCCAGGTGACCTGCCATACAGCGTTACCATAGGCGAGCAGGGACGTGAGCGTATACACTGTTAACCGATGAGCCTGGGCTCACTGGGTAACCCTCACAATACACACAGCCTCCCCCTTCCCTGCTGCCTCTATCAGAGAGAGCAGCGTGCGGGAGGGGGAGCTGATGTGTGTGGGAAGATGGCTTTTAAACTGCATGCCGGAGCACACAGAGCCAGCTGCCCCCCGTGTGTAAATGTGTAACCACTGAAATTTTCAGTGGTTACACATTTACCAAAACACCACACATTTTAACATCCCTAGAGGCAAAGCCATGTGCTGCCACATCCCCAGCATTTAGGGGAGCTTGGAGGCAAGTTCGGGATACAGATTTACCACCTGAGCAAGAGCACCGCACTCATCCATCGATCCCTGGGGCAGCGAATCCTTACATTTAAGGAGAGAAGCCCACGAGCTGTAAGTGTATCGACTCAGGACAGCTAACTGTTTTGCTGTCCGGAGTATTAAACCCCCCGGGGAGTAGATCTTGCAGCCAAACAAGTCAAGGTGCTTAGTGTCCTTAGATTTGGGTGCCAAGGCCCGATGATCCTGATGCTCATTCACAACTCGGGAGCATGGCAGTCGTTGGGGGAAAGAGGTATTCAAATCCCTTGACAGGGGGAAAGTCTTTCCACCCCTTTGGCCATCGGGGGAGTGGAGATGGAGGCCTTCCAGGCAGCTCTGGCTGACGCCAGTATAATCTTATTGATTGGGAACCAGGATATTGATCATAGGATCATCTTGTTCCATCACCTCCTCCACCTGGAGACTGAAACTGAGGGCTAACTTGGAGATACTGCAGGGCCCTATAGTCCACAGGTAAGGGACCCATGATGGAAGTACCTGTCACTGCCTGATTGGGGGAGGAACTCAAGGAAGCCACCAGAGGAAAATGGAGTGGGGAAGAGGGGGAGACCAGGCATCTTGTGTGTCCCCTGACCAGTCTTGTAGGTGAGGAGGGGTGCCTGGCCAGGCTAATGCAGGGTGGCAGATGGCTGTTGCAGTGTGTATCCTGGACTGGGAAGGGACCGGAGGTGGTGGACAACGAGCTCAGGGATTGGTGGAACACCCAAGGGAATCCAAAACTGCTACTGAAGCAGCCACTACAGCGCTCCCGTGTCCTTTGGTGGTGAGGTTCTGTGGGTATAGAATAGTTCAAAGCCAAAGAGGCTTCCCTCCAGGAGGGTGAGCCTGAATGAAAAGCCCATGGTGGAGCCAAGCCTGTCTGGATAAACCATGCTGGTCAGCGTGGAGACAGCCAATGGCAGGACAGTCACTGGTGTTGATTACAACTGGACAGTGGACTTTGCCAGACTGAGATCAAGACCAGCATGGAGAGCAGGACTGGCACCAAGAATACTGTGTCAAAGGCCAGTGTCAAAGAGCAGTTGCATGCACTGTGGAATGGTGCCGAGACGAAGGTCTACTCTGAAGAACGGTGCTGGGAAGAGCCCCTCTGCACTGGAGAACGGTGCTGAGACTGAGGGGAGCACTGATGATCCAGTTGAGGTAGAACTCGAGCGGCGGCGGGACTGCGAGATCTCTCAGTGCCGAACACGAGGACTGTTGGAGCGCTGCGATGACCCCGAAAAAGATCAAAGTCTGCTTGCTACAGATGCCTGCGAGTGGCTCAGAGGGGGACTGGCTGCAAGAGCAGTGCTACAAGTGCAACTGATGCTGCGAGTCAGACCATGCTGGGACTCCAAGCAGCGAGACGCCAGAGCCGGAACTGATTGGGTCCCATCATGGCCGGCTTCCCCCATGAAGACTGCGGGAGGGAGGGGAGTGGAGACCTTATCCTGAGGGGGCACTGGATAATCTCAATGAGGCCCCGTGTGGCCTCAAAAGGTGTCCAGCGTAGAGAATGGACCCATTACCAATGGTTCGCCCCTCAGAGTCCAAGAGGATTGGGCTTGGTGTGCGGGAGGAATCTGGCAGTTCAGAGCCCATCGACATGGAAGGTGCACAGGAAGCAGGTGATGCTGGTTGCACTGACACCGAGGACTTGGCTGTCTTAGAATACCATGCTGGGGAGTAAGAGCAGTGCTGGGCAGAAGCCGTTGGGGAGCACTGGGGTCGAGACAGGCCCTTCTTCGTCATCTGCCCTGGTACCAAAGGGGTGCACTCTGCGCTGGTTCCTGTGTCTGAGGTCAAAGAGTGGATTCCATAAGTAGCTGCTTCAGATGAAAGTCACGCTCCTTTCTGGTGCATGGTTTGAAGGCCTTGCAGATCTCGCACTTGTCAGCCTAATGGGCTCACTCCAGGTACTGGGGACACGAATCGTGGGGGTTGCTTGCTGGCATAGACTTAAAGCAAGTCCTGCAGGGTTTGAAGCCCTGGGACTTTGGCATGCCTCAGGCCCCAAAAGGAACATGGGTGGGAAGGGAGACACCCCTTCCCCTCCTGCTGCTAACTTTAACTCTACAGCTACTAATCAAACTTTTTTGTGTGTGTAAATAAAGAGCTGGAAGCACTAGCCACAGTTTCAACAGCCATCACTGGTGGTAAGAAGGAACTGAGAGGTGGTTGGATCGGCAGGGTCATATATAGGGTGTCACACTGGTTCCACTCCAGGGGGCTCCACCGCCAACCCAGCAGGTAGCTACTAGGGCAAAAAAAACCCCAACCTTTCCAGCAGTTGTACATGTGGTGTGCACACACCTAACTTGGAACAAATATGAGCAAGCACTTGAATAATGACAAGTGACTGGATAGAGCAAGACACAGAACAGGGCCGATCTAGAGTGGCCACTAGAAGGGGGGGGGGGGGGGGCAGAAGAGTAGCCTGATTTCCAATGACTGCCAAATGCAAAGCACCTCTCCCCACCAATGTTCCCTGTAAGCAAAGCGCTTGGATGGCCACCCAGGAGCCAAACTACAGAATAGCAGGCGTTTGAGAGCAGCAGGCTGCCCCAAACTGATCTCTAAAGAAAAATACTCAAATCTGCGCTAGGGCAGGGGGAGAGGAGTCACAGAACTTTGACATTGGGTAGAAGTTTAGGCCTTGGAAATGCTACAGAGGAGAAGTACTCTGGAAACGATTTTTAGATCTCGAGAGCAGGATCTCATATCTCACCCTTTACTGGATTCTTGGCTCTAGCTACACTGCAAGATGCCCCTTGCAACTCTCAACGTAAAAACGCAAAGTCAAAAGCAACTTAAGACAGCACACCATGAGGGTCTAGGCTCATAATCAACTGCAATCTGTCCATGAGCACAGCACCAGGGACGACATCGCTCCTTCCCCATTCACTAGAGGCTGCACACCACTTCACTGCATACATGCATGCTGACCATTTGGGCCAGATTCTCAGCCCTTCTGAGCAGATGGTTGACCTAGGACTTCTTGGCGATAAGGCAGGGATGTGAAACCTACGGCCCCCGGGGATGGATCCAGCCTCCAGCTTCCTTTAATTTGGCCTGTGAGACTCTGGGCTTCCCCCTCTCTCAATAGGGGGAAGCAGTGGGGAGCCAGCACTGAAGCCCCCGAATGACTGGCTCTGCCCGGTGGGGGGCAGGAAGTGGCTCTGCGTCCTGCCATTCCCCCTGCCCCAGCACAGGGGCCTGCAGGATCCACACTCATCACTTCCACTAGCCTAGGGAGAGCCCACAAAATCTACTAGCCCATGGCCCACAAAAAAAGAGTTCATCCATCCTCAGCTTGGAGCTTCAAGTTGCATGAGCAAGTGCCTTTTCTGCTTTTCAATTGGGGGTGCCACATCAGCAAGGGTTTTGTCTTTCTTCTTCTGACTTGTGGGTCCCCAAATGATTTTTCTGAGAGTCAGCTGCCTCCAATCCAAAAATGGTTACCTACCCCAAGGTAAGAGAAAGCTCCAGGCCAGACTGATGTTTCTGACTCATGGATAAAACCATGCCTCCATCCTGTTTGCCTCCACTCCTTGCACTGAACAGGATTCCCTTAAACAAGGCTAAAGACAGGAAGTGAACCTCCTGAATCCCCATCCCAACACCCTGCTGCATTGCCAATGAGGGAAGTGGAGAAAACTCCTTCAGCATGACAAAGAAAAGCCGGGGGCAAGAAAGTGCTCTTACCCATGTTGAGTGATTCTTTCTGGAAGTCCTTGGTCAGGTGTGAGTGGCTGGTGATGCAGTAAACGTAGCGTTCCAGCACGTACCAACACATCTCGTAGTAGAAGGGGTAGCGAAACTTATTTGGGACCTGCCAAGGGGTGAAAGAGGCAAGACAGAGCTAAGTAAAGGGATATTACAACAGGAAGGCACACTGACAGCACTCCAAGCACAGCTACTTTGCTCCCAGAACAAGCCTCTTGAGAGGTGGGCACTGCGTCCTGCCATGGGGAGTGGTTCTAGGCCCCTGACATTTTGTCTCACGGCAGGCAGCTGCCCATCGGCAGGTCAGACGTAGCTCACTCCCAGACCATTCACATTTTATCCTTGTTTGGGGTTATGGATCTGTGCTGCATATGCCATGGAACAAATCCTCCTCCTCCATTATTGCAGAGACAGTTGCAAGGTCAGCACTCTACACAAGCCATTAGCTGGGAGTACTGTGCTTAGATTCAACCCAAGCTAAAACCTTATGCAAGTTACGTGCTCTGAAGGATACTTGAGAGAAGGCGAGGCTATTGCCAAGAAGAGTCTGTCTACTGCTTTAGCAACTCCATGCCAGGAGTTACCCCTGGCAAGTACTGAATCCACTTTACAGCAGTTAACTGGTGGAGAGGCATCAGCCTGCTGATCCAATCACTCTCACTCAAGGTCACAAGAGGCTTTTAGCCTCAGTAATCCCTGCTGCCTGGTCAAAACTTAGCATCAGACTCCAAAGCAGCAGAGGAAGGAAAATGAAAATGCAGAAGCACCATATTTGAACGACTTCAGTGACCAGTAACCTTCCTTTTCCTACAAAGAAGGGCTTGGAAACTCTCACTCAGATTCACTGTACCCAGTGGCTCTCCCCAGCCTGGAGCTGGATTGGAACCAGAGCCCTATAATTTAATACTCCCCTTATCCCATGCATCCACACTCCACCCCAAATCAGCCAGTCCTCCCATTTTCTTAGACCCAGCAAACTGGAGTCCAGTCCTTCTGGAAGCGTGGTGGGCTGTATTTCTTCCCATGCGCGGAGAGTGAGTCCCCAATTCAGAAGTTGCTTTCAGGCCCTTCTGATGATTCTTACCCGGGTGCGATCTTCAATGCTGTAGATGCGCAGCTGCATGGGGATGTTGAAGCTGTGCAGGAAGTTGCCTCCGAAAACCAAAGTGTCCATGGGAGTGTACACTGCATGGATCCAGCCTATCAGAGTAAGAAATGGAGAGTTCATAGGCTAGCTCTGTGGTGTCTAATATGCTAGCCACATGTGGCTATTTGGCTGGTTGAGTATGGCTAGTTTGCTACAGCAGTAACCACTACAGTGGCTACTGCTTCAGAACTGGTTGGACACCATAGGGCTAGCTATTTCAAAAAAAATACATGGACGAAGCATCTTTACGCTCCATATTAATTCAAAATACCTCTCCAGCTCTAAATCCAGCTGGCTTATCCCAGACACTGGAAGGGTGTTAATCACATGTGCCTGGAGATTCTAATCTCACAGCCACCCCCGCTCATATGTATCGAAGATTCTCATTTACCACTCATTCCTTTACCTCCAGCAACACCTTCTCTCCCTTTTCTACTTCTTCCTCGCCTGCTAGTCAGGCTAAACTCCTTCGGGGCAGGGCCTGTCTGTATCTCATGGCACCTAGCACACTTGTGGTCTCAAAGAAAAGCTGTCTACCTAGACCCGCGTTTCTCAAACTGTGGGTCCCGACCCCCAAGGGGGTCACGAGCAACTTAGAGGGGGGTCACGGTATCAAAGTTTGAGAACCCCTGACCTAGACATTAATGTGTGTCTGATCACACTAGACTCAGAGTCTCTAGTAGGATGTGATCTTGGCTTTGATAGCTGCCTTTAACCAACTGGCACCAATGAAAGTTTGCAGTTGTCTGTTTTGCATGCAGGCCAATGATAGACCTCAAGTCAAATAGGTCAGTGACTTGAGAAAATGCAGAGATGGGGCTGGCACTTCTTGCTGCAGCAGAATGTCTAGAAAGCTCAAATGTGCTCGGGGGCAATGCCTTCTAAACAATGGTCTGATTCCTGACCCTCCCATCCTTTCCAAAGGAGCATACAATTCTCAATCTTTCATACCATTAGCACTCTTCACTTGACAGCTCCCTTTCCTCACTAAAGCCTTCCCACAACCAGAAGGCAGGCATCCCTGGTATAGGCAGATATCTACCTCCAACGCCTCTCATCCAGGCTCATAGGAAAGCCACCTCTGCAGTGTTTGGCCCTAACACCCCCTATTTCTGCCCCTCAGCTCTGTTCTCTCAAAAACCCCTCTCTCACTACCTCATTTATAATCTTTACCTTCACCAAAGAGGTCCCAGTGTTTTTTGCCCTTGAAGATTTCAACATAGATTGCCTTTCCAACAAGGCACCTCTGAGATGATTGAAACGCTAGGCATTACAAGCACAGTTGAAAAATCCTGAGATAACACTATTCGCCAATCCTTGCCCCCGGAGGAAGCTGCATAGGCTTATTTATGTGCTTTTATTAGCGAAGGCAGGCGAAAGCATGCCTAGGATTTGCGAAAAGGAGTGACCCCTGGATCCTGGTACCACAGCCTTGGACCAGTTTGGAGAAAGTTCTCAAACAAGCTATGGCTTGCAGCAGACCATTCCATTTGCCAGCACAGCCCAGTTGACTGATCATTATCAAAACATCCCAGACTCAAATCATTAATATTTTTGAAGATAAGTGTTCAGAGCTACAGATTTCCACAAGAATCAACGCATCTTTCTGCTTTATCTTTTCTCATCTTCACCTTCTCTAACTTACTTGGATCATACTCAGCTGGATACCTTTCTGTTTACCCTCTGCCTGCCCTGGCAAAGTCCATCTGAAGCTTTGTCTCTGCTCCCTATAGGTGAATGTCTCAAAGACGGAAGAAAGGTTTCTCTTGGACAGATGAACCGGCGTGATAACCCACTTCTCATCTGCTTAAAGCTCCCAAATGTTCAGTTCCTAACCTTGGAGTCATCCTTGACTATGACCCCCTTTCTGCCACATTCTTGTTCTATGGGCCTCTTTCCACACTACTGCACCCTTGTCCCCACTACACAGTTAGCCCTCAAACTTTCAAGATCCTCTGGTCTTCGCTCCTGCAACTCCCATCTCGATGCTTCCAGCCCTCCTGATTCCAGTATCTACCAGATGCTGCTGCTACCTTCTCAGACATACGAAGCAGTGCAGTCATGTTATTAATTTCCTAAATATGTGCCCTCTCCTTCCCCTTCTTACATTACAGGACAGGTCAAAACTGTTCTTATTTTAGGAATTTCCACAAAGTTTAGTTAAAACCATGCCCCCTCTCCCCCAGCCTTCCTTCCTTCCTCTTAACAGGACTATTTCCTATTATGCACCTCCAATAGTTCTCACTAAGGACCTTCTCTTCAGACCCTACCATCTGAAAGAGTTTCTCTCTGTCCAGCTCATCTCAAATATTCAGGAGAACACATCTTTCTCCTCTGCCTCTTAATTACTGACTTCTGCTTTGTTACTTAGATTTAACTTCGTGATCCACTATGGGAGTTTGCATGAAAGATGCTACAGAGGTATATCATGTAATCGTCTCCCAGAAGTTTGCTATCCAGGAAGTTCAGGGAGAAATCACCCTGTTCCCAATGGCTGAAATGTGATGAGTGTGTCCCCCAGAGATTCGTCCTTCCCATTGCCTCAAACAAGGATAAATGCCCAGTTCGAGCATCCTCCCGCAGCCCCTTATACCTGAGGGGATGACAAACGTGTAGCCCTGCTTCAGCTCAATTCGTTGACAGTCTGACACTTTGTCTCCTAGAAAGATGTCCCCTTGTTTCCCTGACAGCAGCCAATTTTCGTAGAGCTCCAGGTTCTGGGGCGTCGGCGGGATCAGCCAGAAGATCTGCAAAGTTCATTGGGTAGAGTTCCTTCAAGAGCTGTAGACAAAACCCTATTCATGCCTTATCCATTATTTTGTTCAAGCACCAATCAGCCATTTCTTTCAACCCACAAGAGAAGCCATGCACAGAGGAGGATACTAACAGAACCATCAACAGATATTCCATTAGAGATGGCCAACAACTAACAAGAGACTTCATGTCATAACCATGTGCTTAACACTGCAAGCATCCAGGGTATGTGGACATTCATCACATTCCAGGAGAACTTAAGTGACTGGAAATTCTACATCCTTCAAAACACATGGAGGGTGTATAGTAATGTTTTCTGAAGTGCTATTCTCCTATAGAAAATGCCTACAGATTATACTCTTACTAGCCTCTGTGCAGCACTACGGTAAGCAAATTGTAGTCATCCATTCCCTCTCAGAAGACAGCAACAAATCTCACAACTTTCAGGACCAAACTGAAGAACCACCCCATTGGAGAAATGCTTCAAACATAAGCCTCCAAAGTAGCTAGAGCAGCCCGGACTTAAATTAAGGAGTTGTGTCAGTCACATGGGGGAACAGGCACAAGAGAAGAGAGTGCAGACTCAGACTTGCAGTTTGTGGTATGACTTACTGTTTTTGTAAGGTGATTATATACTACAGTAGTATAGATCATACTAATGCATGAGAGAGTGGCGTTCACCATTCTGTTACAAATGCAGCATTGGCTCTGCAGTGTCGATAACATTTAAAAAAATATATTATAGCAAGCAGGTAGAAGGGGTTATACGCCAATATTTAAAGCTAGAACCAGCGCTCCTAAATATGCATGATTTTCATCTTCCTTATAATCTTCCTTTGCAACATTTGTGATTGTTATTTTTCAAACCGAAACAGATCAAAAAATTGTTTTTGTTAAGTTTTAGGATTCCAGAAACTGATTTTTTAAAAAGAAATGTGGGCCACAATGGCTCATATTTTTGTGCACCTATAATAAAGAGCAAGTTGCATGTTACAACTGAACACTTTGGGAGGACTTTCAAAGGCAAAGATATGAGTTGTGTATCTTTCAGTGGCAGACAGATGCCTCAGCTGTCTTGAGTGTTAGAAGATCTCGCCCTTCTTGTACATGTCAAACTCCATTAAGTGTTGTGCATAATTAATGCTTTACAAAAATCAGCTATCACAAATTTTTTGAATCAATGACAATGAGGCCTACCCTACTTCCAGGCAAGACAGCTTATATTAGCAAAGGAAAAAAAAAAAGGTGTGTGTTTAGTAGTTTTTTGGGCCAGAGTCTACAGTAAATTCCCTGAATGAAGTAAGCTATACTGGCAAAAGAACTTTGTCAGTATAACTGCATCTACTCATGGACTTTATTTGGTATTATGCCATATCAATTAGGGGTGGATCCCCCCCAAACACACACATCCTTAAGTGACAGCTACATCTGCAAAACTTTATAGCTTAGACCTGACCCTCTCAAGCCGAAATATTGTCAATGGAGGTTTTTGCACTGGTTTAAAACTCAGAGTGAAAATGAGCATGTCTACAATCTTTTAATGCTGTTTACACTAGGGAAAAAGGTATGTTATTAAAACAGGATAGCTAACCAGAGAAGTTTGCATCCATATCCAAGTCTTGATGAAATTTGACAGAGTTTGGGCTCAGTTTTAAGAAATGACTGAAGTTGAGAAGCTCAGGGTTGGATACTAGTTCAAGTGTTTCATATTCAAACCCATCCTGAGCTCTGATCCTAAAAAAACCCTTAACTTTTATCCCAACTCTGCATATAAAATGATGGGGTCTAAAGTAGCCATTACCACTCAGAGATCTTGGAGTCACTGTGAACAGTTCTCTGAAAAAATCTACTCAATGTGCAGCAGCAGTAAGAAAAGAAAACAGAAAATTGGGAATCATTAAGAAAGGGATACATAATAAAGACAGAGAATTTCTCATTGCCTCTGTATAAAGCCATAGCATGCCTGCATCTTGAACACTATGTGCTGATGTGGTTGCCTCTTCTCAAAAAAATATCTTGGCACTGGAAAAAGTTCAGAAAAGGGCAACAAAAATGATTAGGGTTATGGAATGGTTGCCATTAGCAGAGATAAATAAGACTGGCAGTTTTCACCTTGGAAAAGGGACTATTAAGGTAGGATATCATGAAGTTCTAGAAAATTGTGAGATTGAGGTGGAGAAAGTAAAGTTATTTACTCCTCCTTATAACACAATAACTAGAGGGTCACCAAATGAAATTAATAGGCAGCAGGTTGAAAACATCGAGGAATCCTGTGGCACCTCAAAGACTAACAGATTTGTTTGGGCATAAGCTTTCATGGGTAAAAACCAGTATCAATTGCATCTAACTGATGAAAGCTTATACCCAAATAAATCTAAGTCTTTAAGGTGTCACAGGACTTAGTTTGTATCTGCCAGAGAATAAGGCGACCAGGACTTTAACAGGGTTCAAAAACGAACCAGATAAATTCATGGAAGACAGGTTCATCAATGGCTACTAGCCAAGACAGCAAGGATGGTGTCCCTAACTTCTGTTTGACAGGGCTGGGAATGGGTGACCAGGGGATGGATCACTTGATTCCCTGTCCACCCCCTCTGGGGCACCTGGCATTGGCATCTACTGGAAGACAGGCCACTTTGCTAGATGGCCCTTTGGTCTGACTCAGTATACTGTTCTGATAGGTTTTATTTTAAGGGTACTAGTTTGCAATTTAAGAACTTCAGTCAGTGGTGTTTTTTGAAATCTCTCCAGTTAGTCTCTATTACTGGTTTAAGAAGGCTGATAGTAATGTCACTCCCATCACAGAATCCCATAGAATACCATCCCAGTGTGGAGGTCAGACTTCCCCTGAAACTCTCAGCTTTGTAAGTTTAGCTCTACCTTGGTTGCTTTTTCAAGACCCACAAAGCATTGTTAGCAGTCCTCACAGGGGCTGCCCTCGTACCTTTCCCCCTCGGTGGATGTGGTACCATACGGAGGTGCCGCCAAAGTCCACATGGAAATCTGTGTAGCAGCCCTTAACACTCATCAGACAGTACCTAGCCAGAGAAAGGAAAAAGAAATAAGCAAGATAAATTGTAGCAGCACATACCTTGGTTTTAAAGCTGTCACTTGTGAAACCCCAACAGCTGCAGCATGCTCAATGGTGTAAGGAGAACCATGAAGGGGTGGGTGCAGGGACAAGTACTCAGTCATATTAGGCTCCAGGGAAATGCAAACTGAGCAGCTCTTGAGGCTAAATACTAGTGATAACTGAGATTGCTAGCAAATGGCAAGAGAGTCCATTTACATCAAGAAATCAAATCCACAGTAAGAACGTTAGCCCAGCAAGTGAAGGAAAAGCTTCTCTCTTCTTCCTAAAAGCTCTTGGATTCTAAAAGATTATTGAAATCTATCATTGGCTTAAACTAGCTTGCTGTGGCAGGACAGCAAATACTTGGCAACTTGTCCAATTCAACATGCTGTATTAGAATGACAAGTCATGCAAATTTTACCAATTGCAATGAGGACAAAGCAACTTGTACAACTTGCCCTGAGTTTGGAGGAGTTAACCACACTGCTGTTCTAACAGCATTTGCTAACAGTAACTGGGGGCAGGTACAAAGGGACAAACTCCTCAATAGCTGCCACATTCAGCTTTCCACAAGAGTGCCTCACTCCCTAGATTCACTAGGGGAGGATGTGCTAGTTACACACACTTAACAAGGTTACTTACTTCTGCACCTTGGGATACTGCATCTCCAGAATGGCATTTGTAGACTCTGTTTGACTCTCCTTCAGGTGTCTTGGCCACATATTGTCAACCCAGTCGATCAAATCCACCTGTAATCAGAGAGGACTTAGGCCCAAACCTCAATAAGATGGTTCCTGATTCTCTTCCAATGCACTGGTATTTCTAGGAACTGTGCAACCAATATACCACCTCCAGAGGCCAGGTAACAAATATAGTATATACTATCTTTGGCTGTAGTGAGACTACCTTGCAGGCATGATCAGTCACAAAGTTGATGAGATATCTCTCTCAGTTCCTAGCTACCTTGCCAGCACTGCTACTTCAGGCTTAGGACTTGAATCCAGAATCCCATGCATTCTACCGCTCAGAAGAATCCAGTGTGTGGATCACCCTTGCCATGGAACAGTGCTCTGAAACCTAACTTATTTCAACAAACTGCTGTAGTTCTTATGGTTGCATAGGAAACCCTTCATATGTGAACGAAGAGTACATAAAATGGAGCAGTGTCTGAGTCTGCAGAGAGCCTGAAACAATAGCTGAGGTATGAACTACTTCCAATTTATCTCAGTGGGGCTCTGTCTGTAGGTTTATTTAGTTGTCAACATTCACTGCCTCATCATATTAACAGATCTCCTGCTTGTGTGCTTCTCTCATATTCC
>CM057848.1:113412033-113426437 GCA_030068395.1 Apalone spinifera
CCCCCCCAACACACTGTTTCTAATTAAGCTGTGGAAATCTCCAGCTTCCCCTACCGCTCACTGCAACTTCTACATAGCCAAGTGCATTTGTAACACAAGATTCTGCAGCATATTGGTTTAAGGCCAGGATAAACCACCAACAGAAAGGACACTGCCCTGGCTGAGAAGCATTACTGTAAAACATTAGAAGCAGCTTTGCTGGAATTCCCACCTCCCACTGGGCTGCTTATGCTTCCACTAAAAATGGAGTGGAGGTTTCTCCCAAAATGCAGGAAGCTCAACCAAGCAGTTCAGCTCTACCAAGCTCAACAGCCGTTCAGAGCATGCAGCTGAACGCAGAAACAGGCACGGTCTTGTCAGGCAGTGGAACCAGATTAACAGGATGGGGTTGGGAGTCAGTGACCCAGTCCATCCCCTCCTTGGACTAGCTCACGTGTCCTGTATTCAGACTTGGATGAGCTCTATCGTTACCTCTTCTACAATGTCTAACAGCAAGAGCAGGCTATTCTGCCATATAGTGAACCGTTCTCAAGAGGAACTGCTCACCTTTCTCTCACCTGCAGGCTGTCAATTCTCACTGCCTTTTTGTCCCCATCTGCCTCATTAGCTCCACAATGACTTTCTTGTAGATTTAGATAGAATTACTGTGGCCTTCTCTACCAGACCAGCCTACCTATTCCTTTCTGCACCTCTCACCAATTTGGCCAAGTCTGCAATGGCGCAAGAGCCCAAAGCTTACATAGAGCTTCAGCTGCTCTTTGGGACTGGAGAAGCAGCAGTAGCCGTCAGACCCCCAAGAGTATTATATGGAGGCCTCTAGCTGCTACCCTTCAGGATGGAGGGGCCAGGCTGAATGCTTTCTCTTTACCAAGATGAATGGAAATAGGGGAGGAGATGACAACTTTACTGACTGTTGCAGGTCTCTGCACCAGGTTTTCCAGCCTGGTGTGGCTGAACTCCAGGCTGATGACGTTATACAATTTCTCCCGCTCTGGCTCTGGGGTTTCATAGTAGCGTGCCCACTGTGCCATGGACATCTCAATGTCCCTCTGCGTGTTCACATCCATGACATCCACCATCCGCCGGCTCCCTGCCAGAGCAAAATCAGACATCAGTGCTGTACACAGGGGTCCATAAAGAACAGACATGCCAGGGCACAAGAGGACAGGTCCCCTCTGAGGGATGAACTTGGCTGGGGCTGACATCTACGTACAAGGCCAATCCCTCTCCCGCAGGAGCATACAAAGGCTCTCGTCCTCATCCATGCCAGGGCAACCAGAAACTAGACAGAGTTTTTCCGAGAAAAGTCTATGGCTGAGCTACTCCTGGTCACAGATTAGATATCTTCTATGTAGTAAAAGTCCTTGATCCTTTTGAGTGGAGGGGCTGTTAAAGCCCAGCCAGCCATATGCTGAGGGAGCCGTGAACATGGTTCTAGCTCATGGATTCAGAAGCCTGAACTACTCCTCCAACCCTTCTGAAAGTCATGGCGGCCAGTTAATACGATGCCACAAGGCAGCAGGAGACACGTACCTACATACAGTCGCACGTCATTCACACTGAAGTCAGGGTCTGGCATCCTGCAAGACAGACATGTAACTAAAACAAACCAGGATCTCCCATCACAGCCCTCTCCCCCTCCTGAAGCCCTGGGCCTCATAGAAACATCTCTAAGGTTCCAGCCTCCCCTGCGTGTTCCCCTCCCCCCCACATTTGCTTCCCTCTCCCTTACAGAATGCTTTAAGCTTCCCTCTCCAACTCTGAGGGTAGTCAAGGGATCAGCATACAAACCACTGTGTGTAAACAGATTCTTCTGCAAACATAAAATCCCCTCAGGTGCCTCAACGGGCAAATGATGGGCACAAATGGTCACAAGGCAAGTAGTTTAGGAATAGGTTACATATCACCCACGAGTACATGCATTGCATAGCAGCTCTAGGAAAAGGTGTGATTTCCCCCCCCCCCCCCAACACACACACCCTGAGCAACATAACTAGGTCAAACTAAATTTTAGTCTAAAATAAGGCTCAATGTTCATTTTAAAAAGCCAAGGTTATGTCTGTCCATACAGGTGATGGTGTAGACACTGGTATTAGCCACACCACACTGATGCAGCACATCTACTCTGTGGTTTGTGCTGGTGTAGCTACACTAGCATAAGTGACAAGGAGTCCTGTAGCACCTTATAGACTAACAGATGTATTGGGCATAGCACAGTGAAAGTTAGTCTACAAGGTGCTACAGGACTTCTTGTCGCTTTTGCAGATCCAGACTAACATGGCTACTCCTCTGATACTTTACACTAGCATAAATATTGCCAATGTACGCAGGGCCTATGTCTCTAGCCCTTGCGATTAAAGAAAACCTTTCAAAGTGTCAATTGCATAACAGCAATATCTGACACACCAGAGTCATGATGTTTTAACTACCCTGATCCAGTTGAAGTGTTACAAAAACACTGACTAGCACAGACCAGTATACCAGTAAAACAGGCTTTCATTGATACAACTTGATTCTAGTTTCTTCACAATTACAATAGATGAAATAATAAGTCATCCCCATAATTAGCAGACTCATACGGGTACTAAAAACTGCGCAGACCTAGGTCTAAATTTTCAGGGAGTAAAACAATAGCACTGAAAGGTGAACTACTACATTCATTTCAATATGGGCTTAATTTAAATATCATTAGTGGATCATAGCATATGAGGAAAGAGGGATGAGCAAGTGAAGCTGATCTGCCCAATTATAAGTGACGGTCTCACTTGGCACCACAAAAGCACAGCTCTTGGGAGTATAACAGTTAAGACCCTCCACCCAAGTCAACAAACAGCCACGCCCAAGGAACCTACCAGAACTCAGAGCCGGGCATGTAAGTCACTAAGGTCAAGTCCAACGAGACCAAGTGTGTTCACCATCATATTCAGAATGGTCCCAACCTACTGGTTGGCCTCTCCCTCTAGCAACTCAGTCAGTTAAAAACCATCTTCATTCTACTGATTAACCCAGTCTTATAACTCTCCAACTGGTATTCTGACAGGGCTCATAACCAAGCAGATGTCTGCTTTGTTCTGGCCCACCCCTGAGGACTCTTGGTGCTACAGGAAGTCAAACCAAACAACCAACAGAGAGGTAGGTGTGTGGGGCGGGGGGCATTTAGAATGAGCACAGTGAAAGTGAATTGGCCTCAGCATTGGTGCAGCTACCAGAATCTGTTTTCCCCACAGTTGGATGTGGGGGGCAGTGGGACTATATTCTGAACTGGCCGCTCTTGGAAGAGCATTCAGCAGTGCCACTTGTGATAGAAAGGCCCTGTCAGACCTCTAGGTTATGTCTCTAGTATAGCCAGTGGCAGGCTAGATGAGAGTCACGTACCCTTCCCTATCCTCACTTACTTTATTCCAAGCCCATCGGAGTTCTTGAAAATCAGTGGGTCTCTCAGGCCACCCCGCTGGATGTATTCAACATTGAAGTCTGTCATGGGGTGAGAGAAAAGAAGATAGGATGTTTTACCAGAGATACTGGGATATTAACCAGGGAAGGCGCAGGGAGCAAAAGGAGTGGAAAGAAGAACTGGGCCTGGCCGCTCTCTTCTTTAGAATTTCATCTTCAAGAACTATTCTAATCAATTGTGGGCACCCTGCCATAGGCACAGGCTAGACTAGCATAAGCAGAGTAGGCATGCATGGTAGGTGGGCTCCTACAGCCGAGTCAGACAAACAAGGAAAGAGTTTTACTATTATAATTTCCCCAAACAAACTCTGATAAGCAACAGAGTTTGGTTAAAGAAACAAAATAGATTTCCTCCTGCCTGAGACTCTGCTTCTAGAGCCTACTCATCTGCTGTGGGATCAGGGATCCTAATTTTCTGAGATTTAAAAAAAATCAAAATTCTCCAATACAACACATATAAAAGTCCAAGCTTTTCCACAATTAAAACTGAACTTAAGTTTCCTTAGTCACAATATATTTAGTATCAGCTGAACACAACGCTTTATTGACATTAATAATTTTTAGGTGGACAGCCCAAGCCCCACTCATTCCCCTGACTATCCAAAGCTGATTATCCGATCTGGCCCCAGTCACAATAAATTGGGGCTCTACCCTAAGTTTTTACATTGTGAAGAAATAAAAATAAACAATTCTCTGTGAAAATGCAAGTTCCACATTTTTTGTGACAAACTGATTTCTAGGATCCCTGATGATCAGAAGTGTCAAATACAAACTTATACCTGCCCCTCTCTCTCTCTCTTCCCCCCCCCCCCACCCCATCTCACTAGGGATAGGCAAAATTAGGGACCTGGTTCCACCCTTGCTCAGTATGTTTCAGGCGGAGGTTTACTAGGGAGCAGCTTCAAAAGCTAGTCTTAGGACTGGGCAGCCAGTGGCTAGCTCATTGGCCAGAGTGCTGTGTAGGGTAGAGCTGAGACTCCACTTCACATATTCCACTCCATTTTCAAGCCACTTAACAGTGGCTATGGCAGGGTTTTGGGGGGAGATGGAGCTGAAAAGCCTTATTTACTCTGTTGCATGTACTAGGAGAGCAGAGCAACTCAAAGAGGAGACAATCAAGACACAACAAGAGGAAACAAGGCCCAAAAATATCAAGAGGGACGGGGGGTGGGGAGGAGAGGAGACAGAAAATAAAAATTGAGGCAAACGTCTGGATTCAGCTACCAGTAGTTGAGTCACCACTGATCCAATTGGCAGTAAAGAACTCAGCAGTGAATTGTGTTTGCTAAGATCCTGAGCACTCAGGGGAAGCACCTCCCCTCCCAGAGATTCTATATATGACCTATTAGAGAAGAAGTTCTCCCTCCCCTCTAACAGAATGAGGACTATGGAGGGCACATTGATCAATATATTCACAGAGGAACTTTTCCCGCAGTGTTTCTCTCTAGGTACTTTGCAGCGATGGGGGTGTGGGCAGAACAGCCCAGCATAGAGGACACAGACCTTTGCCTTCCATAAAGAGGACGAAGTTGGCATTGAATCTGTTGGTGGAGAGTTTCTCCTCCAAGTCAAATGTCCTTTTTCCTTCTATTTCATCATCTGAGATGCCATCATCTTCATAGCGCCGCCTCATTGTGCCACGCTGTGGAGAGAACAAAGAGGAGGATAAGAACAGCTGCAGATAGTGCCAAGCGGCCAGCTGACTTCCTCTTCCAACTGTCACAATAACCCCAATTTAGATACCTTGCTGGAAGACACATTCCAGTTTTACAAAAACCTACCCTGTGTTTTCTGAGAGCCTTGCATCACCTGATGGGTACTGCATTAGCAATGAGCACATAACCCACCCGAGAAAGGAGAAATAGCTATGTTAGCAGGTCTACACGTTATCCCGGTGTTATTCTGGGGTATCTACCACTGGTGAACTGGCACATATTTATTTTTCTCAGGGAAAAATCACTGACTATTGTGGTCAGTTTCCTGGATGCAGGCCATGCAACGGTAATAATAGCAGCCTCTGCTCCCACATGCAGCTGTAACTTTATATCTGTCTTCCTTCCCACCCACCTCGCCCCGCTCCCTTCCTATAGGTTCCTGCACTTTAGGCCAAATGAGGGACAACTGGAATTACTCTTCACTGGCCCCAAGAGTTGACCACACCTCAACTCTCAAGGAAGTGATAGGATGGTAGTTCATGCAAAATGAGGCCAGTGCCTCCATTTCTCTGCTAGTTTTCACCAAGAGCATTAACTGGGCTTCACAAATTCATCAGCGGGAAACAGATTTTTGTCTTCTATACAGTTAGATTGCAGCAGACCAACTACATTATTGATTACACTAGGCATACAGAATGCAGGCACGCTTTCATCTTTGGCCTTGTTGGCACAAAAAAGTTAGTAAACAAGGAACATGTGATACCAGCATAAAGATGCCTCTGAGACCTTAGTCATCTGCAAGCAGGTTTATAGCTACTGGAGCAAAGCAAATGGGATAGGTGGTAGGGGTTAAGACTCATCCATGAGTCCAGATCTAACTCTCCATCCCAGCCAAGTGAGCTGGGAAGTGAGAGAGTAAAAACAAGAACTTGCTTGGGAAGAGCAAACCCCAGGAGCCTGCAGGGAAGCACTACCACCTCAGGATGTAGAGATGATAATCAGAACCAGCTGTTCAGATCCTGGACTCAATTTGCCATTTGACTTGACCAGATTCCCTTCCTCAACTCACTCTCTCTGCTGCCAGCTCCACTTTCTCTAGCTTTCCCATTCTCCCCAGGCCCTGTGATGCATTACAAAGCCAAATAATAAACATAAAACCAGAATATTTTAAGAGGTTACAATTAACTTGCCAACCACCATCCTGATCACTGTAGATTGTATCTTTCACCCTATCCAGGCTTGTCTTTTGGGAACAAGGAGAATCTTAAGGCCATAGCTACATGAGACAGTTGCACCGATTTAGTGCACTTAAACCAATTCAGCTAAACTGATGCAAAAGGATGTGGTTTGAGAGTGGATAATTTTGACTACCTCAACTTGCAAGCAGCGTTCCCTGTAAATGTGTGCTTGTTCAGCCACTCGGGAGAGATTCCAATGCCACCTAGGTGATCAGCAGTACACCCACAGCTAGATTTGTGTTTCTCCTGGTGATGCACATTCACACATACCTCTGTGCACATAAAATGTATTCTGCACCTAGCTGGAAAAATCCAAGGGAACACTGCTTGCAAGTAATGTACAAGTTTGGTCTAATAGATCAGTGATTCTGAAGATGCTATTTAAAAGGTATTTTCTACCATCCTCCAAAGAAATATACCCACTGATAATACCTCATTAACTTAGCTTGCGTTTCATGAAAGTCAACACATTAGTTGAAACAACAAGGGTGTAACCAAACTTATCAGTAAGCCATGCAACAACATGCAAATAATGAATAGTTTTAAAAATTACCTTGCTAAATATTCTACAATTTTGTTTGTTCTCAAACTTGTTTGACTAATTTGTAGATGATTAAGTGTTCAACTCCAGTGAAATTTAGTGTGGGTCTTAGAAGCCACATTTCAAGAACACATTGTAAACATGAACAGTAGTCTTAACAAAAGTTTGATTTTTTTTATATATAAAATACGGTAAGATAAATGTTCTTTACATTTAAGGTCATTTTAGGACAACTTAAGACTTTAGGACATCTATCTAACTTATAAATGAAGATTTCATAATGAATAATTTTAATGTTGTCGTTTCAGAGAGATATTTTGCATACTAGCTCCTGGGAATAGCACTTTCTCTTATTAGTTGATAGTAGCTCCACTATTTTTATAAAACAACAACATGTAGATATATTTGCAGGACAAGAAGCTACATTAGTAACCTCACCTTTGGATTCCTGATCATTTGAAATATTTAAATGATACACTATAGGTCAAACAGAAGCTGTGAGTTGAATGCAGATGTGACTGTATGAGCTTCTAGTCCTATGTTACATATGTCAAACTAGATGATCATAATGACCCCTTCTGGCCTTACACTTTTTTCTGTGGTGCCATGGCAGCATCCACACATACTTAACAGTTGAACACAGCAATTCAGAGTCCTAGACTATGCAACTTTGGCCCAGGATTTTAAATGACTGTGGTCTTAAGTTCAAGGCTTGGTAACAAGTAGTATTTCAGGAGGCAAGAAACATTTGTGCCTGCATGCTGATTCAGGAAAGGTTTGCTTCAAGTCTGTCTCCCGACCACATGAGCAGTTAATGTACTTTAGGAAGTTGCGCACCAGTGCAGCTGTACCACAGCTGAAGAAACAGGTAAGAAGCTCTTTAGTGATGATAAGGCCAGAGCTACATTATTGCACGGCAAAGTGCTGTGCTTTTTGTACAAGTCTTAAAATGTTTAGAAATTCAATTCCCCTTTAAGCAAGAAGCCCTGTGAGCCCACCCCCCAGCTGCAGCAAGCCTCCCATTGGGAGGGAATGCTAGGATTTGACAGTAGTCAGAAGAAGCAATAGTGACTGGCTTACCACATTGTGTTCATTGCAAGATGCACACTTGCAGCGTGCCACCTCCTGCAAGATGGGAGTGAAAGAGACCAGCTCCTTTTAACCCCTTGGGATCTGGCTCTTGTCCCCTGGGAGGGTCAAAAAGAGGAAAGCCCCAGATCAAGAAGTGAAGTGTTATCCTAGTCTGTCACCGCATCACTGGATAACAAGTTCTGAGACTAGTTATACACCCTCCCCTCCTCCAATGCACATATAAAAATAATACATCTTTACAATGGAAGCCTGAATCCTGCCACTCAATGGAGACTGGCACAGCATCTCATTTTCCCTACCCCCTCCCAGGGTCCTCTTTTACCCTTCTCCCTCTGCCCCTGCCCTTTGTACAAGCTAAGGGAGAGAATGATCTGCCAGGCTCCTTACAAAATTGAAACACTCCTGAAAAGCCAGAACATTAGTCACTCTACACAGCAGGGGTGAAGCTGGCCAAGAGAAGTATCTGTTGTCTGGCAGTCGCACAAAACCAAAACCCAGTCCAGACACTGGAGGTTTCATTTCTGCTCGCTTGCTGGGAAAGGTGCATAGCTCTTGATTTTATTGACAATGATTGAGGCAAACCCAGCCCCAAACTGAAAGTGAAAAAATTGTGACAGCCATATTTGTCAGATAATCATGCTAGAGATACGGAGTGCGACTTTAAAGTAATTCCTGTGCTGAAGCGAAAGTGTGAGGGTGTTAAGGAACCCTTTTACAGTTGTGTGGGGAACCTTTTTTAGGTGGGGGAGGGGGGGGAGAAAAGAGAGAGGAAGGGACAGATCCACAGAAAAAAGATGTCAGGGGCTACATGTGAGAAGCAAAAAAACCAAAAACAACAAAAAAAGCCTCAGACGTGGCCCCCAACTGAGAAGCAGAAAAAAAAAAAAGGAAGACACTCATTTCCCTCCTGAAATTTGAGGCACCAGGGTTCACCTTGCACTCCAGCTTCTGGGGGACAGGACCAAGACTCAAGGCTTCTCCTTAGGGCCAGATTAACTCTTCTCAGAGCCTGGGGCTAGTAGATTGTGGGGGCCCTCAAGCTCCGGAGAGGGGCCAAAAATGAGGGGTTCAAATGTGTGGAAGGGGTTGGGAGATCTGGATGGGAAGTGCAATGCAGGAATGGGATAGGGATGTGGGGTCTAGGCAGGAGGTAGGGCACAGAGTGTGGTGAGAGTGCAGAATATGGGAGGGAGAGAAGTGGAGGAAAGGGTTGGAGAAGAGGGGTGCAAGCAGGAGCAGATTTGGGGTGCAGAGTCTGGATGGTAGGGGGCAGGAGATGAGGGTAGAGCTCCAGGGGATGGGGGGCCCTGGTGGCTGTGCGCTGCTGTATGCTGGCAGGCACCACCACCCTGCTACTCTCCTGGGATGGGAATCCTGGCCAATGGGAACAAAAGGGACTGAGCTTCCCTGTGCTGCCATTCTGATGCAGAGCTACTTCCTCTCTCCTCCCCCCACCAGAGCCTACAAGCCGGATGCTGACTGCAGCTGGTCTGGACCCAGCCCAGGAGGCTCAGGCACCTCCACGCAGAAGGGAGCCCTTGCCTTCTACCCCCCACCCCCATGGCGGAAGTACCAGCGCTGGCTCACCCTGCTGAGGAAGATGGGAGCTGGGGGGACACCTCCTGGGCCAATCAAGGCAAGCTGCAGGTTGGCTCTCCAACCCTGGAACACAGGTTCTTGCAGGCACATCAGTAAGGCTTAGTGCTTTTTCCTTCTTTTGGATGTTAAAAAAACCTTAAAGTTATTTTTTGGTTGTACTTTATGAATTGAGGTCCTATGTATAATAGGAAATTTTAGAAATAGCTCCCTGTAGCAGTCACAACAGTTCAGCTGCACCAGTGGAAACAAAGCAAACACTAATTTGGCAGTTTCTGGTGATTTACTACTGTTTTGGAATGAACCTGTTTGCAAACAAGTTTAACTAAAGTATTTTTGTCTAAGTGGTTTCTCCTTAATAATAGTCAGGTTCCCTGTAGCCTACAAACAAAGTACTGTCAAATGTCCTATCAGAAACAAAAAAAAAATCTCCCCCCCCCCCCAGTGTTACTTTTAACTTAAATGTAAGGTTACTACAACAGTAATTGACAGTCTCTCTTTAAATACAGAAAGGGAAGAGACTACAGGTCCCAGCATGCAATGCTCTAGAGTAATCTGAATAGAGGATGTGCGTATTGAAGTAGAATAGCATGCTAGGCTCAGTCTATGGGCCACATCTGCATAGAGAGTGGAGAAACTGCAGTGACTGTGGGCTGCTTTCAGCTTGCACTCTGCCTAACTCCAAATATGCCACTGGTCCCACTTTCCTGAAATGCCTGCCCACTTAAGAGACCTCTTGGGAAGAGACCTCATTTCTGCAATGCAGTTTCAGGTACAAACTGACAAACATTAAAAAGGGATAGGAGCATCTGTGTTGAGAGAAACAGGCTTCTTGCAATCTAGTCCCAAGAGAAAGAACATCTGGTGGCCATATCTGGAACAAGAAGGGTGTTTCAGGGCTTCCAGGATGAAGCTCTACAAAGGCAGATAACAGAACGGGCTTGAACAGAGGCACAGCAAGTCTAATCGCAAGCCTTTTGCCTCAAAAGGCCTGGCCAAAATTCAACTTCGGCCACAAGTGAAATAGTCAGCTACAAAAGTTTAATTTCTGAATCAGACTGTAGCAACAAGCACACCTGTTTATGATAACTAGCAACCACTGCTCAAGGACAGCAAAGGATTGGAATAGCAGGGAGTGTTGCAGCGTAACAGGAGAGTTGCATGAGAATAAATAAATGGAAGTCACTTGTCCCTGGAAGTTTTGAGATTTTTGGCCTCCAGCTGTAGTCTATAGGTGGGTATGCATGTGACTCCTGTGCCTGAGACCAGAAAAATCTATGGGTTAAAACCCGTTCCCTGGTTCTCACGCTCAGCATCAAGAGCACAATGGAAGATGCAGACCAAGCACTTTTCCAGCTCCTCTACTGTGAATTCAGTCATGATCTGAAGTTGAGGGGGAAGGAGAGTGGTTAGAATACAAATGGAGACCACACACCTCAAAGAATGTTGTTACAGGCACATAACCTCCATTTCTTCTTTGAGTTCTGGTCCCTCTAGTTACTCCATGTGCAGGTGGCTGGAAAGTAGTACAGGTTGAACTTCTCTAGCCCGGCACACTCTGGTCTAGAGATGTTAAATATCGGTTAATTGAAGAGCCAATTAACCTCATGAATTCTTATCGGTTACTCAACTATTCTATAGTTCTGATGGAGGGGCCAGCAGCCAGTATACTTCGGCTCCACTCCCGAGGAGCCCCCTGCCACTCCATACTGCTGCCTCTGTATCAGAGGCAGCAGTGAGGGGTGCCAGGTGGGAGCTGGCTCTATGAGGGAGCCAGTTTAAAAACCAGCTCCCCTCATGGACCCGCTCTGAGACAGAGGCGGCAGCAGCACAGGGTGGCAGTCGCCCCGTCAGGTCCAGGAGCTCAGTCCCTCCCACCCAGACAAGCCAGAACTGAGCCAGGCTGCCTGCCCACCTGGCTCTTAATACACTTTAAATGCAGAGCTGCAGTGGAGGTAGGTCCAGGACCCGGTAAAAGCCAGGACTGAGCTGGGCTGCTGGCCAGCCTGCTAAAAAATGTACTGGTGGTGGTGGGGGAGGGGGGGAAGTGTGTGTAGTCTATAGCATTAACTGATAAGCTTTTGCTTATTGGTTAATTGACTAGACTATTATATCCCTACTTTGGTCTGGCAACATCTGTGAACTAGCATGATTTTAATTAGCTGGATGGCCACTTATGAGCGTGGTCAAGTTTCTTGTGGTCTCAAAGTTTATTTGTAACCACCAGTCTTGGCTCTCAGTGCTCTGTGCTATTATTTAAGAGCCCAATAAGCAGTGGAAGTGTTGGTAATGCTGCTAAACAGTATTGACCTCCCATAGTTCAGCAAATTCTCTGGTTTGGCACCAGTCAGGTGCTGAGGGTGCCCAACTAGAGAGGTTCAACTTGTACTGAAATAGTAAGAGGGAGTGCAAGGATGTCAGTCATATAGATGTCTATAACCATGTACTTCCAAAGGCTGTATCAGGAGAAGCAGCTTGAACCAAAGTGCAATGCTTAGTGAAATCATGGATGGCATTTCTAGTTGCTGTTGTACAAGTGTCCAGCCATAGGCACTTCCTGAAGCGTTTATACTGAGGTTGCCTGTGCTCTAGTGCAGTGGTTTTCAGCCTGTGCTCTGCAGACTACATTTATGGTTTCTAAAGGGGTCCTCACTGCCATTAATTTTTTTTTTATAGCAGTTCTCAAATGAAAAAAAAAAAAGGTTGAAAACCACTGCTGTAGTGGAAAGGGCTACCACCTGATTCAAAAGAGGGAGACGATCCAACTGATAGCAAAAGATGACAGTCTGAAACCAATAGTCTTTAAACAGAGATCACTTGTCTCACTGCTCACTCTGTAAATAGCAACAGATAATCTAGGTGATTTTCTAAACCTAGGACAGTTTTGTTCTTTGCTCGTCTGATGTTGAGAGAATGAAGTCTCGTCACTGGATGCAAGAGGCTTCAGGGAAGATACCAGTGAGAGGACTGGTTTATGTGGAACTTGGAAGTTACTTTCAGGATGAATTTCAGGTGGAGGTGAATGGATTCCATCCCTTCATGGAATGCAGTGTATACTGGGTTAACCACGAGGGCACCCAAGTTCACCCAGCCTCCTGGCTGATGTAATGGTGACCAGGATGGCAACCTTCTGAAACAGGTGGGACATGGAGCATGTGGGCAATGGTTTGAAAGTGTTGGAAGTACCAGACTGAAGTTCTGCGTTGGTGATGGCTTCACTACTAGAGGGAAGATAGTCATTCCTTTTAGGAATCTGGTTGTTACTGGATAATAAAAATAGAACTTCCATCTACTGGGGGATGGAATACACTGATTGTTGCTAGGTGAGGTTGCAGTGACCTAACAAAGACCCAACATCTTGAGAGCAAGGAGGTAGTCTAAAATAGCAGGAATGCCTGCTGGCCTTGATAACTGGTTCTGTTACACCAGGTAAACAAATCTCCCCATTTGGCTAAACAACATTTTCTGGCAGAGAAGGTAGGTGAAGTAATATCTTGTATCGGACCAACTTCTATTCGTGAAAGAGGCAAACTTTTGAACTACAGAGAGCTCTTCTTCAGGTCTGGGAAACCTAAGTACCTCTCTCAGACATGAAGAGCTCCATGTAGCTCAAAAACTTGCTTCTTTCATCAACAGAAGTTGGTCCAATAGAAGATATTACTTCACCCACCTTGACTCTTTAGCACTCTGGGATCAACACAGCTGCAACATTGCAAACATTTTCTGGGAGTCTTTCCTGATTTAATTAAGAGTCCCCACTGGGGATTCTTGTACATTTCAAAGCTGGTCCATATGCAGCCCAGAGTCAGCAGGACTTCCCGCTGGCCCTCAGCTACACAGGGAGTTCCACATTCCTCCTCTGAAATGTACAAGAGCCCCAATAGGGGCTCTTGTACATTTCAAAGGAGGGATTCGGAAGTGCCTATCGACTAGTTGAGTAGTTGATGGAAATTCCATCGACTATTCAACTAGTTAATTAACTGCTAGTTAACATTCTTACTCCACATACTCCTGTGGAGCCAGATGCTCTTCTTTAGGAGGAGAGGGATGATGTGACTCTCTGGTAGAGTGCACAGATCTGGGGTGTCATGCACGGGTTTGGGAGGGTACCCAAGACACTGTGTAACAGTGATGTCTTGGAGGGTAAGCTTGATTGTAAAGAAGACTGGCCCAAGAAACTCTGAAGGTCCTGCCTGCCTGTATTAATCACCTTCCCTACCTGGGGAGATGGTTAATCCTAGACATCAGATTTAGCCAACAAAAAGGACAGCTCTGACTCCGTTGATGGTACCATCAGTGCTGGTGGAATGAAGCACTGGCTTGTGGCCAGACTAGAGGAATGATTCTTTCTTTGAAATGATATGCTTTTCTGGGCTCAAACCACGTAGCAGTAAGAAGAAACTGGAGAGGCGACTGATTCACACCTCCCCTTATGCCCTCAGTATTGAGCACAAGGAAATCCACAGAGCAGGCATGGACCAGATGCTACTTGCAGGATTTTCAAGTCTCAGGAATATACATACGGACCCAAACTTAAAAAGAACATGCAGATATCAATGGGCCATCGCTGAGATGTCCTCATTTCTTACCGAGTTCCGCATAGTGGCTCACCTAACATGATTTCAAGTGAATTATGTCTAGTTTAGATTAGGATTTAAGATGTGTGATGCTAGACCACATTACTTAGCTTGATCTAAAGTCAAAAGTAAACACATTGTAAAATTGTATAACACAGCAAAGTTACATACTTTATCCTTGTGTAGTTCAAATGGTAAAACCCCGAGGCTACGTCTACACAGGCACCCTTTTCCGGAAAAGGGATGCAAATG
>CM057848.1:113426537-113447071 GCA_030068395.1 Apalone spinifera
AAACTTTTCCGTTAAAAGCATTTGCGCAAAATCATGCCAGTCTAGACGCAGCCACAGATTGTAGAAACCACACACCAGATAGCTTTCAATGAAGAGGCAGTAAGAGAACTCCACTGGTTAGGCATGTTGCCTCTGGCTGCTACTTTACCTTCACATTCAACAGATTTCAGCACCTAGTGGGGTAACTGTAAAATATTTCAGTTATGTTAGCACAATAGAATCTGAGCATTCTTCACACTAATGAGAGCTCATGTAATGAGGGATTGGACTGAAGCCCAACAAAGCAGCCCTCTTTGCAGCCAACCTTGAACCAGTTAGAGGAGGCTCAATGGCAGTTGCACATTATTCTTCCTTCATCCCAACACTCAGAAGCCAGAGTCACCTCTTAGCTATCAATCATCCTCTGAGGAAATGGAAAACATGAATACTTCTACACAGGCATCACAACTCTGCAGCTGATCCTTTCACCTCCCATCTAAACTCCTTAAGCATAGTATGGTTGAGGCTTAACCTGTCTACACAATGGAATTCTTCAGAGATTACTTCCTTTAATAGTCACATCATCCCTTTTCCAGGATGCTTCTACCTTTCAAGAGGCAGACTCACCTCTAATATGGATGAAAAATGAACATCCAGAGTTTGAAACAAACTGAGGTTTTTTTAAATACAAGGTCATATTTAAAAACAGATCAAGCTTATTCAAATGAAACCAGTGTACATGACAATACTTTAGTCACTTCCTATCTTATTTGTTTTAATTCCCACTACGACCTTCCTAAATCTCAACTTTTGAAACTTCCGGGGAGGGGGCAGGGGAAGTGGTTGAGGGTGCTCCAGAATGCTGTCCCCAAGTTCTCATCATCATAGGAAGCAGGAGTCTCCTCCATGCCACCTTCCCTAATTTATCTTTTGTTTTTAGTTGAGATCTGCTCTCCTACACAGACTTGTTCCATGTAACTTCCCTACTCTCTCCCTCCCCTACACACCCACACCAGTGTTTCCTGTAAGTGCAGCGTCTGGACAGCCACCCAGGAGGAACTCAAATGCCACCCAGCTGATTAGCAGAGCACCCACAGCTGGCAGCATGTGTTTCTACTGGTTGATCCACATATGCCTTGATGCACATAAAAATTATTCTGCACACGAACGGAAAAAATTAAAGGGAACATTGTGTGTCAGTCTGCATTCCTCTGATCTTTACATCTCCTTTCCACAAGAGGAATTTTTCATTCATTTGTACACCCTTTTCTGAACTCTTTCCTTCAAAACTAACCTACACATACATACCACACCTCTACATTCACATACTGTTTACAGGTAAACATGCCTGAGAATCAATATTCAAATTAGCCACACCCAACCCATTCACCTCTTTTCATTTTCACCTCATTCTAACTAAACCTGGATCTTTCTAAGGCACTCTCATCTATACACTTCCTACACACTTGCAGATTTAACCTCAAGATCTGATGAGTCAAGGAAGTATTATTTTCATCTATATAAATGGAAAACTGAGGCAGAGTTTAAGCAACTTGCTGAAAGTTGCACAAGAATTCAGTGGCATTTCAAGAATTAAGCCCAGCTCTCCTAAATCTTAATTAACCTTAGCCTCCTCTCTAACTTTCCCTCAACTCATGCACATTTTACCTCCACCCATCCCTGGATTATAATGATCTACCCAACCAATACATCAGCTTGCGTTGCCAGCTTTGATGGGGGGAGGGAAGGGGAGGGGGGAAGAGAGGGAGCTTAGTGGTCCAAGCATTCTTGTTCTTTCCAGCTCTAGTACTTTTATATTTTAGCTCTGTTTTTCCTTGGATTCCACCTCTGTTCATATTCTCCCTTCTTAGGTTAAGAACAGTGGTACCCAACTCTGAAAAGCTCTCACTGTGTGGAGGACCTCACAGCTGACCTTTGTGTTGTAAGACTAATATCCTGATTTCCCCATGGCAATTTGACTTGACCAAAACTGCCAGACCTTTGAGAGAATTTATAAATACAGCAGTATTGTGTTACCTATAGTGTCTTGGCTTGAAGGTTTCAAACCTTAGCGTGATAAGCATGCAACCCCCCCATACAAGTGATCCTATATATACTCTGCCAACTACAACATAGATCTGAATGGTGACCTTAATTTGGAGTGCAGCCTGACACTGGGAGAAACAGGTGGCTAATTTTAGTAGCAACTGCACAACCCATGTTCCAAAGAAGAAATGTTTCTGGAGAGAAATGAACCCTGACATTGGCTGGCTTCACAAGGAGAACCCTAGAACTAATCCAGCTGGTTCTGCTGAGGTCTACTACTACTTATTGCTATACACTTTCAAAGCCTTGTATGAAATGCTAGTTAGCTTGTACATCAGGTTTTTATCCAGAATAGCACAGACTCAAGAACTGGGCTCATAATTTAGCAGGAATCTAGTCAGAAGAACCTGGAGGCCTTCCAGGGTTTAAAGTTCCAGGAGGGATTCCTATCACAAGCAGGGCTGGCAGAGTTTCAGTGCAAGTGGGGAGGCGAGTGTGTGTTTTGTATGTTATCTGGAGGAGTTATAACTGATAGTGCCAAGGAGTAGCAGGACAATTCAGTGAGGGGGAGGGCACAGAGTCAGGCTCTTCAGCACACAACACATACTGATGGGCAACACTGTTTAACCCTAGGACTCATGAGTTTCTGGCCACATCAGGCAGATTTTTAGCAGCTGCCTTAGACACAGGAATGCTGTTCCCACAAGGAATATGGCAGTGCCATCCTCTGCACTAGCTGCTGGTTACATTGCACTTTACACTCTCTTCCATGATCTCACCCATATTCCTCACTGGCTTATCATTTTAGGAACAATATTCTGCCTATGGAGATAAGGAATTGGCAAATGAAGAAAAGTCAGTCACTCAACCACTGAAACCTATTCTTCACTGTGAAGTGTTCTTTTGCTTTCATTTTACAACTTAAGTTTAAGTAAACTATGAAAGCCTTGGAGATGAAGTCTTCTAGTTACAGGACAGATAGCACCACCTTCCATACCCCACCAGAATGCCTCAACCTAGTCTAGCAGTTAGTATTCATGAGCAGTGCTACCCTAGTATCAGACTGCCAAAGAGGAATGCCCACAAGTGACAGCATACTGGAGTTAAGACAGAACTTCAACATGGATATTATCAAAGCTCGATGAGAACTCTCTAAGGCTCTGTCTCTACTACAGACCTGACAGCAGCACAACTGTAGCCACTCTATGCTGGTGGGAGAGAGCTCTCCTGTCAGGACAATTAAACCACTCCCAATAAGTAGTGTTTGCTATGGTGGCAGGGGAGCCTCTCCTGCTGAAGTAGCACTGTCCACATCTGACTGACAAAAGCTTTACTGGCAAAAGTGCTGGTGTTCCCTCTAAGATTTTCCATCCACGAGTGGAGTGAGTTTTGTCTTGTGTGCCAAAAATGAGGTCCCGCGTGCTTGTTCGGATGTGTGCCACTGTGGTACCCACCAGCGGCGCTCCTCCCAAGTAGTGCTGCCCCCCCCCCCCCAGGGGAAAAAGGGAAACATGCCCCCCTCAGGGAGCGCAGCTCCCTGGGCAGCCTGTGTGCAGGGCAGGGACTGCCCCGGCTGCTCCTTGTGGGGCTGCTCTTAGTCCCCACCTGGGGCAGAGGGAAGCTGCTGCCAGTGCCCAGATTTTGTAGGGAGTGAGGTGCTGGGGCAGTGACATATGAGGTACTTCTGGGGAGTTCTTGAGGTAAGCAATGCCTGGAGCCTCCACACGAGCCCACTCACGCCCCAAATCCCTGCCACAGCCCTGAATTCCTTTCCTACTTTCTGAACCCCTTGGTTCCAGCCCAGAGCCCCCCCGTACTCCAATCCCTTCATTCCCAGCCCCAGAATCTGTCCCCCCAGCCAGAGCCTCACACCTACCCCGACCCTAACCTTCCTCCCAAGCCTAGAACCCCCTCCCAACCTCTGAACCCCTCAACTCCAGCCCAATGAAGATGAGCACGTGAATGAGGGTGGTTGGAGTGAGCAGGGGTGGGCACTCAGAGAAGGGGTGTGGGCAAGGGAGTTCAGTTTTGAGTGAGTAGGAAGTTGGCAATTATACACAGCCCCAAATAGGTGAATAGCCTGCAGAGGTGAGTCAGAGGGTGAAGGCAGCAATCCTTCCTCCCATAGGTTCTTGTCCCACCCCCAAAATACAATAAAACTATGCCTATGCCCAAGGGCTCCCCGCACCCAGCTCAGAACCCCAAGTCTTTTCCCTCCCCCTCGCTAGGCCCTGGAGTTCCTCTAACAAGTTAAGGGGTGCCTCCAAAAGAAAAAAGTTGAGAACCCTTGCATTAGACCCAACTGATAGCATGTATCTTTCTTGGCCCTTACTCTGTTCTGGTGACAAAGCACCTTACGAGTCATTGGACAGACTTTTCCAAATAAACAAGAAGGGAAGTAAAAGCTCTCAAATCTCAAGCTAAACTAGGCTGAACCACGATAGTATTTGGATATTAGATGTCAAAAGATGTCAACAACATGGGAAAGTTTAAGTTGCTGTTCCCGTCAAATTAATTGCATGCTTTAGACAAGACAGGCAAAGGTACTTACCACTTCTGCTTCAAGGGCTCATCCATGGTGCTTTTCAACTGAAGTAGGGCAAGTAACCTTGATGTCCTTGTCAAATTCAAATGGCGTGAACATGCCCAGTTATACTCACCTATTTGGAGCTCTTTCACTTCCCTCCATGTGGAATGAAAAATCTCATTCACAGTGACGTGTGAGATGCATCACCATGCATGGTTTGACAGCTGCCATGTTCCACCCCAGAAGTAGTTGCATTTTATTTTTAGGTGAAGCATTCCCTATACATCCCTTTGTTACTTCACAAGGACATTAAGCAGATCAGTGAGCATTTATAAAGTACTTGGGATACTCCCGTAAAAGATGCTAGAGAAGTTTATGGTAGTAAGGTTGTTGAATACTCAAGCTAAACATCTCTGCCCTTTTTCTTTCCACTTACAGCTGTTAAAGACTCCCACAATACAAACTCCTGCACTGGACTCCCAGAAGCACATCCCACAGAAGCTAGCAGCAGGCAGGTGGGTTGCATGGGACTTCATGAGACTAGAGGAAGTAGGGCATATTATGACTCACTCTAGTCAGAGAAATTCAGCAGTTTCCTAATCCGTTGCCTAGGACTTTGTACCTCGCCTCCTCTTCTCCCAATCCTCAGAACACTGGCTGAGTAAAAGCTGTACAATTTCTCCAGACTGTACCTAGTCTTTCAGATCAGCAACAGTTAACACCACAGACAGTTCTCACATTGTAGCATGTCTACACAGTGAACAAGCACCTGGGCCTGGCCTATGTCAGCTGATTCAGGTTCATGGAACTTAGGCTGTGGGGCTGTAAAACTCCCCCTTTCACAGGGCCCAGAGCCCAGGCTCAGACTCAAGCCCAGACATCTACACTGCAATTTTACAGCCTCACAAACCCAACTCAGCTGACCTGGGCCAGCTGCAGGTGTTTAACTGCAGTGTAGACATACTTGCTGTGGGGCTATCCTTTCACCACCAAAAAAGGACATAAATCAGGGGTTTTCAAACTCTGCCTGCATTGCTTTCCACAGCTCCCATAGGCCAGGAACGGTGATCTGCAGCCAATGGGAGCGGCAATCACCCATACCTGTAAAGACGCAGGTAAACAAAGTGTCTCGCGGCCAGCTAGCAGCTTGCCCTTACAAGCCGTAACCCAGAGTTTGAAAACTGGTTTCTAAGCCACCACCGCAACAAAATCCTAGTGGGGCTAAGACAGACAGTTTTTAATTGAGATACAGCTGAGTGAGTTATTAGTACCAACCCTGCTTAGCTACTCCACCAGAAAACCTGCTTGCATCTCATTTCCATTAGGATTTTATAGTGAGGTAGCTAACATGCATTTGCTTTTTAGACAGCATGAGAACTATCTGTTTTGGCAGTGAAGACACAGCCTGAATTCTGCCTCCTCTTGTGCACAACTTGTGCAGATGTGCAACAAGGACACTGTCCTTAAAAGTTCTTCTATTCCTTTTAAAGGACTTGTGTCTGACAGGCATGAGTGCAGGGGATCAACACCTGTTATTTACTACCAAACCTTTGTCATACTGTAACCTGTGGGGCACATTTCACATCACCATACTTCAATCCATTTTCTTTGTTTTAATTAAAACTCCTGGAGTCTCCACTGAGATTCAGAGTCCCTGTGCAGAGAGCTCACACTGTTTACTGCCCATACTGTTTCTACAGCAACAGAGACAAGCAGAGCATAGAGGCACAAACACTGCCCTTCTATTTTAAGGAACACCTGCACAGAATTTGAACAGGTACAGTTCTCTCTGAGAGGGGTCTTCAGAGCTGCCGGTGAGAGAAATCCAGTCATGAGGTGGACTCAGCATCATTTCTTACTGCCTGTACATTTTACTTTCTCCTTGACCAAGTCACATGTTAGGTTTCATTCCCAAGTTTCTCAGAACCACCTGAGGTACTGACAAACGTGCTATGAGCAATGTGTGCTGGTAGCCTGTGGGCTGCTATGGAGTCTCTCTTTCTTCCCCAACTGCTGCTTTTAAAGGCCACCTTGTTCAGAGTTGCAGGGATACAGCTAAACTGGAGTTTGGGAGTACACACCAACCTAAAGGAATTTCTATGAATCTGCCTTTTCCCCCTTCTGTATGACCTGGCTTAACACATCAGCCTAAACCCCCATTTGATCACAGTATGTGTGGCGCCTTAATGTAGACAATTAATTAATTAATGGAGATTGCCTATCTCCTAGAACTGGAAGGGACCTTGAAAGGTTATCGAGTCCAGTTGCCTGCCTTCATAGCAGGACCAAGTACCATCCCTGACAAATTTTTGCCCCAAATCCCTAAATGGCCTCCACAAGGATTGAACTCTCAACCCTGGGTTTAGCAGGCCAATGCTCAAACCACTGAGCTATCCCTCCCCCCTCTCTGGCTTCCTCAAGAGGTGTCAGCTTGAATAAGGTGTTTAGGCTCCCACCACAGCAAGGTGGGAAACCGGGGACCTCCATCAACAGAGCAGGTACAAACCTGGAAGCATCAAAATATACTTATGAGTGAATGAATGCTATCCAGGCAACACCACCTCTACCCTGAATCAGCCAGAGTACATCTAGCATGAAGGGAACTCAGTTCCTAAGGCCCGTTTAGATAGTAGCATCTCTGCTGAGATGGGACCCAACTGCAGTGGTGGTTTTGGAATTCATTTATAGACTGACACTGTAGGAGTGCCTCATACAGATGTGTTTAGGACAAAAACCACTAGTATTCCCAGTCTTCAGTAGGGATGTAAATATCCATCAAAACAGTTAATTGGTTAAACAATTTAAATTGCATCATTTAGTCAGCTAACTATTGATGGGGGCAGGGCACCCAGGATATGGGGTCTTACCAGGGCTGAAGTTCTGCCGTCCCCCATGGTCCCACTTGTCCCCCTCCCCCCACACATGGCCAGGATCCCACCAGCTGGCAGTCTGGTTAATTGGTCACTAAGGGAGCATTCTGGTTAATCTTTTACATCCCTAGTTTGCAGATGGCAAGACTGAGGTACAGAGCAATTCAGCAACTTGCCTATAGTCAGGTGAAATTATCAACAGAACTAGATCTTCAGTGTCACAGATCAGTGCCTTAATCACAGGGCCATCTTTCTTCTCGATAGAAATACTGCTTCACTAGGAACTTGACTAGGACTGCCCCATGTCTCAGACCACTGAACTCATACAGGATCTTCTGAAAAAGGTGTTGTGTGTTTGTTTGTTTGGGTTTTTTTTGGAAAGAACGCAAATGAAGTGTGGGAAATTCAAATCCCGTCTTCATTTGCAATTTCGATCTGCCTAATTTACATCCCTCTTTCGAAAGAGGGATGTCATTTAGACATGCCCCTAGTGTCCTCTTATCCTCTTCTCTCTTGCCTTTTCTCCCTCTGCCCCTTTTTGTTTTCTTTAGCATCAATGTTAGTGTTTTGGGCAAATCTTTAATGGAGCCTCATTTTAATAGAGCCCCTTCTAGCTAAAGCCACCCCTCAAAAAATCATGGAACAAGCCTGTCATTCGTTGTCATCTCACTGCACAGTGTTTTACTTCTTTTCCCATGTTGTGAGCGAATCATCTAGCTAGACTGTAAGCTCCTCAGTGAAAGAACTCTTACTATGTATGCACAATATTTAATAAAATGGATTCCTACTCTGAGTCGTCATTAGGCACTACCATAATAAACATGTTAAATACATTAGATAGACCAAAGATCTTACCTATTTTGGACATTCTAATATTGCTAGAAAGCAGGCTGAAAACACATGTACACATTTCAGTCTAGTGATATCCCTCTACCACAATTTGGCACACCAATGAGGAACTGGCTAATAGTGCTGTATTAATATACTAGAGACCAAAAAAGACCAGAGCTCAGTGCTGCACATAGACAACACTGATTTTGGCAAGTTTCTCACATCTTTAACTTCTTTCTCTGTCACAAGTGATGAATATCTGAGCATTTTCATATGATCATTGGATTTAACTACAAATCCAAACAAAACAGTGCACAAGTCTGAGAACCAATGAACCGAAAGGTCAACAGTGGCCACTGAATTAACTTTCAGTGTTCATATTATCCATTTAGAGCTCTCTGCTAAGCTCATTCATATCAACATCTTCCCGGGAATCAGCAAATCTGGTCTGTACATCAGGAGTGCTAACAACTTTTCCCAATGGCATGGAGCAACTGCCCCAAATGTTTGCACACACAACCTAATTCAAACTGAGGTAAGAAGTTTTGTTTTTCCTCCAAACACAAAGCCATTTCCCCATTACATGAAGTCCTGTTGCCAACTTTCACGCTGTAAATAAACACCCCAACTTTCACAATAAACCAAAAACAAACAAACAAAAACAAAAAAAATCAAGCTAATCCCATTTCAAAACAAGGCCTAAACAAGTCAAGCCCTCAAAGAAACCCCATCACTCTGACAAGATCCCCTAGGTGTGCAATCAGGGACTGTGGTGGACCTGCTGTGCACTCCTGAAGCCTTCCCCCTTGCCAGGAGCCACCCCCTCCCCCCCAAAAAGCGACAAACTACAACAAATTGTTTTTAAAAGCTATAAGCCAAAAATTAAACAAGACATCAAATCAATTAAGACTGAAACAAACCAAATTTCTGCAATTTAAGTGGTTTTGGTCCCAAACTGAACTGCAGACCTAGATTTGGGACTAACAAATAAGGATTAGTGAACAATAAAAAGCCAGCGGAGACAACAGGGCATTAGTACCACCTCCAGCAGGGAAAACCCCATAAAACCTATTCATGCTCATTATGACGAAACACTGATGCTACTTACAAAGTTTGTTTAGTATCCAATAGGTAACTGAAAATGTTCATCTGCTGCACTACTAGTCTCTTCAGCTCAGTCAACTCTGCAGCTTACAAATCATGTTAAAGGGACATACAGCTTTTAAAAACAGCTGTGTTAAATAATAATGAGCAAATCAGCCTCTTAAATGTTTGTTTAAAGGCATTTATCATCTGCTGCACATCTCAGCTGAGAGAAAATAGATTAAAATGAGACTCAGTTGTGGTTTTTTCAGATTCTCTCATGGGCTAGCATAAAGTTGCAATGTTTAGTATGCAAATGCTGCAGAGGAATGCTTTTTTAACATAACTGTTCCACTGACATTTTAGATGATTACTTCAAGTAATCATTTAATGGAATCAAATATCTGTAGAAAACATGTCCAAAAAACTAACTTTGGGACCAAATATGAGCAGAGTCTCTCCAAGACTGAAGATAGTTTGCTGCCTGCACACTGTTAATGAAGTCTGAACCCCACTTTTTGAAGCCAAGGGGAAGACTGAATTGAATGAAGTAATTAGTCTCAAGTCCTGTTGAGACCTGAAAAGTAAGGTGTATTTAGTAGCTATGATCACACTACAGCAAAAGAGCATTCAGCCATACAAGCTTGCACCTAGTTTATTAGAGAACCACTTTAGTTGGTCCTCTTAGGTAATTTAACAAAACATATCCTAGCAAGGTAGGTGCTCATAGAACATCTGTTCCTAAACTGGGGGAGAGTCCCTGAATATGGGGTGAAAACAACTCTTCCAGATCCACATGCAAGTATATTCAGCACGTCTCACCCCTAGGCATTCACAGATGCATGTATTTGGCAATCCCACCTGCACCCAAGCAGCCATAATTCCAAAGCACCTGAGTAATCAGGATCAAGACATGAATAGCTACCATCTATGACAGGGCTACTCAACTTTGGCCACAACGATACAGTACATGCCAAGGGCCACAACTAAGTGTGACTGCATATACACAATGCCCTGGAACTCCTGGCATCTCCTCCCAGGGGGATAGAAACGCTGAAACCCTTTACCCGTCTGTTCAAGCCAGCCTGTCTGCTTGTGTCTTTCAATGCTCACCCTGCCTGGGAGATGCTGTTGTGAAGCATGTTCCCAGTGGAGGCCACGTTAAAGGATCCCACCCATGGGTTGCATGTTAAGTAGCCTTGATCTAGGACATTAGATCTTAAAGTGCTTTACAAAAGAGGCCAAAGTCGATTGCTAGCTCTTATGACTTGGTACAGGCCACCACAAGAGACCCTAAAACCAACAGAAGCCAGAGAAGTCATTCTGATGAAACATCTCCGCAATACCCGCCACTGTTAGGAAGCCAAGGCCTACTTGGTTTCTTCCCTATTGGGTTTTATCTTTTGATACTAGCCTTTTAGAGCCTTCAGACTGTGAAAGAGAAAGAATGGGCAGCGCCTTCCAAACTCCCCATCTCTATAGTTGAAGTAGAGGATAGGGATGTGCCCATTCTTCCATTTCTATTGTCCGCCCAACCTGTGCTGCAATGGTTTGGGAAGCAATAAGATTGTCTTTTCCTGCTCCCAACTCCTAGCATAACATTCCAAGTTAGTGGCCTAGTCAGTTTCACTGCTACTCAAACAGAGGAAGTATAAAAACTATACTTTTATGTTTTACTGTGTCACAAAGAAGTATTTTCCTAGAGAAAAGTCTGTCTCATCCATGCTGTGAGTGCTTCCCCAAAATGCAGACCGTGATCCTACAGTGTAATGGAGGTCATTGTCAGCAATTGGGCTTGAGCGTCTCCTCTTATCCTATGACTCCACACACTGTAAAGCAGGGTTCAGGAAGCTTTTTTGGCTCAGGGGTTACTGACCAGAAAAATCAGTTGATGGCCAAACACAAGTGAGAAGCACAAAAATCCCCATAATACTTACTTACCTGGCCCCCCAAGTGAGAGGAAAAAACCCTCACAGACACAGCGGGTTAACCGTAACTGGTAAAGGTGATGCTTACCAATTAACCATTCACATCTCTAAACAGTAACACACATAAACCTTTAGGAGAACACTCTAACCTCTCTGGGCATTCAGTAATGGATTTGAGAGTAGACATCCTGCTACAGAAGAATTTCAAAATCTGAATACAAAAGGGGACAGCGGAACCAGAATTCATTTGCAGATTCAACACTATCAATTTAGGATTAAATAAAGACCTCAACTGGTTAATGCATTACAAAGGGAAATTTCTCCTCTGGATATTCACATCTCCACCCCAAATGCTGTGAATGACCCACTTCCACCTTGACTTAATTAGCTTCATTAACACAAGCAACTTCTTCCCTATATAGACCCTTGTTTCTGTAACTTCCACTCCAATTCATTGATGAGATGGGGTTTTTCCCTCCATGACAAAATATGCTCTAATAAATCTGCTAAAGTGCCACAGGACTCTTCCTTTTTTCAGATATAGACTAACTTACTACGTAACATGCAGCCCATGGGTGGGCTCCTCAGACTATTTGGCAACTGACAATATACAAAAGGTAACGCTTGCTTGTTTTTCCAGCAAAACATTTCTATACTATTACAACTACTCACAATTACCATCCCATGCTCTTACTGGTACAGAGATGACATGGTTGAGTGGGCCTTGGAGACTGAATTCCCCTTTCACTGCTACAAGTCATTACCCAGGACATTCTTTTTACACCAATTCTATTTAAAAGTATTTGTTTGAATCCAGCCACAGTGATCTGAGAAGCTAGGATTATTTTGCTCTTGTCCACTAAAACCACTCCAATGACAGAAAAATAATCTCCAGAACTAACAGTGCCTTGGCTCGACAAAAAAAAAAAAAAGAGGCAGTACCTTTTCAAACTACAAATCATCTCTTTCCAGGGTAGACTGTAGAACTCACTATCAGAAGGAACCATGGAGACAAGTACAGAACAGGGATGGCACAACATGATAACTAAACACATTTGTGGCCCTGTGAACTCAGATAGTGATGAAAGGGTAATGAAGTCCTATGGTTCAGGCAGCGAGATGATCATAGGAGTAAAAGAGGACTCTGCCTCTTGTACAACACTCTAGAAGTTGTCAAGTGCAATACGGGAAGAGTTTTCACTTCCAGCTAAAGCATTTGATACTGGCTGTGGCTGAAGATATGATCCTCAAGTAGCTGAACCAGTATTCTGATGCAGTAAGACAAAACAAACTCTTCAAAATACCCTGATGACTTACTGGAAAGCCTTAAAAACTCATGTACTCTGTGCAAAGTCCATCTGAACATGTCCGCATGAAAAGGGAATTAAGTGGTGTCTGAGTGAGAAGTACTGGACTGACTGTCCCAGGAGACTGAAGTTCTCAACTCATTCTCCAAAGGTATAGCCTAGACACCTGCAGTGCATGCTCCTTACTCACACTGCCATTCCTACCAAAACAGCCTGGCAGGTGCCAAGTGGGAAGTTCAGTCCCTATTAGAAATGGCAAATACCATTTAATTGGTTAAACTGGATGTTTAACCAGTTAACCAATTAGCGTGGGGCAGCAGTCCCTGCCTGCAACGCATGTAAGTCTGCCATGGACAAGGGCTGCTCCAGATGGCCAGAGCAGTCATTACCTGTGATGCACGCAGACCCTCCATGGACAGGGGCTGCTCCGGACACCCTGCAGTGCATTAAGGGTGATGGTTACTGGTTGACATTTCACATCCCTAGCTCCTGTTGCGGTCAACTAAATGTGGCGAATATGGTGAATGAATGTTTAGCATGTATATTCTGCTTGCTTGGTAACTGTCAATAAATTGAGACTATTACTGTGTAAGGCTCTTTCGGTGGCAAAGGATCTTGCAGACCAGCAGGAAGTTATGCCCTGAGCCCTAGGAATTGGGTAAGGGTGGGCGTCCCTAAAGAGTGGAAGGGATAAGGAAATTTCTGCAGGCAACTGCGTGACCCACACAGACTTAATGTCATGTGCTCACTCAAATACATTCTGTCTGATTGCATCTAAAAATTAGAGGGACTTGATTACACTCAGGATTATGAAAAAACTGCATGCACTTTGCAAAGTAGCTAGGTCAACCTACCCTCACTATAGACACAGCTGTGTTAAAGAAACATTCTTCCATCGACCTAGCTACTATTTCTTGGAGAAGTAGATTAACTACAGCAACAGCGTCAATATAGGAAGCATTCTGCTACAGTAGTGCAGCCATGCCCTCAGACTCCTTAGAATCAAAGCTTGCATTTAGAAGATTCTAGCCTTCTTTGCAACCATGATTACATTTTGACTTTGACTGAAAAATTAGCTGATAACAGTCGTCTGAGTTTGCAGAAGCCCAAAACAATGGCTGATAACCCCCTTGAAAATATTTCAGGCTATTATAACCTGCCCCCAAAAAAGTGATGTCCCCCCCTCTTCAAAACCATGCCAACCTTACTTCTGCACTGCTGCTGGGGGCCAAGCTGCCTTTAGAGCTGGGCATCTGGCCAGCAGCTGCTGCAGTCTGGCCACATAGCTCTGAAGGGCTTGAACAGTCAGCCCTATACATGGCTGACAACCAGAGCCTTGGCATACACGGGGCCTGACTAGGGATGCAATAGTGTAGTCAATTAACCGATAAGCAAAAGCTTGTAAGTTAATGCTCTAGGCAACACACATTCCCCCTCCCCCACCAGTAAATTTTTTAGCAGGCTGGCCAGCAGCCCATCTCAGTCCTGGCTTGTGCCAGGTCTGGGACCTACTCCCACTGTGGCTCTGCATTTAAAGTGTATTAGGAGCCGGGCGGACAGGCAGCCTGGCTCAAGCCGGATCAGGGAACTCAGACCCCTCTTTGGACAGGGTATGTTGCCACCCTGCACTGCTGCCTCTGTATCAGAGGCAACAGTACAGGATGACAGGCAGCTGGTCCACAAGGGGAACTGGTTTTTAAACTGGCTCCCCTCGCAGACCAGTTCCCGCCTGACACCCTGCACTACTGCCTCTGATACAGAGTAGCAGGGGGCTCCTGTATCAGGGGTAGTAGCAGGGGGCTCCTCGGGAGTGGGGCTGGAGTGCACTGGCTGCTGGCCCCACCCCCAGGAAGTACAGAATAGTCATGTAACTGATAAGAATTCATGAGGTTAATTGGCTATTCAGTTAACTAATATTTAACATCCTTAGGCCTGACAGGTTGCAATCTCCTAATAACCTTGTGAGCCACTGAGGGGTTGTGACCCCAGTTTCAGAACCCTAGGCTAGAACTATTTATCCAGCCCAATCACCTCAAGGAGATGTTAAATGGTTAATGCTGGCACTTAAAGATCTGTTAGGATTTAACTCCGAACCACTGACAGTTTTTAGCACAGGACATTAGAAAGGGGCTAGCAAGTTAGCCCGAAGAAGGTGGCAGTGTGGTAAATTGAAAGTTACTACACAGAAGAAAGCAGCATACATTTACAAAACATTAATAAGTTAAACGTAATGGGCCCTATATGACACAGATCTCCCTTGGAGACAAAGGGTTTGCCAGTATAGATATACTAGTAGAGTTACACAAGCTGCCTGCTACAGTGAGGACAACTCTTTTTACTTATGTAAGTTACCCTAACAGAAATAGCTATGGGGCAAAATACTTTTTTGCTGGTATAGCTGCATCTACACTAAAGATTTTTGCACACCTAACTATTTTGGGTTGTTGGTGTGCTTTTAGTGACTTACCCCAAGGCTACAGGAAGACCGGTAAAACCAGGTAAAGAACTGAGCTATGATTCAATCTCCTGCTCTACTCCACAACCATGCTCCTTCTCCTCTGCTCTGAGCTTCCACTGCTGCTTTTCAGCTCTTAACATACTGTGGGAGCTAAACCACCAACACTACTCCAGGTAAAGGCACAAAGCCCATAGTTCTTAGTAATTTTAAGTCCAATATGACTATAGCCATTTTAACAGACACAGTTGGCAAACAGTGACCTATCTACATAACCTGTAGACATTATTTCAGAATTTCCCACAGAAGCCTTAAGGGATTGGAAGTCTAAAGAATCTGTCTTTCACTAAGATGTTTTTTGCGCCAGATAATTATCCTGAAGATTACAGCCACAAATTTAAGATGTGGCAGATACTATCCCTGCCATACAGTCCTCAAACTAGAGCTTTAAGTCAAGATGAAATATGGTCCTAACTTCCCCTTCCTCTAAGGAACAAATACTTTAGTGGGAATGAAACCAGTTACTCAAGAGATTACAATTGTTACTTCACCCTTCCAAGGTGAGCGGTAGTTACAACTCAGCAGCATGCTCTCTGTAAGCTGTTAAAGCACAGAACTAGCAACTGACTATGACAATAAGCAAACTGACCTCTCCACCTCTCTGGGAAATCTAATCCTAGAGATCACCACTTCACTAGACTTCATGCCAAATGATTGTATTTCAAAGTGATAATGGATAAAAATTTATTTGCAGTCGTCACAAGCCTCAGAAACCAAGCTGACCATGCTGTTTGGCATGACTTCTCCAAGTAGTGGGAATTAAAGTGAATACCAGTTCATTTTCTTTTCCCTTGGTAGGAACTCTGTCCGAGACACAGACATCGATAATAAAATCTCAGACTTTTGAGGAAAGGTTTACTCTTAAAATGCTACAGTAGTGTAGACGTATTGCTGTAACTGTGCTGCAGAGGCATTACAATGAAGATGCTACCTATGCTGACAGATCAGATTCTCCTGTCCACATAGGTACTCCATATTTCCAGGAGGTGGGAGCTATGTTGTGGGAGAAGTCTCCCATCATCACTGAAAGTGAGATCAATTTTGCTGTCACTCAACAGTAGGTTATTCACACCTCTGAGCAATGTAATTATATTGTCTTAAATTTAGTGTAGACATGGCTTCTAGAGCATGAATACAAATATAAGACAGACGCGCACACAGCCTGTCCAACTAGCTTCAGTATGAAGCCTATTTTCTTTCGGTATAGCTACAGAATTTCTCATAACCTTGACGGATATAGCAATGTGAAGGCCCAGTGTAAACAATGCTAAGTTGACAGAAGAATTCTTCTGTCAACTCATGGAGGTAGAGAACTAGAGAGATGGTAAAAACATCTTCTGTAGTGTAGAGTGTGTCTACAATGAAATGCTACAGCGGTGTAACTGTGCTATTGTAGTGTTTTAAATATACACCATCCGTCCCAAGTTCAAAAATATCCTCAAGTCAGATCTGGGTCAATATAACTCCAAGAGAAAGCCACTCCAGTTTAACATACATAACTTCCCAATTCTTCCTCTCCCCATCTGCTGCAAGTACCAGGAGATGTCTGTTTCATCCCAAGTAACAACTATACCAGTTTCTTATGTCTAAAAGCATATTCCTGGACTCCATTACTGTTTGAAGCTTAAGTAGCCATGTGTTGGGCTGGTAACAACCCCGGCTATAATGTTCCTCTACAACAAGAAACACTTGTATGATGTGAACTAGAAGCATCAAATAATCTGGTTGACTATCCACTTCAGTATTTATATGTCTCAGTGGGCAAGCTGGAGATTTTAGTCTCATTGTTATATGGGGTGGTAATAAGCTTGTTCCTACTATAAAGCCAGGGAGATTTTTTTTTCAGGAGAGCGAGTTGAAAGGCAAAGATACTAAGGCCAAGTCACTAAAAGTCAGGTAATGTAAACGCTGTTTGTCAGCACTTTTGCGAACAAAATACTTCCACCCCCTCAACTGGGGTTTGCACTGTAAGCAGGAGCGCTCTCCTGTCTAATTGCCACTTGCTGCAGCAAAACTTCTGTCTTTTGGAGGAGGGGGATTTAAGTATCTGTCAATAACAAAAGTTTTATCATTTAACTAACAGTGTAGACAAAGCCTAAGAGTGAGAGCTCGATGAGTAAAAGCGAATACTGACCAATCTTTGGCTGTAGCGGATTCTCTCTTCCTCAGGCTCCATCTCTGACTCTTCTGAAGAGAGTGAGAAGGATACTCCAGGGCTACTGTCTTCCTCCTCGTCCTCCTTAGAAACCAGAATGAAATAGTGAAAAATTGCACACAGATATTAGAAACTCTCCATTAAGCCTTCACTCATAAGTGAAAGATTCTGTAACATTGTGCAATACTATGCACCAAGGCCACAGAACAGCAATTGGCTAGCTCCTCCAAAGGGTTCTCACTGAACTGGGTGACTGGGCAACAAAACGGGAAATGAAATTCAACATTGATAAGTGCAAAGGAATAAATGTCAGAAAATCACCTGAACTATACATACAAAGTGACGGGGTGTAAATTAGCTGTTCAATTACTATTTGAGAAAGATTTTGACATCATGGATAGTACTCTAAAACATCCTCTCAATGTGCAGAGGCAATCAAAAAAGCTAACAAGCTAGGAACTATTACAAAAGGAATATATAATATGACAGAAAATATAACACCACTATATAATCCATGATATAGCCACACCTTTAATATGACATACAGTTGTGGTCACCATATCCCAAAAAACTATTAGAACTGGAAAAAAGTAGAGAAGGGCAACAAAAATTATTAGGTATGGAATACCTTCCATACAAGGAGACATTAAAAAAAATGACTAGCACAGCTCATCTTAGAAAAGAGATGACAAAATGTGGCTATACTCAGGAGCTATAAAGATGCAGAGAAAGTGAATGACGCAGTGATATTTACCACTTCACATAACACAAGAACTAGAGGTGATTTGATAAAATTAATAGGCAGCAGATTAAAAATAAAAGGAAGCACAGAACCACCTGTGGAACTTATTGCCAGGCAATATTGTGAAGGACAAAATTATAACCACATTCAGAAGAGAATTAGAAAATTTCATGGAAGCTAAGTCCATCAATGGTTATTAGCCAAGATGGTCAGGGATACAACCCCATGCTCCAACTGCCAGAAGCAGGAACTGGGTGATGGATGGATAACCCGAAGATGCCTTTCTATTCATTTTTGCTGAAGAAGCTGTTACTGGCCACTATCAGAAGGCAAGATACCACGCTAAATGGGCCAATAGCCTGACCCAGGATTTCCATTTTTTACGTTCTCCTTGGCTTTATAATTTCATCCTTAAACTGGAGTAATTACCATTTTCTGGTGTTTGGTGGTCTAGTGAATTGAGTTGGTATTCTCTGATGTGGAGTCATCTCCCTGAATTGAGTCACCATAAAGCAATTCTGCTTCGGGACCAGAACCATGCTGGCTTCAAACGTACACTTAAACTCATGTGGTAGCAACAAGATTGTAGCATAGTTTTCCTGAAGAATCAGATGAGGGTCTGAGAAGCATGTCACCTAAATCCATGCCAGACTCCTCCCCCGGATAGTTTGGAAAGTGCTTCTCTGCAACTTTCCCCTATCTTACAACAACAAGAAGCCACAGTGACTCTTGTCAGGGAAGATGTGCAGAAACCTTTCTAACAATATTTCAACAAACTTGCAGGTAGCTTGATCAACTCCAGCATGGACAGATCAGATAGCTCAGAATTTGCCTCACTGTAACTATCATCAGATGGAAGTGCTCTGATATAATACTGTTTGATTTTGTTCTATATGGACAGGATATAGCTGTGTAATAACTACATTATGGAGCCTGATTTTATGGACTTGTCTTTCCTAGACTGTTTGGAGAAAATTTCCCACGATTGGTAGCAACAGGAGCGATATACAGGAAAAGCTTAAGCAGCAACTGGTGTTTTCACTACTGGGTCATATCTGTGATCCATGAGCAAGATCCAACTCCACAGTGGTTAAAGTGTCAGTGCCCTGTTTATGCTATCACTTCCGCCACTACCACCACCAATGTCTTCAAAAGTTTATTATAAGCAATTTATATGGCTTGAGCATAGTCTAACAAAAGTCAGAAACAGTTTTTTCTTCTCAAATGCAAAGACAAGCTATAGTATAATAACCAGGGCACTAGTACATCATAACACAGTGCCACAAGAAATAGTAAATTACAGGGTGCTGATTTGGTCTACCAAGCCCCAACCCTAGCAGTCTCATCACAGAAGATCAGTTCAGATATGGATTTTAACTCTCCACCCCTCCTCCTTAGAAGTGATCTTGGGCCTGGAGAAAAGTTGGCTGTGTTAATGAAAGGAGATAGCATGGCTGTTGCTGGTGGTCTAGCTGTGCTGGGAAGTCATTCAGGATGTGAATCCCTGGGGAACTGTCAATCCAGCATCCATCAGTAACGCAGAACTCATATTAAATTGCACAATTTATTAAAACAAAAGTCTGACAGATGTCAGATGACTTGCCAATAACACGAAGTCTTAGCCTAATCTCCCTCTTCAGAAGCCACGGACAAAGCCCCTTAGAAAGTTTTGTAATTAAGAGTAGTAAAAGGCAAATGAGAAAGGAAGAAAGAGTTGATGGAGATTTCTATGTCAGAGATAAAACCAACCTCTTCCCACATCCCACCAGGTGTCCTGCTCTCTCTCTTCAAGTGTTTTTAAAATCATGAAACAAATGAGAACAGTGGGATATACAAAGAGATTAAACAGTCCACACATACAAATCCCAGCTCATCTCTGGGGAGAAAGGCAAAGGAGACATAATGCCAGTGACTGGCTGCTCATCAGAAGCCGGAATAAAACATGCGGTTCACTGAGTTACATAAAGTTATAGGTGTTGAGGAGAAGGAAGACCCTAGGCAGTGGAGAGGTCACTAAACCAGGGGGATACAAAGAAAATCAAGTCTCTCACCAGGTCTCTTCTTCGCCTTTGTCCTTTTCTAGAGATGAAAAAAGATTCAAAAAAATAGAGAAAGGAGAAATTAAATCCCATGCATGGCTGTCTTCGTCTCAGGTGCTCGGAGGAGCCTAGTATCCAGAAGGGATGGCAAGTCCCAGAAAAAACAGCTCTGCTTGTAGAAAGGGATCAGGACAGTCTCGGGGTGCCTGCAACGCTTGCTTTTCTCAGTGGGGCTGGGAGCAACCACATGGACACCTCCCCCCACAAAATAAGCCCTCCAGCCCACTGTGAACAGACTCACAGCCAGTTACAGCCAGTGTCCCCCCACCTCCAAATCCAGCTCCAATTCACCCCAGGACCCCAAACCCCTTCTTATCCCAACCCCTAACTTATCCCAGCCCATAGCCCAAATCCTCTGCCCCACCCCATCACCCCACCTCTGATCTCCACCCATCCCACCCCCACACTCACCTCACCCCCACTTCAAACTCCCTACCCCCATCACCCCACCC
>CM057848.1:113452584-113470139 GCA_030068395.1 Apalone spinifera
AAAAGGCATTCTTCCTTGTAGAATGAGGTTTACCAATGTTGGAAAAACCCCTGCGTTCTTTTGAATTTCTTTCAAAAGAACGCAATAGCAGTGTGGACGTAAGTCAAAGTTTTTCGAAACCCCCCCCCTGCAGTCTAGATGCACCCATATTAGTTTACAAGCACTGGGGCTACGTCTACACTACGGAGTTTTTTCCAAGATACCTCTGGTATCCTGGAAAAACTCTGCCATGTCCAGGGTACGCGTCTGCTCTTCTGAATTTTTTTTTGGAAGAGCAGCCCTGTAAACCTCGTTTCATGAGGAAGAAGGGCTCTTCCAAAAGAGGAGGTTTTTCCAAAATTTGGCCCAATGTAGGTGGGCCAAATTTGGGAAAAGCCTCTTCCGAAAAAATAATCGGAAAAAGATACGCAAATTGTGCTCTGCAATTTGCGTACCTTTTTCCAAAAAAGAAGCGTAGTGTAGACAGAGCCTGGATGGGGAGTAGAGTTAGGGGTTAGAGCAGGATTTTGGTCTTGTGGGTTCTAGCGCAGGCGCTGAAAGGGGAGTGGAGTCTAGTGGTCAGAGCAATGGGGATCAGATCTCAGGGCTCTGAGCAGTGCCTGACAGAAGAGTCCAAATATTGGTTGGGAGTCTGTGCAGTACATGGTGCAATGGGGCCAGTCAAGTATTGGTGCAGTGCTCTGCACAGTGGGATCCAGATCTTCATCTGGAGTCTTTGCAGCACCTGGCAAAAGGGGGCCCAGAAATCAGTCAGCAGTGGTGCTGGAACAGTTTTTGGAGTGGGGGTGCTGAGCTGTACCCCCTCACTCCTGCCTGCACCTCTCACCGCTTCCTAGAGCTGGGGCTGGCAGCCAGGCCCCCATGCTGGTGTCCAGGACCTGCCATACAGAGCTGGTGGCCAGGATCCTAGGGCTCTTGTGGAGCCCCCAGGCTGGCAGCCGAATGGGACCCCGGGCTGTCAATGGAGTCCAGGGTGTAGGGCTGACAGACAGATGAAACCCCAGGCCAGTAGTGGAGCCCCTGGGCAACAGTGGGGCTAGCGGCTGGGACCCTGCATGTGGAGCCAGTGGCCATGACCCGGGGGCTGAGCAGGACCTCAGGCTGGCAGTGGAGTCCCTGGGCAGCAGAGGACCTGGTGACTGAGGCAGTGGACAGCATAGGTGCGGGGCTGGGACAGTGGACAGCATAGATGCGGGGCTGGGACTCCGGGCACAAAGCCTGAGGTTGCTGCAGCACCCCTGCACCCTACTTCCTGCAAATATGTCAGTCAGCAGTTTGTGCAGTGCCCAGCACAATGGGCTCAGAATTCAGTTAGGTGTCTTTTCAGCACCTGGTACAACTGGTCCAGATGTCAGTCAGGGGACTGTGGCGTGCCTGGTGTAATTGGACCCCATCAGTCAGGAGTCCTCTGGCCCTACCGTCGTTGCAAATAATAACAGTGCTCTAGAAGAAGGAAGCATGTACAGTCACAGCGTGTAGGTAGTGATGGCCCCTTGTTCCTCCCTCAACTTGTTCCCTGTGGGCATGGGACTCAGAGCCAGCGGCTTCAGGGTCTGACTGCTTTCCTGTAGCTGGGATAGAGTAGGTTTGCCACCTGCCTTTAGGACTGCTCGCTGTATTGTGAACCTGCTGCTGCTGCCCACTGCAAATGCTTCCTTCTGGCTGCTGCTCCAGAGGGACGGAGACGTCCGGACCCCAGGCAGTGATAGTAGGGCAGGTGGTTAGGGAAAGCAACTTCATTTTGCTGCAAAATTGGCCGTGTAGTTTGTTCTCTGAGGTGTGACGAGTGAAGCCCACAAGGCCCGCATGTGCCCGGTTCTCCTCTGAGCACAGAAATCGGAGGGAAGGGGGCACTTGGTGTCATGGGAAGCAGAGAATAGCTGGAGTGTAGGAGCTAGAGGCGAACAGAGAGTTCAGTAGCTGGGTCTTTGGTACCCAGGAAGGCCACCTATAAGTGGGTTATTCCTTGGGGGTTGTCTCCCCAGCTGTCCTGGCACACAGAGGCTGGATCACCACGGAGAATCAGGCTATGTCTACACTGCGTTTTTTGTGTGGAAGAGGATATGCATATCTCTCATTTGCATATCTCTTTCCAATTCTTTTTGCGGAAGAGGTTTTGACGCTAAAAAGCCCCGTGTAGACGGGGTCATTTGTCGGAATGACCTCCTCAGAATTGAGGCTTATAGGATCTTGTGAAAAAGGGTTGGGTTTTTTTCCGACAAATGGCCCCGTCTACACAGAACTTTTTAGCGGCAAAATCTCTTTCACAAAGAGAATCGGAAGAAGATATGCAAATGAGTGTGCCATTTGCATATCCTCTTCCGCAAAAAAACCCCGCAGTGTAGACATAGCCTCAGTTTCTAGAGCAAAAAGCATTTTTAAGGCTAAATCTCAGGGCAGGGGAGGGGTCCTGAGAACAGCTGTGACCCCCAACCATGGGGAACGAACTCCCAGAAGCCACATGAAGCTCTTGCTGCCCGCTGCCCCAGAATGTCCTGTGGGGCCAATGTCCCATCACCCTGGGCAATCGACCCGCCACTGCAGGGGTGGGCAATAATTTTTGCTCGGGGGCCACTTCAAAAATTTGTGAAATAGCCCTGGGCCACCCCGGATGGGGCAGAGCCTAAACAGAAAGGGGCGGGGCTATCCCACCCTCAGACCATGATAGGTCTGGGGATGGAGGAGTCCCTTTGACCCCCCCTTCCTACTAGGCACCCATGCCCTGGAAGAGGCTTGGCACACTCCCCCACCCTCAGGCCAACCAGGGTCACGTGCTGCTCGCAGGGCGGGAGGAGGCTTCGCGCGCTCCCCCGCCCCCAGACCCTAATTGGCTTGGGGGCAGGGGAGCAGCAGGGCCTCCGCGGGCCGGATCCACCTGCTTGGCGGGCTGGATCTGGCCCACAGAGGCCCTTTTGCCCACCCCTGCTCCACAGCCTCCTGCAGGAGCTGCAAGGCAGAGCACCCATCCCTCTGCTGAACATATAGCTTCATCTCTTGCTCCTAATTCTGACAGGGAATCTCAGCAGCCAGCGGTTGGATTGTCTGCTAAACACAAGCCGGATTCAGCCAGCACAGGCTCCGGGAGACATCTGGAAGGATCTCCCTGCGAGCCACAGGGGAGCCCTGAGTGGGACCAGACCCAGCCCTCATCCTGCGCGTCCAGAATGCCCAGGATCTGGGCTCTGTGTGGGGATGGCAGGAGCTGAGGCAGCCTTTGCATCAGGACTATGAGCTGCAAAAAAGCCAGCTCAACCCAGCCCTAGCCCCCTAACTTTAGTGTGCTGGGCCAGCGAGTGAGTGAGCCTGGATCAGTAACAAGAAGCATAGAATGGCTCCTGGGTAGGGGGTCCTCCTAGCTTAGTAGCGAGAGCCAGTGTGGGGCTAGGTTTTCCTCTAACTCCTCCCACTACTCCTGCTCCATGACTGGCAGCACAGATGGGGACCCCACATGTGGACAGGTCTCCGGGTGGGCTAATGCCTGCTCACAGGATGGCTGGCCTGTTAAGAGGACAGAGGAGCTGGGCCCAGCTTCACCAGTTACCCATCAGTTACCTCCCGGGGAAGAAAGATCACCTGATTCTAAAAGCCAGTGTCATTATTATTAGTCCCAGCCTGGACGGCAGAAAGGAATGTGCAGGAGGGTAAGAGGTAGATGGGAATTGTAGTTACCTGCTTAGAAGGTTCATTATATAAGCAAGTGGTTGTTGGGAAGGGGAGCAATGGGAAACTGATGACCTGCTGGGGTTGCCATCTGTCCCTGCTCAGCGTATGGATATGTCTGTGCTACTAAAAAAGGTTTGATCTTCTTCACCTGAGTTAAAATAGCAGGGAAGATGCGGCAACTTGGTTTTAAACTTGCACTGTTAACCCGATTCATATATTACAAGGCCAGAGGGGCCTTTGATCTTGTGCTCAGACCCCCTGCATAACAGAGGACTTCCTGGCAATCATTCCTGACTGCACTACAGCCATTTTTTCAGGAAAAGATCCATTCTTGTTTTAACAATTGCCAGTGATGCAGAATCCAATGCAATCCTTGGTTCTCACAAATGTCACATCTTCACTGCTATTGTATAATGGGCTAGCTAACTGAATTAGCAACTCGCCTCTTGATGCAGAGTAGACACACTCCGTGAGCTACAGCAGGGAGGACAGCCTTCCCTGGCCCATGGGCAAGGGATGGGGGAGGGCAGCTCCATGCTCCCGGAATGGGCAGTGCCTTGGATGGAAGGTCTGGGGCTGGGGGCATCCAGCCCTCATTGCTTCCCAGAATGCACTGCGCCATCCCCCCAGCCTCCAGGCAGCTCTCAGAGCCACCATGGCACTCTGCTGGTGATTGAAAGAGCCCAGGACTCTGGCCACTGCCGCTACCTGTTGAATAGCTGGGCCTTGAGGCAACTGCCCCTTCCCCCCGTCAACAGGGCTGATAAGCTACGGAGCTTAAAAATGCCAGCAGAGGCTAGTTCCTGCACCACATCAGAACTCCCACTTCTGCCACCATTAGTGGGGCTGCACCAGTGGGAGCAACCCGGGGGAGACCCAGGGAAAGCTCCACAGGGAGGAAAAGTCCAAAGGCAGTTGGAAATCAGCCTCCTGCTGCCTCATCACCAATGAAGAGCAAGGAGAAGCTTTGGTCCCCCTAATACAAGGGGGAAAGCATTCCCATGTGTTCGGCTTTCCCACGATGAGGCAGCAGTGCCACAGCGTGCCTAGACATTCCGTGAGACAGTAGGCTGTTGGGAGCAGGCAGGGATAGTGAAATGCTGCCCCCTATGGGATTTGAGGGGTGGAGCAATGATGGTCAGATGCTGCCTTTGGTACTGTTCTTGGGGGATCCAGGACAGAGTCACCTGGTTACTCCCTGCCTCTGTAAGAGGAATCTGTGCCTATGGTAGCTGGGTGTTAGCTCCCTACCACCAATTGCCGGTTAGCAGCCAAGTACTCGTCTCTAAGCCCTGCCAGCCCTGTCTTTGCCCTGCAGGTTAGTAATAGGTGCACTTCAATCCCTGAAACTTCTGAAGCTTTTCCCTGCAATATCCAGCCCCTGACACTGGCTGCTCGCAGAAACCCTCTGCCCCCGAAGCAATAGCCTTCCCCAATTTAATCTTAAATCACCCCTCCTACATAACAGCACTGGCGGCACAACAAAATAAGTTTATTTCAGAACAAATAAAGATTCAGTTAGAAACAAGAGGAAATAACGGGTTACAAAGCCAAACAAAAATGATAAAGAGAGAACTAGAGACTATGATTAACAATTCCCTTGCCTAGCTAATGAAGTAGGTTTCCTCCTCAGAGTTCAGCCTACTGCAGAGCTGGATGGCTTCACAGGAACCCGGATACAAACTTTCATGAACAGAGCCCTTCTCCACCATGTGAATCCTTAGGGAAGGGATCCAGAGGTCATCTTCTCATGCTGTGTTATACTGTCACTAAGCCATGGGCTTAATGCTGCCACCCCAACTTTGGGACAGTCTCTTGGAGGAAGCCCTTTGATGTGCCAAGAGGTCTCACTCTTCCTTCAGGGCTGGCCACGTGGACTCACCACTTCCAGAGAGTGGTTATCTGGGGCTTCAGCCATCCTGCTTCACACTGTGAACTCTGTCCAGTGAGCCCAACTGAGATAGACTCCTAGCAGGACTTATCTACTCTTCAAGTACTTATCCACTCACACAGTGTTTTCAAAACAACTGGACTTATTAGTCAACTGCAGCATAACATAGGAAGTCTTAGGGTGTGCCCACACTGCAGGGTTTAACTTGAAATAGGCTATGCAAATTGAGCGACATCAATTGCGTATCTTATTATGAAATAGCTTATTTCACAATAGAGCACTCTTCCTCCAGCTTCCCTTATTCCTCGTACAATGGGGGTTGCAGGAGTCGGAGTAAGAAGTCCTCCATCTTGACAGTATTTTGATACTATTTCGAAATAACTCCTTCTGTGTAGATGCGGACTAAGTTATTTTGGAATAGCGCTAGTTATTTCGAAATAGTATGGCAGTGTAGACGTACCCTTAGACGAGCAAAGAGAAAGGAAGGTTGAAGTCCATTCATGACAGATTGTACTCCTAGGTTCATCACATTTACAAAACTATGTTAAATCTTGTACAAAGTACACCTTATGAGGTAACCTTTGAAAACTCATAATCAGCTGAACAGTATTGTCCGGGTAAAATGTGTGTCAATGTTGTATGTAAAGTTATACGATTCTTCTGTAAAACATGCGTTCTGATTCTGGGGAAGCAATTCAAACAAATTCCTCAGAGACAAAAGGCAAACTGACACCTCAACCAGGTATCAACAGAATAAAATGGACCTAGTTAAAGTGGCCATTCTTTGATGGGAATAAGGCTGTGAGAGAGAAATTTACACCTGGGCCAAGAAACAGCTAGGGGTTCCTATGTTAACAGAGTGGCTATCACTTGAGCCCCAGCTAGAGAGGATTCTCAGAGAGGAGGAAAAGATATGAGGAACAGAGACTCTCCAATCTCCTCTCCCCTCACCTCTATTCAGCATCAAAAATGTTTACGTGATGAGAGAAACCTTTCTGCTTTAAATCACTTACTTTGCATTTTACCTGTTATTTGTTTGTAATCAGTTCTGAATGTTATGCCTCATTATGTGAAAAGGCTTAAAATCTATCTTTCTGTAGTTCACAAACTCACTTTTACCTAAACCATTGTGTGTTTGAATCGAAGTGTTTGGAAATCTCCATTGGAATAATGTGATTTGTGCATATCATTTTCTATTAATGAAATGGCAGATTTCAATGAGCTTGTATTGTCCAGGAGGGTGCTGGGCATTACAAGATGCACCTTTGTGGGGATGTCTGAGATTAAGAATTTGCTGGTGTCACCCTGCACTCCTATAACTCGGTGGTGAGTAATTTACATGCCGGAAGCTTGCGGGAATCAGACTAGGAGTGGCTGCTTTCACAGTGAAGCTGTGTAAAAGACACCCCAGTTTGGAGAATTGAAGGGACTGGATTTTCCACCATTATGGAGCTGGCTCTGGCCTCTCTTTTTTTAAATGGCCTTGGAATGGGTAGTATGTACCCCATGATGGTCCAGCAATTAAAGGGTTAACATGGGCACTGCCTGCCCTTGATTGGCAGTCTCGTTGTGGCGGGGCATATAAAAGGGCTGAGAGGAGGGTAGTGTGGCTCCTAGAGGACTGAGTATGGCTGGAGGAGGTCACTCCTGCCAGCAAGCTGCTGAACTATCGCTCAACCCTCGTCTATACTCGTGGGAAGATCGACACTGTAGTGGTTGATCTTTTGGCATTTGATTTAGTGGGTCTAGTAAAGACCCGCGAAATCGAACACTGAGGCTGCCCCCCATGGACTATGATACTCCTGTCGTGAGACGTAAGGGAAGTCAATGGGAGCGTTTCTCCTTTTGAACTCCCACCGTGGGAATGGCGGCAAAGTTTGTCTTAAGGTATGTCCACGCCCAGCTACATTATTTATGTAGCTGGAATTGAGTACCTTATGCAAACTTTCTCCTATAGGATAGACCTGGCCTTAGGGACAGCAGCTTAGAAGGAGGCAGCCATCCCAGGAGGCTGAGTAGGCTGCAGAACCTGTGGGAAATAGGAAGGGAGCTGAGAGCACAGTAGGAGATGATGAATCAGGATCCAGCTTACATAGCTTGATGGCCCAGAGTCGGAACCCACTGGCGTGCATGGGTCTGGGTTCCCCTAACAGACTGACAGCCAGGCTGATTTCAGCTACTGTGCCCTGTCTGGCCACTATTGAATCGACACCACCTCCCTGACCCAGCCAGGCTCAAACAGATCATATCATACCCGTCTCTTAGGCAGCCCCACCCCCCACCTCCAGCTAATGCAACACACAGGGGAAACTGAGTCACACAGCATACCAATATTAGAGAATTCCCAGTTTGTCACATACCAAAACAATCTTTTGTCTATGCACAGACAGAAAAATGGACAAGCGATTGCATTGTCTCTTATCTCCATGTTGCCAATTATTTGCAGTAGTCTGGGATAAATTTTCCATTGATAGCCTTGGGATGGAACAAAGAGCCTTGCATTACATCACCAGCTAACGAGGGAGGTGTGACTCCTGCTTGAATGGCCTGTCAAGAAGACTTATTATTCCTGGGGGACTAACTTCTAGAGCATACGTTCCACATAGTTACATTATTTCTTAAATTATTACCTAAATTATTCTTGCAATGGTCAGGAGTCTTGATAAGTCATGAGCTTTCTGGAGCTACCGTCCATGTTAGTTTTCATGGATAAATGCCTGGCAAGACATGTGTCTGATGCAGGGAATTTATCAGGTCTGAGACAGGAGTTGCTTGCAAAGAAAAGGGGACCCTTTACCAAGGGATTTCTCTGTCGGTCTTGTGGTTAACCCAGTTGACCACCCCATTTCCTATAACTAGTATATACAACCACCCCTGCTCCCCGAACAGCATCACTCCAGTGGAATCACGGAGGCTAGGAATCCAGCTGGTGTAAACACAGCCTGTAGCTGTGTTGGAGTCAGTAGGGCCAGATCACCAAATGGGGTCAATCAGCCTGAGCTCCATTGGTGTCTATGGGCCCAATCCCCAGCTGGTATAAATGGGTGCAGCTCTACTGGAGTCAATGGAGTGAGTGATGTCACACTGGGATCTGGCACCACAGCCCCTGAATAAGATCAGCACCATGGGAGCTGCTCAGAGAAGCACCCGGGCGGCTGACTGAGGAAAACAGAGGCTTGATCTGGCTAATTTAGGGCTGCACCAATGAAGGATGGCGGTGACATACCCTGAGGTTAACGCCCTCCAGGTGGGCGGAGCTTAGTTTGATGGACAGGGGAGTAATTGGAGTCAGAGGCTGGAACCTGAGTGGAGGACCAGGGAAGCTGACGGGGTTAGATGGCTCAGGCCATGTTATCAGCCTCTGGGGTAGGTGAATGGAGCCCCAATGGCATTGAGCACTACTGGCCAAAGCAAAGGGAAATGTCCTGTAGAGAATAACCCCACTCTGACCTCGCGGCAATGAGTTTGGCAGTCTAGTGGGTCCTTCCCCTCTCTAACACCAAGGGGTTGTTGGTGAGTATTCCCGTACCCACATCTCCCTGGCAGGAGAGGAAGCCTCACACTCAGCCCTTTGCTCAGCCTCCGCAGTTACCCCTAGTTATTTATGACATGTGATATTGCCACCCTTAGGAGCCCCTGCCCATGACTTTGCTGGTGAGGCACTGTACACGCAGAGCCAAGAGACGACCTTACAGCCCCTCCTTGGGGTTGCACCCTGTGGCTGTGGCATCTTGTGGATGGACTCACTGGGAGCTGTGGCTGGATTCATTGGGCCCCTGTGCATCAGAGTGGTAGGAACTGTGTGGGAGCAGCGCTGTGCCAAGCTGGGTGCAGTGGCAGGAGCTGTGCTAGTATGAGCTGCATAGGCTGGTAGCTGCCAATCGGAGCCAGGGGAAACTGGGAGGAGTCAGGGCTCTCGGACATATATTTCTGAGAGCTGGAACCTGGCCCTCATCTACTTCAGTCTTGTCTTGTATCAGACGACGGGGGAGGTACTTGCCCCTCCTGTGGAATCATTCACCCCCCTGGTGATGCCCCGCTGTGTGGAGGGCAGATCTGTGCTGTCAGTCCCTGATGAGTGTGAGCTGATGCCCACAGAGATGCTGGAGGGTGGCACTGGCTCCGGGATGGCTGCAGGCCGCAGGAGACGGCACTGGCCCAGGGATGGGTGCAAGGCACTGGAGTATCCTTGGCAGGAACATGGAGGTAGCTAGGAGAGCAGGCAGCTCCATTTGGGTTTCTGTTTGGGCTGGCTCTTCCTCATGGTGCGTAAGGCGACACGGGAGGCCTCAAAGAAGATGTCAGTGATGTTCTCCTGGAACTTGGCTGAGCACTCAAGGTAGGCGACGGCATGCACGTCCCGGGCCATGGCTTCTGCCTGCAACGGAGGGGAGCGTGAGAGGGCATAGGAGTGAGCAGGGGGTGGGGTCACTGCTGAAGGCATGGCTTGACCACTGTACCATATGGGGACTCCAGGATCCATTCCCATTGGGCCTCACTTCCCCTGCCATCATCCCTGGGCTTCCCTGTGCCTTTGGCAGGGTCCAGGACATGCCCCGCTTCAGTTGTCTGAATTGTCACCTTGCCATGACCTTATCCCACAACAGTGTCTGGGAGCTTGGCTGGGCCCTGGCCCATTATCTCTGGGAGGGACTATTTTTCCTTCCTCCATCAGAGGAGGCTGAGGATTCAGGAGGACCTGGCCTGGGGGCGGGGGCTGTGTCACCTGGTGATAGGTGATGGGCTCCAGCCGATCCTCATGAAGTCTCCTCAGCAGCACCTTGTCCATCCTCAGGTCAGTCTTGCAGCCCACCAGCACAATAGGGACACCCCTGCAGAAGTGATTCACCTCTGGGTACCACTGTGCAGGGAGAGAGAAGGAGATGGGGGAGTGCTGAGCAGTGGGGTGGGAGACCCGCACATGTCCTCAGAGGCATTGGAGGAAGATCTGAGCCGCATGCTCATCCCCATTAAATCAGAGGGTGGGACATATCCCTAAGGAACACAATAGAGGCCAGCAGACCAGAGCTAGAATCACAGCAGGGAGTGAGGTGGGGCACTGGATGTGGGGGAGCTTCTGGTAACTCCAGCCCCAGCCTCTCTCAGCAGGGGGCGCTGCAGGAAGCAGGGTGGGGTACTGGTTGTCAGGGGAATGCCTGGCTGTCCCAGTCTCTCCCAGCAGGGGGCACTTCAGGGAACGGTGTGGAGGCACAGGCTGTGGGGCAGCTCCTGACTAGTCCAGTCACAGCTTCTCCCAGCAGGGGGCGCTGCCAAGAGCAGGGCAGGAGCTCCTGGCCTCTCCCATCTGATTCAAGGGCAGTTGTGTTACCTTAGTGAGAATGTTGTCGAAGCTGGTGGGACTGGTGACGTCAAAGCACATGAGAATCACGTGCGCGCCTGTGTAGGAGAGGGGGCGGAGCCTGTCATAATCTTCCTGCCCTGTGCGGGGGAGATGGAGGTCACAAAGTGCCCTTTGCCTTCACGTGCAGGGTCCCTAACCCCTCCTTCCTCTGGATGAGAGAGGGGATCCAGCCCCTTAGGGATACCGGTACACTCACACATACACACACACATGGACACGCACTGACACATGCTGATACATATGCACATGCATTCTCTTGTGCGCTCACATATTCACGGATGCAGGCACACATGTGTACACACGCACGTACACACACTCCATCACGTGCATGAACTCACACATACATTCTCTGCCACTCCTAACAGGCCCTGGCCCTGCCCTGGAGAGACCAGCCCAAGAGCTGGCCAAATTCCAGGAGCCAAGGTCCATAGATCCTTTGGAGTGCCAGGGGAATCCCGTCCTGACTCTTTTGTCTTCAACCTGCCTGGCATTGTTCTTGCTGGGCTGGGTTCAAAGACTGTCTCTGCCAGCCTTCCTGGTAACCTGGGGGCAAATCCCTTAGCTGCATGGTGCCTCAGTTTCCCCATCTGTACAATAGGGATCGTAGCTCTGCCCGATTTAACAAGGGTTTTATGAGGATGAATCTCCTCAAGATTGTGAGGAGAGCTGATACTCCAGAGATGGGAGCCAGATAAGTATCTCAGCTAGATAGCTGTATGTGCACCCGGAGTTCTCTGCTCCCCCGGCTATGTCAACATTGTACTGTAGCTCGAAATATGATATGCAATTTGAGCTATGCAAATTGTGTATTTTATTTTGATCTTATTTCAAAATTGCTTATTTTGTACTTTGGTGTTTGCTACACAGCGCCAAGTTTTGAAATACCCCGCTATTCTGAAATGTTCCTTGCTCCTCGTGGAATGAGGTTGAGAGGGACGTCGGAATAGCAAGCCTGTTATATTTCGAAATAACGGGCTTGCTGTGAAGACGTGGGATAGCTATTCCGGGATACTCCGGTATCCTGAAAAAGCACTGCAGTGCAGACATAGCCTTATTCACCCAGGTCTGGATTCCCATCCCTCCCTCCACATACCCCTTTGCTGAATGGCAGCCCCACTTTTGCAATGTAGCGAGGAAGACTCAAGTGATTTTATCACGACAGCTGGTATTTCTCTGACTATTTAAATAGCTCTTGGAGTCATTTGGTTAGGGGCGACTCTCAGCTGCTATTTAAATAAAGAGGCAGTGTCTAGTTTGAGAAGGAAATAGCTCAGAAAACAAAAACCAAAGAAAAAGAGCTCCCAGTTTATTTTGATTTTGAAGCTGATCTTGTCACTTTCTGAAGCCTGGCTCCTGCTGTTGGAAGGGTTGGGGAAGTAGCGGGTCTGGGCTGGGTCACTTTAAGCTTGGGGGGCAGGGGACAGAGCTTGGGGTGTCAATAGCAGAACAGAGACAGAACTTTGATCCCAGGGCACTGATGTGGGCCTGTGGGAAAAGAGCCCTTCTCTTTCCAGGAAAAAGTGTCAAGAAAATGATGGTTAAAAATCCTTTTTTAAATGAGGAAAATCTTTTTTTTTTTAAAGAAGCAAATTGTGAAAAATGCTGTTGCTTTCTTTCAAAAACCACGGTGGCAAAAATTAGCTTGTTTGAAAGTGTCTCTTTTTCTACCCCAAATGTGTATGCTAATAAAATTCTCACTGATTTGCATAATAGACCACACCCCAACAAAGATTTGCATAGCTAACCATGCCCCCCATCCTTACAGCAGTAGCTCTCAACCTTTCCAGACTACTGAACCCCTTTCAGAAGTCCAGTGGTCTTGCATGCCCCACAAAACTACTTCACTTAAAAGCTGCTTGCTTACACAACTAGACGTCAAAACATAAAAGTGATGCTGGAACTACTTTTTAGGGCGGATGCTGAGCTGTACCTCCCCCACGTTAGACCTGTTGAAATTGGGTTGTCAACTCTCCAGGACTAGATGGACTAGACTTCATTGCATCAAATGGAGTCCGGTCTGTCCAGTCTGGGAGAGTTGGCAACTGCCACTGCCCAGGCTGGAGCCATATCTGGGGACAGCTGACGAGCCCTGGGCTGACAGTGGGACTGATGGGCTGGTGGGGCATAGAGCTTGTGGCAGGTCCAGTGGGCAGCAGGATGCTGAGGGCCGGCAGAGCCCGTAGGGCTGGCAGTGATGGGACCCTGAGGTCTAACGGAGACCCTGGAGGGCCAACAAAGCCTGCAGTGGCAGGATTCTGAGGGGAAGTAGGGGGCAGCAAAGCACATGGGGCCAGTAAGACCCTGCAGGGGCTGTCCAGAGGCCAGGACTCAGGACTGGAGGAGCTGGCAGTGTGGTTGGCCCCCAGGTGCGGGGAAGCTGGGTACAAAACCTGGGGGTGCTGCAGCTTCCCTCGTCCCCGTACTTCCCGTGCCCATGCACAGCATGCTAGAACTTTGGAACAGCTCACTTTCTCATTTTTGCCATATCATTATAAAATAAATCAATTGGAATATAAATATTGCACTTACATTTCAGTGTGTAGCACACAGAGCAGTACAAACAAGTCACCGTATGAAAGTTTAGTTTGTACTTACTTGGCTGGTATTTTTCTGTTGCCAAATGTCACGCTATAGATAAGCACCCCCACTTTCACAAGAAGCCAAAAATCAAGCTAATCCCTAAAACTGGGGTGGGAAACCTTTTCTGGGTCGGGACCACTGACCCATAGAAAAATCAGTCAGGGGTTGCACAAAAGTGAGAAACAAAAAACCCCACAAACAAACAAACAAACCCACCCCTCACTAATGTGGGTTCCTTAATGTTGGGGGGAGCCCCGAGCCTTACAGGCTGGATCCAGGCAAGCTGGGGGCTGCATCTGGTCCCCAGGTCATAGGTTTCCCACCCCTGAACTAAAAGAACCCCAGCTCTCTGTTACTAGATCTCCTGGTGTGAAGTCTGGGACTGTGATAGACTCGCTGTGTCCCCCTGGACTCTCTACCCCTTTGTCCCTGTTTGCTGAGAAAAAAAAAAAAAAAAAAAGCACTGCAAACCAAAAAAGCCTGAAACGAGCCAAATTTCTGCGGTTTTAAACGGTTTTGTCTCTTGCTTCCCCTCCCCATTTCTGGTCTGAAATACACAAGTCAATTTTTCACACAGGATGTTGGCTCCCTCTACTGTTCACATTGGGTTTAGGAGGCTCAGACACCCCATCCTCTTCCTGTACATACCTGCTGTGTCCCACAGATTGATTTGCACTGGCTTGTCACCAACCTGGAAGGAGGCAGAGTACTTCTCAAACACGGTGGGGACATAGATCTGGGAGGAGAAAGCAGGGGAGTCTAAGGTAAACAGGATGAAGTTTAATAAGGACAAATGCAAAGTACTCCATTTAGGAAGGAACAATTCGTTTCACACATACAAAATGGGAAGTGACTGTCTAGGAAGAAGTACTGCAAAAAGAGATATAGGGGTTATAGTGCACCACAAACTAGATATGAGTCAACAGTGTGACAGTCCACGATTATGCAAATGAAGTGTGGGATATTTAAATCCCCGCTTCATTTGCAATTTCAGATGTCTACATTTGCATTCCTCCCTCAAAGGAGGAATGAAGTATAGACATACAATGATAGGGGTCATGATAGCGGTTTTCAAGAACAGTAGACTTCCGATAATCGAGAACCGGTGCCGGATTATCAGATATGCCGGACTATCAGGAGGTACTATAAGCAGGTTATATATATATTGTATATATTATATACTGTATATATTATATACTGTATATAAAGTGTTCTTAATCCTTTTTATTGTACATACTGTATACAGTAAACTGTAATGTTTTAGGTTTTTAAAGCCTTTTTTACCCTTTTTGCTCAGTTCAGCTGCTGCCACTGTTACCTTGTCACTCACTTTTTGACAAAGCTCACTCACTAGGCTCTTGCCATTTTGATGCCGGACTATCAGGAGTGCTGGACTATTGGATGCCAGACTATTGGAGTTTTACTGGGTTTCTACAAGGGTGTCACAGGGAAGAGGGGGAAAATTGTGCTCCTTGGCCTCTGAGGATAGGACAAGAAGCAATGGGCTTAAATTGCAGCAAGGGAGGTTTAGGTTGGACATTAGGAAAAACTTCCTAACTGTCAGGGTGGTTACACACTGGAATAAATTGCCTAGGGGGTTTGTGGAATCTCCAGCACTGGAGATATTTAAGAGAAGGTTAGACAGACATCTATCAGGGATGATCTAGACCAGTGGTTCTCAAACTTTTGGGGCTCTGGAGCCCTTTACATGCGTAAAAATGTATGCGGAGCCCCAGCGGTCCACTGATTGTATGTGTTGTACCTATCGATGTTTCTAGTTTGTCAACCTTGCGGAGCCCCTGGACATGTCTCGTGGAGCCCTGGGGCTCCGTAGAGCACAGTTTGAGAAACACTGATCTATATGGTGCTTGGTCCTACCAAGAGGGCAGGGGACTGGACTTGATGATCTCTCAAGGTCCCTTCCAGTTCTAGTATTCTATGATTCTATAGGTGCCTGGTGCCTGGAGGGAGTGAGGGAGTGCATGGAGAGGGCCACCCAGAGAAACTGAGGGCACCCCATTTAGCAGTTACAATTTTGGTGGGGGCACAGAGAGGCGGTGCACCTCCGGGGAGGGTGACTGTGCTGTAAGGAAAGACAGCCAGCCTTTGTTACTGCTCAATAGGCTGGCCCACGGGGAACCACCATCCATTCCTCCTTAGACGCTCATCTATCATTCTATTTAAAGTATTCACATGACCTCCATCACAGTACAAACCGAGTGCCAGACACAGTCTGTTATGCATCTATATTCACAACACCACTGTGAGGAGAGGGACTGTCACCTCCATTGTACAGATGGGAAACTGAGGCATGGAGAGGGTCAATGGTTTGCATGAAGTCACACAGGGAGTTCTTTGGAAGAGCAGAAACTTGAATAGAATTCTCCCAAGATTGACCCCTAATCACTACTGTATAGTCACTGCAACAGTATGATTGCCCCCCCGCCCCGCCTGCCGTGTGATGTGCTAGGGTATTTGTGCTCTGTCTCCCCCTAGAGTTTATTAATAGTTATTGCTGTTTTATTTACATGTAGGAACCCCACCCTCGCACTGCTCCCCCAGAACCTTGTCCTTGTCCCTGAGTCAGACCCTCTCCTCACAATGCTCCCCCTGGGACCCAGTCCCTGAGAGACCTGCCTCCTCTCACACTGCTCCCCCCTGGGTCCTTGCCCCTGCCCTGAGAGAGCCCCTTCCCCTCACAATGCTGTCCCTAGACCCTGTTCCTGCCCCTAAAAGATCCCCCCTCCCCTCATACTGCTCCCCCTGAGGGGGTGAGCCAATAATTAATTTTTCAGTTCAAGGTCTGAACTGAAAGATAAAAATAATCAGTTCAGTTTGAATCATAATGGATATTTTTTTTGCTTTTCTCACTGAAACAAAAAACAAAAACAACCCCCCTCCCACCAAACTCAGCCCCTCCATCCGCCAAAACTCAGATTGGATCGAACAGCAGGTTTCATTTGACCCGAGATATTTCCCTCGCAGATTTATATTTCATAATAGGTTGACTCTTCTCATTGCTAAAAAACCCTCCCAGCTGGGGAGGTGGCTTTGACATTTGGTGTGCCTCCTGGGAGGGGGGGAGAGGGGTACAGTTAGTGAGCAAAATTTGGGCTCGTTTCCCCAGGAGGTTACTTAGCGGATGTGAGCGCAGTGGTTCTCGCAAACGACAGGTCTGGACTCTGTTTTAACAGGGTTGCCAGGGCTGGCGTTAGACTTGCTGGGGCCTAGGGCTGACGCTCAAGCCCACTGCCAGGGTCTGAAGCCCATGGGTTTTGGCTCCCCTCCAACCCACATTCGAGGCAGCAGGACTTGGGTGCATTCAGGCCTCAGTCCTTGGCCCTGGAGTCGCGTGGTAGTAATTTTGTTGTCAGAAGAGGGTTGCGGGGTAGTGGCATTTGAGAGCCCTGTTACTAGTGTCCCTACTGGGGGGGTTGTACAGCGTGACCCACCCCAGTACAGGCCGAGCGGCATGGCTACACCTTGCACGAGCAGCCGGTGCCTTACAGCAGCTCAGCATGAGGATGGCAAGTCTGGAAATGCCCGAGTCTCTTGCTGGAGGTGACCCAGGCTGGCTGGGATCTCTCTGGCCACTGGCGGCTGCCAGAGCGATCCTGCTGGGGTGAGCGCCTGCCGGCTCCTTGTGTAGTGTGTGTGCTGGAGGCCTGAGCAATGGCAGGAGAGGGTTCTGCTTTCACTTCCCTCTGCCGGCCAGCTGGGCTCCCACTGTCGGCTGCCAGGAGGAGTTTCCCTCCACTCCCCAAGGTTGCTGCCTGGCTTTGCTCCAGAGAGAGCTCGTCCAGAGTGCCTGGCATGGCGGGGAGGGGCTTGTGTCAAAGAGGGGCTGCTCTATGGAGCGGGGGTTGAGCCAGCGAGGGCAGAGTCTATACTGAGAACAGGTGGGGGAAGCAGGGCTGGGTCCTATGCCGGGAGCAGTGTGACTGTGGCGGGTCGCGGTCCCCCAAGAGAAGCAGTGTCTGTGTTTGGGGTGCGGGCAGGGCCTGGGCGGGGCAGGATTATGACAGGAGGGGGGACACTCAGGGGCAGGGTCCCTTGGGG
>CM057848.1:113470239-113485695 GCA_030068395.1 Apalone spinifera
GTCTCTCAGGAGCAGGGGCAGGATCCCAGGGGGAGCAGTGTGAGGGGTGGGGGGTGTCTTAGGGGCAGGGGCAGGGTCCCAGGGGGAGCAGTGTGAGGGGAGGAAGGGTTGCTCAGGAGTAGGGACAGAGTCCCAGAGAGGAACAGTGTGAGGGGAGGGGATGTAGCAGGGACACGGTCTCAAGGGGAGCAGAGTGAGATGAAGGAGGTCTCTCGGCGTAGGGACAGAATCCATGGGAGCAATCTGAGGGGTGGGAGTCATACGGATTGAGGGGGCTCTTACCTTGGGGAAATCCCCCTTGGCGAAGACCATGAGTAGGGAGGTCTTTCCGCAGCCCCCGTCCCCCACAATCACGGCTTTGATCTCAGTGGGGTCTGTCTCCATGCCCCCTGCTATCCAGCTCTGTGCCCTGTCTCCTCGCTGCAACCCCCAGCGCTCCGTTACTCCGCTGCTGAAGTGTCACATGCCAGCGGGCACCATCCCAGCACCTAAAACTGGACAGGGCAGGACCCCTCCCCCTCAGATCACACCTGTGGCGGCCCCCTCTGCTCTCTGGGCCTCCTCCTCCTTCCACTGAGCTGCTCTGGGCTCAGACTGCAGACAACACCAGCTTCCGCCCCACACCTAGCTCCAGCAGGAAGGTGCGGCTGGGAGCCAGAGGGGTTTGCACTCTGGCTGTGACCTCTTGCGGGGTGGGGAGTTCAGGGACAGGTGTGGCCAGGAATGTGACTAAGGGACAGGCTGGCATAGGAGAGAGAGCAAGAGTAAATAGTCACGCACACACACTCACTGTACTTGGACTCAGGCACGGCAGATTTCAATCTTTGGCATTTTTAATAGTTTTAACGGATTATATCAGTGTGAATAATCTGCCATTTCTCCCCAATTTGTATCAATTTAAATGGTCTCAATTGTGCAAAATCAAGTTGCCTGTGTGTCAGGCAATACGGGAGGAGGTCAGGCTGTAATTTAGTGGCAATAGCTGCTGAGATTCAAAAATATAAAGCTTTATAGCTAGCAAAGCAAAGATTATCAACTTCATGAGTCAGCATATGCCAACTCAAATCCATTCACAAGCAGCCGCCTTCTTAGTTTGTCTCACTGTACATTTCACCAGTCGTTGATGGAATTTTTTTTTCTGCTTTGCATGTGTAGAGCGAGGTTGACGTTTACCAACATTCGCCAATAAAAATTGACAAGCCTTGTGTGTTACAAGGAGGAGAGAGAAAAATTATTCTCCTTAACCTCTGACGATAGGACAAGAAGCAATGAGCTTACATTACAGCAAGGGAGGTTTAGGTTAGACATTAGAAGAAACTTGCTAACTGTCAGGGTGGTTAAACACTGGGATAAGTTACTTAGGCACATGGTAGAATCTCCAACACTGGAGATATTTAAGAGCAGATTAGAGAAACAACTATCAGGGATGATCTAGATGGTTCTTGGTCCTGCCGTGAGAGCAGGGGACTAGACTTGATGACCTCTCAAGGTCCCTTCCAGTTCTAGTATTGTAGGATTCTATGATTGCAGCTGGGAAGTGTGATTCCCAATCCAGGCTGACCTGGTTAACCTGTGGAACTCATTGCCAGGAGATGTCATGAAGACCAAAAATCTGGAAAAGAATTAAAAAAAGAATTAGATAAGTTCATAGTGGTTCAACAATGGCTGTTACCAAAGCTGGTCAGGGACACAAGGACACAACCCCATGCTCTGTGTGTCCTAAAGCCTCTGACTGCCACAATGTGGGACTGGAGAACAACTAACACTCAATTATTACCCTGTTTTGTTCATTCCCTCTGAAGCACCTGGCTTTGGGCACTGTTGGAAGACAGGATACTGGGCTAGAGGGACCCCTGAGGTGGCCATTCTTATGTTCTTAGACACATACTAGCTCAGCTCCAGCTAATGCCATAAAAGCAGCAATGTGGATGGAGATGGCCTATCTGATGGAACTGAGTCCCAGATGATCTGATGGGCTTGGACTCCGGTGGCATGACCTGCTGGTCCTCCTGTAATTTTCCCACTGTTATTTTTGCCACCCCAGCTCGAGCAGAGCTAGTGTGGGTCTGTGCACCCGGCCTGCGTAGCGCACTCCCGCTGGTAGTGTAAACGTACCTCGACGTATGCTCACGCACCATGTCATCCACACCCAAAGCAACACAATCATGAGTCAGGCCCCACACAATCCACTTTGAAAGATGGAGCCTGGCTCCAAGCCATGAGATGATTATTAGAGACAATCACAGCATTCTTAGAAAGGGCAGGAGCTCCCTCTGCACAGCTTCCAGCTTCTTCCTGAGCCTCCAAAGTATAAATAGTTTAATTCTGTGAAGTCCCCTGCCCCAGACACACACCTGTCTCCCTCCATGTCCACTTCCTTTGCAGCTCCCAACCTGGGTTCTTCACCAGCTTCTCTTAGACCTAATGCGGCAAGGGCGCAGAGTGAATGGGGTCAGATCTCCAACTGATGTGAAGTAGCCTTAACCCCACTGGAGTCAGTGGGGCCAGACTCTCGCAGGTGTGAACTGGCAAGATGAGACTGGCCGTCCCAGAAGGCTTTGAGGCCCAGGGAAGGAAAAGGGATCCAGAAGGGGTATAACAACTTGTGAAGCTGTAGGCCCTATGCCCTGAAGTTCCACACGAGGAGCGTGCTATTATCATTTACCGGTGCGTGAGGGGAGACTTGCAGAGCTGCTTCACGACTTGGAGATGGACAGAAGCTCCCCAGAGGGAGGGGCTTTCTGCTGCCCTCTACTGGTGACCACAGGGAATTGACGGAATGAGCTAGACCTTATTTGTGTTTTTGTTATGCGCCCATTTGGGGCATTTTGGTAATAACTTAGCAAAGTCTTGACTTGGGCAGTAACGAGACATTATTGTCCCTGCTGCATAAGAAAAGGGGCAAGAGAGCAGCATAAAATATACTCCGGGCAAGAGGTCATCCTAATTAAAAGTTCAGGCTGGTACAGCTGGGTCCAGGCAATACAGCGAGGTACTTGATATTTAGGTGACAAAGGCTTTATTTGGGGTCTTTTATGCCATTGATCTCTTTCCATAGAAGTGTTGCTGTAGGAGCTTTGTGACCTGGGATGGGTAGGTATCGGCAGAGTGGAAGAGCAAATTGGAGAGACTACGGGGAGTGACCAAACTAACATACTGGATATGGGTTAAGTGACAGAACTGCAAGACTGGCCCATGTAGCCCTTTTCTTAGGGATTGGAGACAGATCTGCCTGGACTCTGGGTTGCAAATTGTGAGTGGGGATGGGGTGCTGGGTGTGGAAGGGGAAAATGAATGCTAAAGCGGGGAAGCTATGTTCCCTCTAATTTTTTCCATGCATGTGCAGAATAAATGTTGTTATGTGCACCAAGGCATGTGTGGCTGTGCACCACCAGTAGAAACACATATGCCAGATGTGGGCAGCTGTAGGTGCTCTGCTATTTAGCTGAGTGGCACCTCAGTCTCTCCTGGGTGGAAATGCAAGTGCTCCACTTGGAGGGAATACAGTGAGGTGCTGAGCTAAAGGACTTTGACCAAAGCCATCATGAAGTGAGTCGTTCTCTTAGTATTCATACATATATGTAAAATAATTGATTTATTGTTGCTGTGCTTTCCAGAGTGGATTCAGTGTTCCCTTCCCCCTCATACAGTTCTCTTTGTTTCATATATGCTTGCTGCATGGGGCTGGGGTAGGGATGTCTGGTAAGATTACCTGGAGAAGTTTTTCTCCAGTTTTTCGAGTGGGGGCTCAAAGTATTTGTGAAGAGGAACCCTAGATAGTCAAACCTGGCCTTTTTAGGTGCCCATGATACCTGGCAGAAAACTTGGTCAACTCTCGGGACTTGTGCCTTAGCTGGGTGGTGGAGTTGTGTCCCCAGGGAAAGTGTGTGAGCTGGGTAGATTGGGCTATGCACGGAGTCAATGGTCAAGGTGGCATGAACTGTATAAAACCCTTATTAGCCCTGGATGGGGTGCTGTCAGCATCCAGTGACTGGACTGCAGAGTGCTTAATGAGGTTGCTCATGTAGCTGTTCCTTTAGCGTAAGTAGCAGAGATGCCTGCTTTTTTTTTTTTAGACCCAGAGGTTGTGGGTTTGATCCCACCCCAGGCTAGAGGACTTTCACACCTGCATGGGCTCCATTATCTCATGACTTCCTTGCAGTCATTAGGGAGCAGCAGGAGTATCCAAGTCCAAGGTGCAGGGAGGGCCCCTGAGTCAGAGCTTCCAGCCTGGCTTATCAGCACCGGTGCTGGTTTCATGGGAGGGCTGGTCCCACGGAGTCTTGGTGCTGAATGCCACCCAGCCTCCAAATGCCCCCAGGGTCCTCCCTGACCTAGTCTATCTCTGGGGCTGGGCCCTGCCTGGCTACCTGTCACAGTGACTGGGGTGGGCCAGCTGTGGCTCTGGACCCTGGAGTCCCTGCCAGGCAGCTCTTACCCCCTTTCTTGGGGTCACATCACAGCTAGGGCTGCTACCCCTCCAGGACTGCTAGAGTCTCTAGGCATGAAAGATGGATCATTAAAGATAAAGTCACGTGATGACATCTCCAGGAACTCATCCAACCAAAACTGGCCACCCAAAAGAGCTGAGGGGTTGATGGAAGATGCCATGGGCCCGAGGTACACTCCCTCTGCCCCCCACTATCATGGCTGTGCTGGCAGAAGGACTCTGGTCAGTAGCTGGGCAAGAGAGCTCCCGAGGAGCCTGACTTATTTCTCTGGTTAACTACTACAGTGAGAGCCCAGCTATTATAGTCTGGGCTCCCTAACCCTCCTTGGTCCTGCCCCATAGTCCCTGCTATCTCAGCTCTAGGCTGCCCCCTGCCAGCTCTGCCAGTGTCCCTCAGTCCTGCTGCACAGCCCCTGGTATCCCAACAGCCCTGGTATCCCAATTCCCCAGGCTCTGTATTTTTTTCCCCTTTCCCTGAAGCCTAATCTACACTAGAAAGGCTGTGACACTATAGTTATAGGCTGTGTCTAGACTGGCCAGTTTTTGTGGAAAATCAGCTGCTTTTCCGCAAAAACTGGCCAGCTGTCTACACTGGCTGCTTGAATTTCTGCAAGAACACTGACTTCCTACTGTAGGAAATCAGTGCTTCTTGCGGAAATACTTTGCCCTTCCCGTTCAGGCAAAAGTCCCTTTTGCGCAAATCATTTTGCGCAAAAAAAGTGCTTTTGCGGAAAAGTGTCCGTGCCAATCTAGACGCTCTTTTTCCGAAAATGCTTTTAACGGAAAACTTTTCCGTTAAAAGCATTTCCGGAAAATCATGCCAGTGTAGATGTAGCCATACAGGTTTAACTACACTAGCTAACCCTCTAGTAGAGATCCAGCTTCTATGGGTAAAACAGGGCTTTTGCCCGAATTGCTCCAACCAGCTCCCTGAATGCAAAAGCCTTGTTTGGCCACTGTGCTGCATCTGCACCTGAAGGGTTTCCCCCATGTATCATTATTGGCAAACCCTTTGTACTATAGACTAGGCCTCAGAGCAAGGGAGAAAAATCCCAAGCGCAGGATATTTTTACACTGGGGCTTTCGCTGGTATCAATGTGTCACAGAAAGCACCTCCCCCGGAGCAGCAAAAGGGTCTAGATTTTAAAATATCCCTTCAAAGGGACATGAGCCAAACCGAGAAAAAGCCACATGGGAAGTTAGAAGCTGGGAATAGGGGAGGGATCACTTGATTCCCTGTTCCGTTCATTCCCTCTGGGACTCCTGGCACTGGCCGCTGTCGGAAGACAGGACACTAGTCTAAATGGACCTTTGGCCTGACCCAGTGCAGCTGTTTTTATGTATCTTTGGCATAGCAAGGCTGGTAAGTGCCCTGTGTAGACAATCCCATACGTTGCTGCTGGAGAAGAGACAAATGCTCTGAGCTAGAGCCTCCGAGCTGTTTCCATCTGTGGAGCTGGTGGTCCCTGATGATGTGCTGCCACCCTCTGGCCACGTCTTGTCATGCACTTTCCCATCTCTTCAGTGTTACTGGCTCATGCTTGTCTGGAAACCAGTGCGGAGCACCAGGCAAGCACCCAATGAGCTCGTGAAGGGGGGTGCCAGTGTATGAAGCTACCTGTGATCAGGTGTCTGCCCCACACGGGCTCTTAAAGGGTTAAAACCCAGCCCTGGGCGAGGGCTGGAACATGGAGCTGTGGAGCCAGCACCTGTGGTGGGAATTAGTCAATTAGGGCCCAGCTGAGGGCAGTATAAATAAATGCTCCTGGGCGGGTATAGACATGTGGAGTGGAAGAGACTTAGTTAGTAGGGAGGTGAGGCTGGGCTGGTGAAAGGTGGGCATAGCTGGGGGAGCTTTGGCCAGGCAAGATCCTGGGCTGTAGGCCCTGAAGTAAGGCCTGAGGACACAGCCAGGATAGGCAAAGGCAGCAGGCTCATGCCTTCTTGCCAATGCTGCATGGTCATTTCAGAGGAAGGCTGCCCTGTGCTCATACTCCCCTCGGATGTTGGGGGTTTAATTCTTCCCCCCAAACTGAGGCGAGTGTCTGTTCTCTGCTAGGGAACAAGAGCAAATCACAGAGGAAGCTGGGGACCCTGACAGCTCCTGGCTCAAACTCTTGGGAACGAGGAGCCCCTGGCCCAAGCTCCCTGTAACGGGGTGTACTAGCCCCACATGCACTAGGCCTGCAAGAGTTAACCAAGGTTATCCGACTGAGCGAGACCCTGCCCCACAACCCTACTGGGCATGCCCCAAGCGGGAGGACAGGTATAAAGGCCTGTGGAGCAGCTCAGTTGGGGCTGACTGCTGTGGAGGAAGGGCTGCAGATGGATGAACTGTGGAGGTTGGTCAGCGGGGGGTGGCTGGAGAAGCTCCCAGTTTGGAGGAAAGTGGAGAGGGAGGCAGCTGCTATGAGGCTGGTAGGAAGGAGCCTGGGGCAGGGAGTTAGATCCTGACACCTCAGCATGTTTTGGGTGGATTCCCCACTGAGCTAGTGGTGGCCACCTTGCCACCAACAGGGCCCTGGGCTGGGACCCCTACCCCACCCCGATTAACTCCCAAGGGTGATGCTATGACTGTGATTAGTGCCTTGGGCTATTGGCCAGGCTGCCTTGTGTGAAGGGGAGTTGATCTTGACTCTGACTGTTGGGCCCCATTGCCCTCAGAGAAGGGGGTGTTTTATTGATGGTGGCCACTAGGCCAGACTGCCTCATGGGCGAGAGGGTGTAGTTATGGGCCCTGAAGGATGCATGCGGTGTGGAACGTTCTTTGGGAAGCCTGAGGCCTTGTGCCCTGCCCTTGTGGGGGGTGGGGGGGTGGGTGTGCCTGCTCTGTGACACCCCTCATTTCTGTGCTCTGGAGTGGGGGGAGACTTTAAAATACTAGCTTGCAGAGTCTCATTTCCTGATCCCCAGTGGCAGGAGCTGCTCAGAGCAGCAAACCATGCGGTGTTTGTCCTCGGGGACAGGACCCTGCCCCCAGCCAAGCTGCCAGACATGGCTCCCAGCTGCCAGTGAGCACAGGCTTAGTGTGTGGCAGCGTGAGGGGGTGCCTACTCACACCAGGCCTGAGGAGAGAGGAAGAGCCAGTTAACCCTGTGGAGGAGAGCCAGGCCTGTGAAGCAAGTCACTGAGGGCGAGGGGCAGGCCAGGGCTGGTCTGAGGCATGTGTAATCGGTTTCCCTGCACGTGGCCCTGACTTTATTATTAGCTTCACTTGCCCCCGCTGTGCTTCCTACGTGAGGTGTGTCCTGAACTTGCAGGCTGTGCATGGCGGGAGGGGCCTCCCTTGCCTGGTGGGATCCCCAGGCCACGAGAAGAGAAGGCTGCAGTGGGCGCTGGTGGTGAGGGTGGCTTAGTGCCCCCCGCATTGCCAGCCTGAGATCTTTGTGCCGCTGGGGGAGCAACCTCCACATCTCTGCCTGGGCAGAACTGGAGTCCTGGACCTGGTTTGTGTGCTGCTGTGTCCCATTCGAGTTAGGCCCTGCAAATAATCACGCAGGGGCAGGCTGGGCTGCTCGGAAGGAAGTAGCGTGTCAGAAGGGGCCTGCTGTCATGCTCTGGGCTCCATGAAAGGAGGAAGCTGGGGTGGTGGTGAGGGGAGGGGAAAGAGACTAGAAGCTCAGGATCCTGGCTCTGAAGACAGAATGCACCCAGATGGAGAAGTGGCCTGACAGACGTGAATCAGGGAAAGAGCAGAAAGATCTGGGCCAGCGTAGCCCTTGGCCGCTCTGCTGAACAGTCCGTGGTCTGGCACTGGGAGTAGCCACTGGGGAAGTGCCACAGTTGGGCAGTGGCGCAGATGACCGCTGGGGACAGTTTGACCTGTGGGACTTTGACACATGCGAAGGGGAGAAGTGGGGTGATGTGACTCTCTTCAGAGAGAGCAAGCAAGTGATCACAGGTGTGTACAAGGTGAAGGATGGGGCATCTGACCACTTCCTGCTTCTGTCCTGCTGCCGAATATCCAGGTGGTGGCTCGGGCAGCAGGATCCTATTTAAATGGTTCATGGTTCCCGGTTGTTTTGGTACCCCATCTGGAGCTGCGAACCTTTTATATAGCTGCATTAATCCCGGGCAGCTGCAATGGTGGGTCTGGGGGTTGCAAGTAGGGTTGCCAGGTGTCCTGTTTTGAACCAGACAGTCCAGTATTTGAGATTTCTGTTCGGGGAAACAAATTGAGAAAATAGAAATGTCCGGTATCTTCTAACTAAGATGTAATGTAGATTGTGATGTAATGTCAGGTGTCTGGTATTTTTGTTGAAACCATCTGGCAACCCTAGCTGCAAGCTCTTTCCTGTGGCTTTAATTCAAAGCTTCCAGCCCTAGACAACTTGTAGGGAGGCTAATTCACAACTCTGCCCCTACCGGAGGTGGAGCTGGCCCCGACCACATAGCAAAATTCATTGTCTCCCCTCCGCATTAGACTGCTCATGAGCTAATGCCTAGATGGGCCTCGGGGGGTGACTCTCACAGCCAGTGACAGGAGAATGGGGAGGTGTGACAGAGACTGATTTTTTTAAGGAGATGAGTCCATGCCAAACTGGGAGTTACTTAGCCAACCTTCCTGGGGGAGGTTGGCTATGTGACTAAACTAGCTGTGGCAGCACTGCCAGGTTAACCATTGCCTCAGTTGACTCCTCTTGGGCTTTCATCTGTCGAGGAATATCTGGGAGTTGCTCTTTGATAGAGACCAGGGAGAGCCTCCAAGGAGCATAAGGGCCGTGTGAGCTGCTGTACGCAGAGGCTCTCTCAAGATACGCAGAGCAGATCATTTTGAAGTTGAACCTTTGAGAGGGTTCCTATCCCTAATTTCGGGGGTGGGGCTCTGAAGAATACTGTGTGGTCTGGCTTTCCTCTGGCAGAGAGAACCTGAAGCAGAGGTAGGAACCATTTTTGGGCTGGGGGGGCCACTCATTCACAGAAAAATCAGTCAGGGGCCGCACACAAGTGAAAAGCAAAAACCAAAACCTGCTCCTCACTGATGTGGCCCCTGACTTAGAGAGACACTCTCCACGTTCCCCTGATGCATGAGTTTTGGGGAGGCCAGGCCTAGTAGATTTTTGAGTGTTCCAACCCTGTGGTAGGGCAGCGGGGGGGGTGGAGCACCAGTACAGGCTCCCCAGTGCTGGGAGGGGGCCCTGAGTGGCTGGATTCAGGCAAACTTGGGGGCCCTATCCGGCCCCTGGGCCAGACATTCCCCGTCCCTGACCTAAAGCAAAGTGGGTTGAACTGCGCCTCTGCCTTAGAGAGCAGCCTGCTTTTTTTTCCTGGAGTGCAAGACATAAAGTAGTGTTCCACTACTACCTTCTTGCAGCTGTATTTTGATGTTTATTTTCTGTGTATGTAACACAGCCTGCTATGATGTGGGATTTCCTCATCCTTTTCTCTGTTAATATGACTAAGTACACGTTGCCTATGAAAATTTACAGCAGTCTGTGTACAGGCAAGGCATGTCAGTGGGCATTAGGGGTGTAACTTAGGTGCTTTTGTCAGCCCTGCTGGTGGCAATGTGCATATCTTGGTGCTGAAATATGTTTGTTACATCTGGCCTTAGGATATTTTTTCTTTTGTCCATTTTCTAGATTCACAGATGTTTCACTCATTACATTTCCAAGGAGACTCAGAGGGGTAGCCATGATAGTTTGCAACTTTAAAAACAACAAATAGTCCTATGACACTTTCGAGAACAACAAAAGCTCATGATACTTTTTTTTTTGGTGGGCCAAGCCCACTTCAAACTCTTCTCCACTCTAGCTCACCTGAAGGACTTTCAAAGGAGATTTAGAAGGCAGCAAGGCATCATTTGCAAACAGACTTTATAGAAGGGAGGCCCACACATATATTAGCAGATGTCGATAATTTGCCCTAAATTGGGCACACTTAAAATCCTAATCGAAAGTAGTTGCTAGGGTCTCTTTTTACATCAAATGGCAATGAAGCAGTATTGGCCCAATCCTGTTCCCACTGAATGCAAAGGAAATTTTGCACTAACTCTCCACTCTGATCCACTAAGGAAGTGGGTTTTGCCCTCAAAAGCTCATAATATTATATACAGCTATTTTTGTTAGTCTCTACGGTGCTGTAAGGCTACACATTTTTAAAATACCACAGGAAGCTCCAGGATCTCTGGGGAACAGCGAAGGCGAAGAAGACGACGACAGAGCGGGGCAGCAGCATAGAGCTTTCCTGGTTGAAGTCTCTCTGTATTTTAGCCATAGGCACATTCAAAAAATGCCAGAGCGCAACATATTCACAATCGTATCTAGCAGCTAGCCATCCTTGCTGACGAGACTTGCTTTAATTAGGGCGATGTCCGAAGTTGTCAAGTCATGTGAAATGGTGTTTACATTGACGTTTGCATCTCTTTGAATTCCTTATTTCTACCTCCCCTTACTTCTCATGAGATGAATTCACCTCCAAGATTACAGTAGCAGCATTTGCACACAAGGTGGCTGCCTTGGTTTATTTGATCTCCCTCCATGCTTAAAGTAACTGCATTAGAATTGATACGGATGATGGTGGGTGCAGCTTGTGGGTTATTTTTCAGATTTGGACAGTCTGGCTGTGACTAGGTGTACCACACATGACAGACCACTTATGTCCCCTTAGCCTAAGAGTATGTATGTTCTAAACTCCAGTGAGCTTTCTTACCAAAGTTGAGGGTAGGTTTATTTTTAAACCTTTTGCTCCCTTTAAACTGGGGTTTAATCTTGAGTTTTATTACATACATTCTCTTCAGCAGTTTCTGCAGTTTGTAAAACGGAATCAGATTTTTTTTATTGAATACTGTAGCCCTGATTTCATCTGGAATTAATAACTGCTCCAATGTAATTAACTGTAACATTTTGTCAAATCCATCACGTTTGCCCTCCAAAACCCACTTCCCAACAAAACCCAATTTATGAACGCGCTGTACAGGCAAAACCTCATTAGACATCTTAAAACTTCTAAACATTAAACCAGAAGTTGCAGGGCAAACATTAAATTGCTCTAGCGCATTACTTAATTCAAAGCCTCATCGACCCCCATTTTACTGAATATCTCACTAGCTTTTCCAACCTATTTGGTTAGTAGGGCAGGAATTCACTGCACATCTGGAATATGGTAAATGTCCCTCAGTCATTTAATGGTAGACAGAAATTCTTCCACCTCTGCATCTGCTATATATTTGTGAGTTTGTATGTCTGTCCGAGAATGCTTCATAATTAGTAAGAGCTAGGCCCACCAAATTTGGTATGCAGCTTCCTCTTATAACTTAAAACAAGGTCAGGATTTCATTGTGCCAGGACAATGGAATGTACCTGGAATAGGAGGGCTTCTCAGAAAACCAGATAGAAAAGAGACCATCATCTGGTTGGGAGTCCCTCCCTTTGTGGATCTGCCCCAGCCTGGAGCCTCCTACTACTCAGCTCCCCGTTCCCTCAGTTCATATGAGAACATTGCTGGCGGTTCCCCATGGTCAGGGAGCGAGGACAAAGAGCACAGTTTGCTGCATTCCTCATTCTGGCTGGGGGGGTGCAGGGGGCAGATGAACCTGGGCTAGTCCCAGTCAGGGACATGCACCCCTCCTCCAGCTGTGCCCACTGGAGCTGCAGCAGCCATGGAGAGGTGCTTCTCACCAGGCCTCAAGCTGCTACACTGAAAGGGAGCTGGGGTTGTCCTCTCTCCGTGGGGTAGTCTGCATACTAACCCCCCCCCCCCCCCCCCCCCCCCCCCCCCCCACAGTCCCCTCCATCACAGAGCCCAGCTAGGGCCGGACACTCTCAGAACCGACTCTCCTACAGCCCAGAGAGAAAAACATTCTGAAAGTGAGTCCTAGCCTTGCAGAATTTCCTGCATGCTGCTGCCACGGGTGTCCATCAGGGAATGCTATAAACTGCAGTTGCTAGGAGCCCTCCAGTTCCCTCTCTCTCCCCCTGGCCTTGTCTTCTATCTGTGAACTGAACCCTACCAGGTCCAACTCTACAGCCCTTTGCTGTGGGAAGGGAAAGGAAGATATTCTGCTCACATAACACTATTTTCTGCCAAGTTCTGCATTACGCAGTGTTGCAGAATTCTTCCAGTGGCACCAGTCTAATACAATGAGAGGTTATGGAAACCCCATTTTGCCATATGCAAGGTTCTTACTGACGTCAAAGGGTGAGATGCTCACCTCTAGGTCAATATGTATCTAGATTTAATAATGCAAGAAAAGAATAGGGTTCAACCTCTAGTGGTTCCTCTAAACAGTACAGAACAGAATCAGCACAAACCTGTCACCCAGAAATCTGGCTATAACAAAAGCAAAGTTTTATTAAGAAAGGACAACATGGCTTTGATTTGGGAAAAGGCTGCTTCAGTGACTGGAAAGCAGACAAGTAAAACACCCTTCTTGAAGTATTTTGGGCACTACCCCTTGCCTCAGTTTCCCATGTCAGGGCTGAGTTTGTTCAGACCTTGCTTACAACAGATCAAGCTAATTTACTTTATATTGGAGAAATAGAACATGCAAAAAAAATCATGGTCAGGTTTTTATTACATTATAGGGAAAATGAATGGTACAGTCCTGCTCCTATTAAATCCAAAGGAAATGTTGCCTCTGATTTCAGTGGCACGCGGATTGGGCCCTGAGTGAGGATGACTCCTCTAGATACGCAGAACACCAGGGAATGGAATGAGGGGAACTTTCTTGTCTCTAATTTCTTTTAATTTTATGATCATTCTAGATCACTGATTCTCAGCCAATCCTTGTGGGCCACATATGCAGCTGCACAACATATATAGTTCTTCTATGGGCCTGAGGCTGTCACATGGGTTGCAGCTGTGTGCCGACTGGGCTACAAGCAGCTTTCTGCTGTGAACCATTGTTCTAGAGAAACTTGCAGCCCACAATAGGGTCTTCCAGGTTGGTTGCCATAGGGATTTAAGTGGCCCCAACCCTTTCCTCTCTGGTATCTGCCTCCTCTTTCTTCTCAGTTGCCTTTTACCAGGGCTACTTTCCCAAGGATCTGCTCCATCCTTACCCTCTTTCAGGGCTTTATCTCTGTCCTCACTGCAGTCTGCCAAGGGTCCTGCAATTTGCCCTAGGTCAACATGACCTAGATTTCTGCTGGATCGAAAATCTACCCTATACACTAACCTGTTCAAGGGACTATTGCCTTCCCAGTTCATCATGGTTATGACTGTCCCCAGACACTTTTCATTCCAATTAAAAGAAAAAAAAATAACTCACTGGTCCAATTAGCAGGGAGGCGAACGCCCAGAGCAAAGCACACACAAGGGCAGACAAAGTCTTTGGGTGGTGGAATTGGCACCAGAATGGTAAGAAGATGGAGAGAGACCTCTCAATGCTGATGGCTGTTAGGAGATTCTGGGTGGTAATTTATGTGAACAAAGTAGCAGCAGAAAAGGCCTCCAGTCTAAATCCAAACAGAGGAAATGGCTCCTCATATCCATTGTAAGGAAAACTTGCAGGAAGAGAAGGAAACCATAGTGGTGCAGGATGTAGATGGTGAAGGGTTCCTATTAATGCAGAAGCTTAGGGACCAGAGAATGGTCCTATTCCTGACCACCCCCAATAGGCAGATGAGTAGAGTGACATTAAGGGAGATGTCTTGGAGCATTTGTTCCCATTATTTTTATTAGAATAATTAAAGCTGGTCTCTTTGCGAGGCAGGAACATTGTGCTAGGTTTAGTCATCCTGAAACCTCTGCTTTATGCAGTAGGTCATATCTCCTTTTCAAGCCCACTGCATGTGCACACCTGTTAGTAAAGGGGTTTCAGAGACTGGATTATCCCCAGCCCTGTGTTTCACTTACCATCCACACCCCTTTGCTGCCTCATGGCCTGGAACAGTTAGATCCCAGTGGGTGTGATTGAGAAGTATCTAGAGAGATTACAGTCCTGGGGGATGCTAGGGACAGAAAGAGATGGGGAGAAAGCCTGATGGGTAGGGACCAGATGAGAGAGAAATAGACAGGAGAAAAAGACATTGGGACGAACTTTCAGCCATTTATGGATTGGGAGTGGCAGGAGATGACATGGGGAAAAATGAACTGGAGTGAGGGGGAAAAACACGCCTCCCACCCCCAGCAAAGAATTCATCTAGCAAACACTTACCTTTAGTTTCCTGTCACCGGGGAATGATCTAGTCTTCTTGGGCTCTTTTCTGAATTATAATATGCTACACTGACACAATTTCCCTGTATTGTGTCCGACAACCAGTCCTTGTCAAGTCCCATCAAAGAATTGACTTCTCTATGCTGGGTAGTGTGAGATACAGAGATCATAACATCAGGGCAGCTGATTGGTCAGCATTATGAAAATCACATAATGTCTTTGTTACTTCTTTTCTGCAAAGAGTGACAGAAATAACATCCTTCCTTCTGTCTTCTGAGAGGCATTTGATGCATTTAGATTATAAACAACTTAATCACTTAACATGAAATTTAGAACTTCCCTTTTTGTTCATTTTTTTTTCTTTTTTTGCTAAATAAAATATTGCTGTTTCATTTTGTTACAGTTACCTACATCCTCTACTGTATACATACTCCAACCTATATTTTTTCTCGAGAATCTATTTTTTTAACTTAATGTGACAATAAATATTTGTGATTTTTTTTTTACTACAGAACTACTAGAAAGAGCGATTGAAAGGCATTTTGAGAAGGTGGACAGGAGAGGAAATAGTGGACAGAGATTAACCATGGAAAGATGACTTTACTGTATTTGCCCTAATACATAAGACCCCCCACATGCAAATTGTCCTAAAAGAAGGAATATATATAGCGAGTGATATGGTGAAATAACTTAACTCATTGCCCAATTCAGTGTTAAGTATGATCATTATAATACCCAATCCCAGAAGGACACAAATCAAGGAGCAGTAGTCCAGTGTAACGGAATGGATTTAGGTAACCCCAGAGTTATATGAGAAAGAAACTAGAGTGGAAGCCACATGCCAATGGCTACAATATGAAAGTGCCAGCCCCATGAGCCCAGTGTAATATGGGGTTGGATAGAGAGG
>CM057848.1:113577990-113600514 GCA_030068395.1 Apalone spinifera
TTCCGTTAAAAGCATTTGCAGAAAAGAGCGTTTAGATTGGCATGGACGCTTTTGCGCAAAAGCACTTTTTACGGAAAAGCGTTTGTGCCAATCTAGACGCGATTTTGTGCAAGAAAGCCCCGATCGCCATTTTTGCCATCGGGGCTTTTTTGCGCAAAACAGTCCTGAGCTGTCTACACTGACCCTCTTGCGCAAATACATTTGCACAAGAGGGCTTTTTCCCGAACGGGAGCAGCATAGTATTTGCGCAAGAACACTGACAATCTTACATTAGATCGTCAGTGTTCTTGAGCAAATTCAAGCGGCTAGTGTAGACAGCTGGCAAGTTTTTCTGCAAAAGCAGCTGCTTTTGTGGAAAAACTTGCCAGTCTAGATGCAGCAATTCAGTACAGCGAAGCAAGGTCAGGATTTGGTGGACGGATTCTGTGTTCTTTGTCATCATTAACGCTATATGGATATTCCTTTTCCCTCTCCCAATATCCATTCTGCACCCCTGTCTCTTTTCTATCGTTCCCTTTCCATACACGGTTGACAACCCTTCCAATATCTTTCTTCCCCCACTACCCCTCTCTCCATATTTAATTTTCTCTCTGCCTCTGCATCCAAAGTGATCCCCACATACCAGCCTTTGTCCCTGTGTCTTTCTGTTACTAACATCCCTCGAGGCCATTATGGCTCTTAATATCTCATACTCAGGACCTAGCAGATCTAGAACAATCAGTGAAAAATGGCGCTGGAAGAGTCTGAAACATTGACAACCAATCTGCTCTCTGCCCACAGGTGTGTGTGAGAGGGCTAGAAGGCAAGACCTGCATATCACAGCAGAGGTTTCATGATGACTGAGCTAAGGACAACATCTCTGCCCCCAACAGAGTCCAACCTGAAAAATGGAGCTATATATAATGGGAATGAATTCAATATATACTATTCACCTACAGATCAACGTGTTGTTATAACAATAGTTAATGTTACTCTGCTCATCTGCCCATTTGGGCTCGTGGTAAATGGCCTCGTGCTCTGGTTCCTCGGCTTCCGTATTAAGAGAAACCTCTTCACCGTCTATGTCCTCAACCTGGCTGCTGCTCTCTTTGGCTTCCTCCTCTTCTTGGCTATTTCCCGCACAATCTTTAGACTGCGTTTATTTAACTTTTTCATGTCCTTGGATTTCTGGCTTGCATTCATGTACAGCATCAGCCTCTGCTTCCTGACAGTGATCAGTGCTGAAAGGTGTGTGTCTGTTCTTTTCCCCATCTGGCACCAATGCCGCCACCCCAAGCACTTGTCTGCCATTATCTGCGCCTTGGTCTGGGCTCTCTTTGGCCTGCTCGCTGGACTGGGAGCATATGTTTGCTTTTCCGATTCCAATGAACGTTGTCAAAAGATGCTCCTCCAACTCACTAGTATGAATGTCCTGATATTCACCCCCATCACAGTTCTGTCAAGTCTGATCCTCATCATCAAGGCCCGACAAAGCTCCCTGCGACACCAGCCAAGAAAGCTCTACATTGTTATCGTGCTCAATGTCCTCTTCTTCCTCCTCTTAGTTGCTCCCTTCTGTATTGTAACCTACTTCCTAAAATTTGTTAATTATGACTATTTTATTACTTCCAGTTTAATGCTGGCCTCTCTCAACAGCAGCATTAACCCAGTTATTTACTTCCTCGTAGGGAGCTATAGGAATCAGCAATTTAGGGGATCAGTCAAAAAGGCGCTGCAGAGCGTGTTTGAAGAGAAGGCAGATACCAGAGAGGAGACAATTAGTGCTCCATAAATCCCTATGGCAGCAAACTGGAAGACCTTATTATGGGCTGAATGTTTGTCTAGAACCGGGGTTTCCATCATGTAGGCCGCTTGCAGCCCAATCAGCACACAGCTGCAGCCCTTCTGAGAGCACAGACACGTATAGATACAATATGTCAGTGGTCCCCAAAGCAGGGCCCGCAGGTGCCACGGCGCCTGCCAGGGCGTTTATGTGCACCGGCCTCGTCGGGGTTGTGAGGCAGGAAGGCCAGGGGAGGACAGGCTGCACGCACTGCGGGGCCAAACTCGCGCCGTGACAGGGCGTGGGGAAGTGCCGGCAGCGGGAGAACCTGCCAGGGAGCGAGGCGGGGAAGCCGCAGGAGCAGGGCGGCTGGTCCGGAGCGACGAAATGGTCTGGCACCGGTGCAGGAGCACTTGGTATGGGGCCAGCCAGCCAGGCGACGCAGCAGAATAACATCACCCAGCGATGCAGCGCCCAGCATACAAAAAGGTTGGGGACCACTGCTTTATGTATTCTGTGGCTGTGTATGTGGCCCAAAATGATTGGCTGAGAACCACTGATCTAGAATGATCATAGAATTCAAAGAAATTAGAGATGAGAAAGTTCCCTCATTCCATTCCCCTCTGTTCTGCGTATCTAGAGGACTGTCATCCTAACTCAGGGCCCAATCCTGGTGCCACTGAAATCAGGGGCATAATTTCCCTGAAATCAGGGGCAGAAATTAATAGGAGTACAGTCAGGACCATACCATTCATTTCCCTGTAACGAAATGAAAATCTCTCATCATGAATCTCTCCTTGGATGTTCTATTTCTCCAATATAAAGCACATTAGCTTGATCGGATGTAAGCAGAGTCTGAACAAACTCAGCCCTGACATAGGAAATTGAGGCAAAGGGCTATGCTCAAAATATTGCAAGGAGGATGTTCCACTATTTCTATATGTGCTTTCCAGTCACTGGAGCAGCGTTTTCCCACATCAGTGCTGTGTTTTCTACTCTTAATAAATGTTTGTGTGAGTTATACACAGATGCAGAGTTTGCAGTAGTACAAGGATTGCTTCAGAGAGGTAGCTGAGGTGGTGTTCAGTTTCCCCAGATTTCTGGCTGGCAGGTTTGGACTGGTTCCGTTTCGTACTGTTTGGAAGCATCCCTAGATGCTGAACCCCATGAGGCAGAAGGGTCGCTCTAATACTGACGTTTTTCTTAAGTGTGTTACTGTCTCCTCTGTAGATGCTGTTTGCAAATAGCTTCTCGCCACCTGTAAATTAGACTTGGTAATAGGGGAGTGAACACATGTGGATTTGGAAAAAAACAGTCTTGGCAGAAGAACTGAAATCCCAGTAACTTCAGGGGGTAGCCGAGTTAGTCTCCTACAGAATAAAACAACAACAAAACCAACAAATGATCTGGTAGCACTTATAGACTTTCAAAACATATAGATGGTATCATGAGCTTTCATGGGCACAGCCCACTTCTTCAGATGACCGGAGTTATGAGTGGGGGATATGAAAATGTTTCTGTTTTCTACTGTTTGGAAGAATCCTTAGATGCTGAACCCAGGAGTTTTTGTTTCCGTAGGCAGAAGGTTCACTCTGAAAATGACGTGCTCTCAGGTGTGTTACTGTCTCCTCTGAAGAGGCTGTTTGCAAATAGCGTCTCACCACCTGTAAATTAGACTTGGTAATAGGGGAGTGAAAACGTCTGTATTTGGAAAAAATGGTCTCAGCAGAAGAACTGAAATCCCAGCGTAAAGCATCCTGTTGTGAGGGCCCCTGTGCAGGGACAACCCCACAGAATGCACAGGATGACACTGCCGGGGCTCTGACTTCTGTACCTTTGTTGGAAACATTTCCTTCTCCTCATACTAAAGACAGTAAACTCAGGTGCGAATTTATCCCATTGCAAAAGCTCCCCAGCACTGCAGAGTCATGTATTAAATTGTGCTTCCAGCCTCAGTCTCCCTAAAGGATTCCCACCTGGGGCCGTTCTTTCCTCACCCATTATGTGCACTTTCCTCTCTCCCCTTCTCTTGACTGGTTTGCAGCAGGAAACCCTGTTAATCTACATGCCTAGAACCAGAAACAGACGGGTTGGAGAAAAATGCTGATTGTTCCACTTGATGACCAGACGCAGGCTCATGCTGTGGTCCTTGTGACACTGTGTATAAGAAAGTTTCCCCATTATGCCACTGTTGTACAATTACCATAAATCTTGTGATGTAAAGTGTCAATAGAAAAGCTATGATCTCTCAAGCATGATTGTCCTGATTAAAGTTGCGTATCATCTTTGTATCTAAACTTATGAATATTGGCAAGGTATTAGCATCTCCAAGATGTGTGTTGATCCTGGGTCAGACACTCACGCACACAAACAGATTTACATCAGGACAAGAGAGCTCTGTGTTATTAGCCCAGTAAGGGCACTTAATACAAAATGAGCCATTGAAGAAATTCATCTCTCCTAATGATCCCTCCTTGTGGATACCTCAGGCAGCAAGACATCACTGGCCATCCTTGTAACTCAGCAAACCATGGAATGACATGTGAGGACGACATGTAACCTAAGATTCATCCTGGGCCAGAAACTTTCCATTCACAAGTGCTGTAGGTTTTGTTTGGGACAGTACATTTTGTGGAAACCATTTCATATTCAGCCAGAAGCCATTTAAGCTCCTTGCTTCTGCACGTATGCACTGACCTTCACCAATGTAAGAAAAAGCCAGAAGGATGAGCTGTTGGAATGTGTTAATAAACTATTTTGAGCTGGAGCTCCTACTCCCTAAAATCTGTTTCTTTCTTTGCTGATAACAATTTCTCTTTGAAGTTCGCTTTGATTCCTTGCCCTGACGTCAAACTTGTTTGGTTAAGGGTATAAAATACTAGGATTGATTGTGTTGAACAGCCTTACTGGGCCCAGCTGTGCTCACTTTGTGCCTTATTGATTAATAAAGCTGTTTGTTAGCCGCCTAACCACATGGAAGTCTTTTGCTTCAACAATTTGCATGCACACAGGAAAGGCCCCTGAGACACCTCCATTTTGCCTCTTTGCTGCTCTAATTCTCTAAACTGTGGATTTACAACTAATAGAGCTAGCTACAGTCATGGACTGAGGACCTACCAATCTTTTAGATGTGGCCAGAGAGACTTTTGCCAGCCAGCAGCCTGTGTCATCATTTCTACAAATCTGATAGAAGCCTATTGCAATCAGTTGTAATTCAATGATCTATTAACCATTTACATCTCTATTCTGTTCTTATATTATTAAATCTAGATGCATATAGACCTGGAGGTAAGTGTCTGATCCTTTGTTGTCAGTAACAACCTCACATATGGCAAAATGAGGTTTCACCCACCTCTCATTGCATTAGCCTGGTTCCCCTGAAGCAATTCTGCAACACTGTGTAGTACAGGACTCTGCAGAAATTAATGTTCTGTGCAGGAATCCTGCCCCTCGCCCGCTCTGAATACGTAGAGAGAAACGGGCTGTAGAGATACTGGACACCACTAGAGACTGCTGGACCTGGTAAAACTCAGTTCACAAATAGGAGTCAAGCCTGGTGAGAGGACAGTGGTGGGTTCCCAGCAGCTGCAGTTCACAGCACGCCCTATATGTAGCTAGCCTACAAATTTATAGGCATAGCTCACATATTGTGGTAGCACTTTTACAACTAAGGTGGATAGCATCTGCATTTCTCAGAATGATAGAGCAGTACTGCTCAAATGAAACCGCACGCCACATCCAGCCCATTGGGCCTTTTCAACCTGCCCTTAAGCTACTGCTTGTGAGTCGATTGGAGGCTTCCCTGCTCTGCTCATTGCTAATCCACCAATGGAAGGAAATTAAGCAAAGAAGCACTTATGTCCCATCATTGTATTTGCCTCCTTAGCTATTGCCCTCCGGCCAAAATATTTGGCCACGTCTGTAAACAAGGCAAACACAATTTTAGATTTTAAAATAGCAAAGAGGCCCTCTACATTATTCTTGCATCTGGGTCTTTTAGGCCTATCTACGCCCGTCTCCCTAGGGGAAACCCTGAGCCCAGGTTGAAGGTTTTGAGAAAGCCTCCTTCCTCCTCTGAGGAGCAGCAGCAACAGGTACTGTTGACCTAACCACCTGTTTTCTTTCTCCTGACCAGTCTCATTGACAGCTGATTCGCCCAGGGCCAACAGGGTGGCCTATAACCCATCCCATAGCTGCTCCCGAGCAGAGCAGGGTGGCATTTTTCTTCTCCGCTGATACGTGACCCGGCAGCAGGGAGTTAGGATGGGATTTCCTCGCAATAATCTCACCAACCAGCGTTCTAAGGCCAGCACCTCTCTCTGCTAAACCGCATATCCCACACAGCTCATGGGACCGGAGCTTTCACATAGTGGCCATCTCCGTGGAGGGTGGTGCCTCCACTCTAGTTTCCTTCTCTTATGCCTCTTAGGTTATATATATCTATTGCATTACCCTTGATCACTGCTCCTTCCCTTTTTGTCCTTCTGCGATTATTTGAATATGACAATAATCCTAGTTAATACTGAATCAAGGAATGAGTTAAATTGTTTACTTATATCAAACCTTATATGAATTATGTCATTTAGGGGTCTTATGTGTTTGGGAAAATATAATAAAGTCACCATTCCATGGTCAATGGCTGTACATTAATTCCTCTCTTGTAAACTCTGTCAAAATGCTTTTTATCAATCTCTCTTTCTAGTGGATGGCATTGTAGTAAAAATCACTAATATTTACTGCCACATTAAGTTAAAACGTATCTCCTTGGGGGGAAAACATAGCTTTGGGTGTATATAGAATGTATTTATAGGCTATATAAACATATACAAATGTAACAAAATATGACAGAAATATTGCATTTGGCAAAAGAGAGAGAATTCTGAACAATAATGAAAGTTCTAAATTTCATGCTAAATAATTAAGTTGCTACACCCTAAATACCGCAATTGCCTTTCTCAGATAACGGGAGTGACAGCAGTTCCTTGAGATTAACATTTAGCAAGCCATTTCCGTTATGGTTTGCAAAAAAGTAACAAAGACATTGCAGATCTGATTAAACTGCCCTGTCCTCACAAAATGCTTGTTGTTATGATCTCTGTATCTCACCCTCTTCATCAGAAGACACAAACACAACACAGGGACATTCTGTGTCCATATAATGGATAACAATTCAGAAAAGATCCCAGGAAGATAGGTTCATTCACCAGGTGGTAGAGGAAAGAAAAGGCCGTTATCTCTCCAGTTCCATATTCCCTATGTCGTCTCCTGCATACCCAATCCACAAAGGCTGACTGCTCCTCCAAATATCTTTCCCCTTTCTTAATAATGGTTACAGCTCTCATTGTATTTAACTCTCTCACTCTTTCTCCCTCTCTGTTGAGGTTGCTCCCTACCCATCAGGCTTTCTCCCCATCTCTTTCTGTCCCTAGCATCTCCCAGGATTGTAATTGCTCTGGACAATTCTCAGTCATGCCTACTGGACTCTGGCTTTTCTGTGCCATGAGGGAGCAGAGGGACTGGAATGGTCTGTGAAGCACAGGGCTGGGGATAACTGAGCCTCTGAATCCCCTCTACTCTTTAGTAAGAACGACAGTTTAACTGATATCCATTAACAGTGTCACTCTGCTCATGTACCTGTTGGGATTGGTAGAGAATGGAACCATCCTCTGGTTCCTTAGATTCTACATTAAGAGGAACCTTCACCATCTACATCCTGCACCTGGACGTGATCGACTTCCGTTTCCTTCTCTTCCTGTGTCTTTTCCTTACAATGGGTATGAGGAGTCACTTCCTCTGTTTGGATTTACAATGGAAGTCTTTACTGCTGTTTCTGTTCACATACAACTCCAGCCTGTATCCTCTAACAGCCATCAGCATTCAGAGGTGTCTCCGTCTGCTTCCCACTCTGGTGCCTGGACCCTGAGCCGAAAAAAGTCGCAGCCATAACTGCCGACTAGCTTTCTGTCTGCTAACCTTAGTGTTAACATGAATGAACACCATCTCACACTCACTCGCGTGCATGTGAGACTTCTCCTTGTCTCCTGCTCTGAACAGGAGACGCTCAAAAAGGCTCAATATCCAGAAAGAACAGACCATTTCTAAGTGTCCTCAGCGCATTTTCAGAAAGGTGGCTTTTGGATCAAACTTACTGGGGCTGCAGGTCATTGGGGGGCAGCACATGATGATCAAGGAATGGGTTGAAATGTGAAGAAACCTGAAAAGCTGCACTTTCCCATGTGTCCGGTCAGGTCAGGCTCCTCCCTTCCAGTCAAGGAGATGGCTATCCAAAAACTGCCAGCAAAGCCACTTACCTGACAGGAACTTGGACGCTGCACCGGGAATACCAACAGCTGCCCTGGGTACTGCTCTGCACTCCGATTAGAAAGGGCCCAGACACAGGGGAATTATGACTAACAGAAGGAGACAGAAAGAGAGAGTGCGGTGGATGGTCATGCACTTAGGAGGTATCCCCAAGAGTGGGGGAGAGAAAGACAGAGAGAGAGAGAGAAGAGAGAGAGATTTCTGGATGGTTGTACACTTAGGAGGTATACACCCAGGAGACATAAGAACCATGTGGGATTAAAATAGTGTGGGAACCATCCCTGACTCACTATTAAGAGAGACGGTTACTATAGTTTGGCCCCTTTGCACTTGTCTGGATTATACATTTTAGTAATTTGTGAATTAAAATTACATAGTGCTCCACACCTTAACACCCCCAACCCCAACATGCAGGAGAAACCGACTCACAGATGCTCTGTGTAAGCGGTAAAAAAAGGGTGAAAAGAATGAGTCAGACTCTCCTACAGGACACACTCCTGTTGACTCTGTTACTCTACCATGGATGAGGAGAGTAGGGGAAGACTATGGGAGCATTTCTCTCTTTGAACCCCCATTGTAACCCGACTTAAGGTATGTCATCTCCAGCTACGTTATTCCCATTGCTGGAGTGGCAGAACTTAAGTCAACTTTCTGCTGTAACCTGAAGAACGAAAGAAGTAAGAACCTCTCTCAATTTGATATCAATACCCTCATGTTGGCACTTTCACCTCAGATCGGCCACTGAATGTCACCTGTTTCCCACAAGCAAACAGCAACAAGACAAAAAAGATCAAGGAACCAGCCAGCATGAAGAAGCAGCACTTCTCCAGTCCAGCTCTGTTTCTGCATCAGATCACATCTCCCACAGTTCAACATAATGACTAAGATAATGTTTGCAGAAGCATCCCCAAAGGATTACACGTCATGTACATGTGATCCTTACAATGGGAGATTAAACTTTCTCTTCAATTCCAGATAGTTAAGGCTCCCGGAGAGGAGTATAAGGTAATCTTGATAAACAGAGAAAAATTGCAATAAGCAAGGGAAATTTCCTTCCTTTGCCTGTCTCAAAACCACTCCATAAAGTGAATGTTATGGGGTCCACACGCTTTTAAGGGCACCTCCTCCAGTCGCTCCGAGGATTAGCTCTTTCCAGGGGCTCTCCCTCATGGTCTCTTCCTTTGTCCTGTCTCATGCTGCAGCCTTTTCTTCTCCTCAGAACAGAAGGTTCCTCTTCATGACTGGGCCCTCCAGCCAGCTCCCTGTAATCCTGCCCTTCCAGGACATCAAAGTCTTCCAAGGACAACTCTCCTAGGCCAGCCATGCTCCCCTGTGTGCCTGCGCCACTTCCCCAGTGGCTGGTAGGGAACCTGGACTCCAGCGACCTACTCATCAGCAACTCATCAGTTGAAACTCCCTCCTCCAAGGGAATGACTAATAATGTACTTACTGCTATAGCCCCAAACACACCTCCCTCCTTCCCCCAGCAAGTGACTGCAGCATCCCTCTCTGCAGCCCGCACCTGCTCTCAGCTTCTGGCCTTCTCTACCTGTACCATTGAATTCCCTGTCTAATCAATTCTCCACTCCCTGGATCCTTCTCCAAGTGTAACCTGAGTAATTAATTGGACTATGTGGCCACCTGGAGCCTTTTAACTTTAAGTGAGGTGGACACTTCCTCACAGTGAGTTTAAATGAAACACTGGTATTTCAGGTGAGTAACTCACAAAAGGCTTGATTTCAGTACCTCTAGTAGAGACTTTCTTCAGTTTCATAAGATTTAATTAAGATGGTCTGTTCTACCCATTGAAAAATTGCATCTCTGCCCAAGTCTCTTTGGCGCATACCCAAAGGGCATAGAGATGCCTAACTTCCAAATAGCTTTCTGGATCTGGATCTTAGTCTGAAACAGGGATCTATCTAGTGCAATGAGAGCTTCATGGGGGAGTCCCAGTATCTGTTGTCTTACCTAGGGCTTACCCCTTTCTGTTCAGATCTCCTCATTTACGTCTGATTTGTTCTCCAGCCTGGCTACCCATGAACCCCAACTGCTCTCTACAAGCTGGAGCAGGACCATAACATTCATTTTCCCTATAATGTAAGGAAAATCTCTGCCCATGATATTTCTTTGGATGATCTAATTCTCCTCTTTGGCGCTCTAATTATCTAGATTATGGATCTACAACTAAAAGGACCATCTGGAACCATGGACTGACCTACCAGTCTTTTAGAAGTGAGCACAGAGACTTTTTCCAGCCATCAGCCTGTCCCATCATTTCTACAAACCTGACAGAAGCACTTTGCCATCGGTTGTATTTAAATGATCTATTAACCACTTCTACCTTTATTCCTTTCTCATATTATTAAATCTAGACACATATTGACTGGGAGGTAAGTGTCTGATCCTTTGACATCAGTAAGAACCTTGCATGTGGCAAAATGGGGTTACAATATCCTCTCATTTTATTAGACTTGTTTACCCTGGAGGAATTCTGCAACAGTATGTAATACACGGCTCAGCAAAATTTAAGGTTGTGTTGCTCAGAATCGACCCTTCGCCGCCCCTCCACCCCCAAGCGCACACACACAGAGAAATGGGCTGTAGAGATCTTGGCCACTGCTACAGGCTCCTGGACCTGAAGTTAAAGCCAGGTATAGGAAATTGGCAGGTTTCCAGCAGCTGCAGTTCACAGCCCAGCATATAGTTAGCCTGCAAAAAACGATTGCGGTAGTGTCTTTACAGCTAAGGTGAATAAGTGCTGGCTTTCTCAAGATGATAAAGCAGGGGTTGGCAAACCTTACACCACAGTCTGCATATAACTCATTGGGCCTTTTCATCTGACCCTCTAGTTCCTGCTGGGGAGTGGGATCAGAGGCTTCCTTACATAGCTCATTACGAATCAGCCCCTGGAAGAAGGTGAAACAAACAAGCACCTATGACCTGCCGAACTATTTGCCTACACAGGTATCGCCCTCAGGCCAAAACCTTTGCCCCACCCTGTGAAAAAGTTAAACAAAATTTGAGATTTTAGAATTGGGGAGAGGATTCAAAAGCCTTTTCCCTTGTCTAAACCCTGAGCCCAGGTTGAGGGGTTTGGGGTTTCCTTCCTCCAACAAGGAGCAGCAGCAACATTTAGTGTTGACCTACCCATGTTTTTTCGTTCTCTAGCTCAGTTTCTGTGCCAGCTGATTGGCCCAGAGACAAGAGAACGGCCTGTAACCCATCCCAGAGCTCCAGCTGGACAGGGCAGGGTGGATTCTTTTTCTTCAGTGATAGATGGGCTGGCAGCAGGGAGTCAGGGGTGGGATTTCCTCTCACTCATCTCACCAACCAGAATTCAAAAGCCAGCTCCCCTCTCTACCCAACCCCATATCACACAGGGATTACGGGAGTGGTGCTTTCACATTGTGGCCATTGACATATTGGATGGTGCCTCCACTTAAGATTCCTTCTCATATGGCTCTTAGGTCACCTCTAGTCATTGTATTACATTTCATCACTGCTCCTTAATTTGTGTCCTGGGATTTCTTGTGTGTTATAATGATCATACTTAATACCATTCTATGATTAATATCTGTACATCATTTCTTCTCCTCTCTACCCTGTCAAAATGCTTTTTATCAATTTATCTTTCTAGTAGATAGACTTGTAGTAAAAATCACAAATATTTACTACCATATTAAGTTAAGTTACATTAACTATTTCCAGGTAAAAATATATCTTTGGATATGTATAAAATATATATTATTGACCTAGAAATCAAAGTGGTGGGAATTTTTAACACATATAATTGTTGCATAATGTAACACAGTGATCTACCAGTAGATCTACCAGAAGATCTTGAAGACTCTGACAGTTGATCTTCACTGGTTTGGCCAAGAAGCTATCAAGTGCCAGCATACCAGCTGCCCTTCCTTGCACTGCTACACATCTCCTGCCCTTTGCCTTGAAGCTGCCCCTTCTCCTGCCCAGGAGCCTCCTGCTTGTGGTACAGATTAGGAAAAGGAAAGGAGGGGGTGCTGATGTCAGGGTGCCCCCTCTTCCACCGTGTATTCTATCTCCATAGAATGGGAGTCGGGGGGAGGGGCACAACAGGGCTTGGGATGGAGTTTGATGGCTGGTTTTGAGAATGGTGCAGGGCCAAGGCAAGGATATCCTGCCTTCGCCCCACTGCACCACCAAACGGGGGCCACCTGAGGTAAGCAGTATCTAGCTGGACGCAGCTATGAATGACTTCCTGCACCCCAAGGCCTCTGGACCCAAACTCCCTTACAGAGCCTGAACCCTCTCCTAAACTCTAATTCCCTGACACAGACTCACTTAGAGCCCTTCACATTCCAAATCCCTCAGCCCAAGACCAGAGTTTGTGCCCCAACCCTCTGCCCCTGCCTGGTGAAAGGGAGGGAGAATGGGGGAGGGAGGAAGGGAGGACGGAGTGAGCGGGGGCAGGGCCTGAGAAAAGGGGCACAAGGAAGGTGGGGGAAGGGTATTTGGGTTTGAGGTAGACCTTACATTGTACTTAAATTCAAAAAGTGATCTTGTGCTTAAAAAGGTTGATGACCCCCTGATGTAACAGAAATATTTTTTTGGCAAAAAAAGCCCTGTAAAATAAGACAAGTTCTAAATGTTGTGCCAAGTAACTACATTGGTTACATTCTAGATGCCTAAATGCACCAGTTGCCTTTCTTGGATAATAGCAGTTTTCTGTGATAGGGATCTGTTGAGAGATAGCTTATAGAAAGCCATTTCCGTTCCGCTTTGTAGAAAATAAGTAACAAAGACATTGCCTGATCTTAAAACACTGACCTATTCTCACAAACTACCCTGATGTTATGATCTCTTTAACCCGTGCTACCCAAAATAAGGAAGACATTTCTTCGATCGTACTTGACAAGGACTGGTTGTTGGACACAACACAGGGAAATTCTGTGTCCATATAACAGGTTATAATTCAGAAAAGATACCAGGAAGATGGATTCATTCCCCAGATGTTAGAGGAAACTTAGAGTAAGTGTTTGCTAGATCCATTCTTTGCTTTTGATTGCTTTGTCTCTCTCCACTTCATATTCCCCATGTCAATGCCTATCACTCTCAGTCCATAAGAGGGGGACAGTTCCTCCTAATCTCTTTCTCTCTGTCTCTCTCTCTCTGCTGCTCCCTTCCTATCAGGCTTTCTCCCCATCTCTTTCTCTAATCTGTCAGCACTCAAATCTCGCTGAATATTTCTCAGTCACACCTAGGGGGATCTGGTTGTTCCAAGCCAGGAGGCAGCAGAGGGGCTAGAATGGTCAGTGAAGCACAGTCTGGGAATAACCATGTCTCTGATTCCCTTCTTTCTGCTCTCTGCTAACAGGTGTGCACATGCAGTGGGTATGAGAGGGAGATACTACCTAACAGAACGCAGTGTTCTCATGGTAACTGAGCCAAGCACAATGATCCTCCCTCCCACAGACAACAGATTTAATTATTCTGATAAAAGTAACTGAAACGAATGCTCCAGAGAGAGTTTTACGGACATCTCCATTAACAGCGTCACTCTGCTCATCTGACTGTTGGGGCTGGTGGGGAACAGTTTCTTAGCTTCTGCATAAAGAGCCCTTCCTGCATTTCTGGCTCTCCCTCCTCTCTGGCTTTCCCAGATGAAATTCCCTCCTCCTAAGGAGTGACTATAGTGTACTTACCACTATAGCTCCAAACACACCTCCCTCCTTCACCTAACAAGTGACTGCTGACTCCTTCTCTGCAGCACCCACCTACTCTCAGCTCCTGGGCTGAAAACCAGCTTCCTCCCTTTGCTGTCCTTCTAAGTTCCTCCTCTAGTCATTTCCCTGCTCCTTGGCTCCTCTTCCAGGTGCAGTCTGGCCAGTTAATTGGGCTACATGACCACCTGAACCCTTCCAGTCTTCTGTGACGTGGACACGTCCTCAGAGTGATTTATATTAAACATTGTTATTTCAGGTGAGTAATTCAGAAAAGGCTTGATTTAAGTGCCCCAAGTAGAGACTTTATTGAGGTCCATAGTACTTAGTAAAAATCACTCAGCTCTACCCATTTATAAACTGTACCTCTGCCCGTATCTCTTAGGCCCAGGTGCACAAAAACTTAGAGATGCCTAACTTCCAAATAGCTGTCCAGATTTGAATCTTAGCCTCAAACCGGGACCTATCTGCTGCAGCGAGATAGAATACTCCATTCTGTGCAAGCTTATATGGCAAAAACTGAAGGATGACTTTGAGAACTTCCGGAAAGAAAAGTTCCTCAAAACAGCTGAATCATGCAAGAGCTTCAGGACATGCAAGCAGGAATTGACGCAGTATAGCTTGAGTGTAACAGCACTGAAGAACAAGGACGAAGAGACAGTAATCGACAGAGCAGGGATGGAGGAGGTCTTCAAGGACTTCTATATAGAACTGTTCAAATCAAGAATCATCGTCCTTCTCCCAGTGCTCCCTGAGTCAGAAGAACGCGTCCCCCCAATAATCATCAGTGAAGTCCGAAGCGCATTACACCAAATGAAGAAAGGAAAAGCTCCGGGCAAAGATGGAATAACGTCAGAAATTATTTCTGCAGGAGGCAAAAAACTTTGGAAGGCCCTCGCTTTAAGATTTAGTCAATATCTTGAAGAAGGAAAAATACCATCAAGCTGGAAGGAGTCGAATACCATCTTGCTGCACAAGAAGGGTGACTGAGAAAATCTTAAGAACTACTGCCCTATATGCCAACTCTCCCACATCTACAAGCTCTTTACAAAGATGATAACGAACCGACTCTCTCAGAGCCTGGATGAACAACAGCCGAGAGAGCAGGCAGGGTGTTGAAGAAATTTCAGCACGATCGACCATATATTTACCCTTAGCCAGCTCCTAGAAAGATCAAGGGAATACAAACTCCCGCTGTGCATTGCTTTCACCGACTATGAAAAGGCCTTTGATAGCGTCACGTTCAACGCAATATTAAAGGCTCTTGTAGAGCAGGGCATTAACACGCAATACATCAATTTGTTGAAGGAAGCAAATACTGGATGTACAACAGATATTACTCTCCTCTAAACACCCCTCCGTATCCCAATCAAGAAAGGCGTGAAGCAAGGAGATTCGATTTCACCAAAATTATTCACTGCCTGCCTCAAAATGGTTATGAACAAGATCAATTAGAGGAGTGGTGTCAACATAAATGGAGAACGATTATCTCATCTCAGATTCGTGGACGACATTGTATTAATTGCCAAAAGTACCAACCAACTGCAAACATGCTATGAAGACTTGACAAGAAAAGCAGTCAGGTTGGCCTGAAAATGAACTGCTACAAAACGAAATATATGCGATCAGGCGTCTTACAAAAAGCCCGAATAATGGTAACAGGAGAAGAAATAGAAGAAGTGGAACAGCACATATATTTCAGCCAAGAAGTTAATATGTGTCAAGACCTGAACGGAAAACTCTCGTGAAGGATTCAGGCAGGATGGTGTGCATTCAATTCCATCAAGGACGTCCTCAAAGGAAAAAGCGATAAGACCAAACATACAAATATCTTCAAATCAACAGTGCTGTCAGCCATGTTGTAGGGCAATGAAACGTGGGCACGGACAAAGAGAGAAGAGCAGCGGCTATTGGTAGCTGAAAGAGCAATGGAATAAGCTATGTTGGGAATTTCCCTTCTGGATCGCATTCCAAATAAATTAATCAAAGAATGTAGCGATGTGAACGATATTGTTGTGGAAAGCAGACATAACAAGATGTGATGGGCAGGCCACACAGCACAGCTCACGGACAATAGGTGGACCACAATTATTACTGAGTGGTACCAGCGAGAACAGAAAAGACCACCTGGTCGGCCTCCAAGAAGATGGGAAGATGACATGGTTAAACGTCTTGGACAAATGTGGAGAAGAAAGGCAAGAGTGCGAGAAGAATGTTGGACGTATTGTGATCAGTGCAATCTTAATGATAGCTGAAGACCGATCGATCCAGGTGATCCAGGTGAAGATGGATAGAAAGCTGGCTAGATGGTCGGGCCCAGCGGGTAGTGATCAATGCTTGATGTCAGGATGGTGGTCGGTTTCTGGTGGGGTGCCCCCAGGTTCGGTTCTAAGACCGGTTTTGTATAACATCTTTATTAATGACATGGATGAGGGGATGGATTGCACTCTCAGCAAGTCTGCGGATGACACTAAGCTAGGGGGAGAGGTAGATATGCTGGAGGGCAGGGATAGGGTCCAGAGTGATGTAGACAAATTGGAGGTTTGGGCCACAAGAAATCTAATGAGGTTCAACAAGGACAAGTGCAGAATCCTGCACTTGGGACAGAAGAACCCAAAGCATTACTACAGGCTGGGGACTGAATGGCTAAGTAGTAGTTCTGCAGAAAAGGACCTGGGGATTACAGTGGATGAGAAGCTGGATATGAGTCAACAGTGTGCCCTTGCAGCCAAGAAAGCTAATGGCATATTAGGTTGCATTAAGAGGAGCATTCCCAGTAGATCCAGAGATGTGATTATTTCCCTTTATTTGGCTCTGGTGAGGCCACATCTGGAGTATTGTGTCCAGGTCTGGGCCCCCCACTTCAGAAAGGATGTGAACACCTTGGAGAGGGTCCAGTGGAGCACAACCAAAATGATTAGGGGGCTGGAGCACGTGACCTACGAGGAGAGGCTGAGGGATTTGGGTCTCTTTAGTCTGCAGAAGAGAAGAGTGAGGGGGGATTTGATAGCAGCCTTCAACTTCCTGAAGGGAGGTTCCAAAGAGGATGGAGAAAGGCTGTTCTCAGTAGTGACAGATGGCAGAACAAGGAGCAATGGTCTCAAGTGGTGGTGGGAGAGGTCCAGGTTGGATATTAGGAAAAACTATTTCACTAGGAGGGTGGTGACGCATGGGAATGGGTTACCTAGGGAAGTAGTGGAGTCTCCATCCCTAGAGGTTTTTAAGTCTCAGCTTGAGAAAGCCCTGGCCGGGTTGATTTAGTTGGGATTGGTCCTGCCTTAGGCAGGGGGCTGGACTTGATGACCTTCTGAGGTCTTTTCCAGCTCTATGGTTCTATGATTCTATGATTTTCAAGATAATAACAGTCAGTTACAGATGAACTATAGCAAGAGAAGTTTTCAACTACAAGTGGCTTTTTTTCTTATCTTTCCCATCACATTTAATCTTTAGGAAACTATTCCTGTAATGCTTAGCAGATCAGAAAAAAATCACTGACAGGGAGCAGAGACCTGATACTTTCTAATGTTACCAAACTTCCCCGCACTCATGGAAAACCGCTGATCACTGTGTATCTCCTTGTCCAGTGTATTGCAGACATTTCTCACATGGGATCCAGCAGGGACTGCGTGTCAGATGTGGCACAGGAGTCCATGGGGAAAATGGTAATATCCTGATAACAGATTATTCCTCACATAACATATTTTGAGGTTGTGTTGCTGTCTCTTCTGTAGAGGCTGTTTGAAAATGACTTCTCACCACCTGTAAACTGGGCTAATGTGGGGAGTAAACAAGTGTGGAGGACTCCTGGGTCAGTGGCTTTCCACTTGAAGGTGCTGAGGGCTTTGTTTTGGACAGTAAATTAACTTCCATAGAGAAAAGGCCCAATTCATCTTGTCTCTTTGTTGCTCTAATTCTCTAGATTATGGATTTACAACTAAAAGGGCCGTTTTGAACCATAGACTGAGGACCGACCAATCTTTTGGAAAGGAACAGAGAGACTTTTGCCAGCCAGCAGCCTGTCCCATCACTTCTACAAACCTGACAGGAGCATTTTGCCATCAGTTGTATTTAAGTGATCTATTAACCATTTATACCTCTATTCCTTTCTTATATTATTAAATCTAGAGCCATATTGACTGGGAGGTAAATGTGTCATCCTTTGACATCAGTAAGAACCTTACATTTGGCAAAATGGGGTTACAATAACCTCTGATTTTATTAGAGGTTATTGTAACCTCTGGAGGAATTCTGCAACACTGTGTAATACAGGATTCTGCACAATTTAAGGTTGTGTGCACAGAATCAACCCTGTTCCCTCCCCCACCCCGCCCCTGTGCACCCGTGCACACAGAGACAGAGACAGAGAGAGAGAGAAATGGGCTGTAGAGATCTTGGCCACTGCTAGAGTTTACTTGACCAGGTAAAGATCAGTTCACAAACAAAAGTTAAGTTTGGGGGTAGTAAACTGGAGAGTTCCTGGAAGTTGCAGTTCACAACCCAATGTGTAGCTAACCTGCAATAATCTGTAGACACACACTGCATATTGTGGTAGTGTCTTTACAGCTAAGGTGGATAAGTTCCCTAAGTTCTTGCTGGGGAGAGGGATCAGAGGCTTCCGTACATAGTTCATTACGAATCAGCCCCTGGAAGAAGATGAAGCCAACAAGCATTTATAACCTGCCGTACTATTTGCCTACACGGGTATCGCCCTCAGGCCAAAACGTTTGCCCCACCCTGTGATGAAGTTAAACAAAATTTGAGATTTTAGAATTAGGGAGAGGACTCAAAACCCTTCTCCCTTGTCCATACCCTGAGCCCAGGTTGAGCGGTTTGGGGTTTAATTCCTCCAACATAGAGCTGCAGCAACATTTATTGTTGACCTAACCACATGTTTTCATTCTCTTACCCAATTTCTGTGCCAGCTGATTGACCCAGAGACAAGTGAATAGCCTGTAACCCATCCCATAGCTCCAGCTGGACAGGGCAGGTGGATTTCTTCAGTGATAGATGGGCTGGCAGCAGAGAGTCAGCAGTGGGATTTTCTCACACTCATCTCACCAACCAGAGTTCAAAGGCCAGCTCCCCTCTCTACCCAACCCCATATCACACAGGGCTCATGGGGCTGGCACTTTCACATTGTGGCCATTGATATATTGGATGGTGCCTCCACTTCAGATTCCTTCTCATATGGCTCTTAGATCATTCCTATTCATTGTACTACCTTTGATCACTGCTCCTTAATCTGTGTCCTGGGATTCCTTGAGTGTTATAATGATCATACTAAATACTGAATCAGGGAATGAGTTAAGTTGTTTAACTATATTGATCGTTATCTGTATTACTTCTTCTAGGACAGTTTCCAGTATGGGAGCATTATATGTTTGGACAAATACAATAAAGTCACCATTCCATGGTTAAGGTCTATACATTATTTCCTCTTCTGTCCACCTTTTCAAAATGCCTTTATTCAAGCTCTCTTCCAAATAGAGAGCTTTGTAGTAAAATTCACAAGTTTTTATTGCCACATTAAGTTAAAATAAATATTCTTGGCAACAATACAGTTTTGGGCATCTATAGAATATAAATTATTGGCCCAGAAATCATGGTGATGGGATTTTTAAGACATATAATTGTAACAATATGTAACAGAAATACTGTATTTGGAAAAACAAAAACCCTGAAGAATAAGGAAACTTCTAAATTTCATGCTAAGGAACTAAGCTGGTCACCTTAAATGCACCAGATGCATTTCTCAGATAACAGCAGGTTTCTCTCATAGCGATCCATTGAGAAATAGCCTTTAGTAAGCCATTTCCGTTACGCTTTTCAGAAAAGAAGTAACAATGACATTGCCTGATCTTACAACACTGACCTATGCTCACAACCTGTGCTGATGTTATGATCTCTGTATCCCACTCTACCCGGCGTAAGGAAGACGTTTCTTTGATGGGATTTGACTAGAAGTGGTTCTCGAACACAACACAGGGAAATTCTGTGACCGTGTAACAGATTATAATTCAGAAAAATCACAAAAAGATAAGATTCATTCCCCAGGCTTAAAGGACACTAAAGGTAAGTGTTTGCTAAATAGAGTCTTTGCTGTTGATTGGTTTCTCTCTCCAGCTCCCTATCTCACATCCAGCCACTCTTAATCCATAAATGGCTGACAGTTCCTCCAAATGTCTTTCCCTCTGTCTGTCTGTCTGTCTCTCTCAACTGCTCCCTGCCCATAAGGCTTTCCCCCCCCATCACTCTCTGTCCCTGCCATCCCCTAGGACTGCAACCTCCCTGGCTATTTCTCAGTCACATCCACTGGGATCTGGCTGTTCCAGGTCATTAGACAGCAGACAGACTGGAATGGTCAGTGAAGCACAGGGCTCAGGATAACCACGTCTCTCAATCCCCTCTGTCTGCTCTGAGACCACATGTGCACAAAGGTGCCACCTACAACAGGGAGCAGAGGTTTCATGATGACTGAGGCATCCACAATGTTCCCACCTCCCACAGACACCGGCTTTCATAATTCTGATAAAAATAATGGGAACGAATGCTCCAGAGACAGTTTTACTGACATCACCATTAACAGCATCACTCTGCTCATCTGACTGTTGGGTCATGGTTCCTCAGCTTCTGCATTAAGAGTCCTTCCAGCATTTCTAGTTCTCTCCCACAGTCTGGCTTACCCAGCTGAAACTCCCTCTTCCTCAGGAGTGACTGTAGCATACTCACCTCTATAGCCCCAAACACACCTCCCTCCTTCACCCAGCAAGTGGCTGCAGACTCCTTCTCTGCAGCCCTCACCTGCTCTCTGTTCCAGGGCTTTAAACTGGCTCCCTCCTCTTCCTGATCCATTGAGTTGCCTGTGTAATCAGTTCAGCCTAGCCAGTTAATTGGCCTACATGCCCCCTGAAACCTTCCAGTCTTGTGTGGGGTGGACACGTCCTCAAAATGACTTTATATAAAATGTTGTTTCAGGTAAAGAACTTGTGTAAGGCTTGATGTAAGTACCCCAGGTAGAGACTTGCTTTAGTTCCATGGGACTGAGCTGAAATCACTCACCTCTCCCCTTTGAAAACTGCTCCTCTGCCCAAGTGTCTTATGCCCTGAACCAAAAAGGCAGCTGGGTCTCAGCCTCAAACAGGGACCCACCTTGTGCAAAGAAAGCTTGGTTGGTGAGTCCCAGGATCTGTTGACTTACCTGCTGTCTATCCCCATTCTGTTCAGATCTGCTCACTTATGTCTGATCTGTTCTCCCAGCCTGGCTTCCCATGTCTCCTAGCCTGCTCCCTGTGCTGATCCCTTGCCCCCTTTATCAGGCTGCAGTTTGGCCCCTGGCATCTAGCAACAACCACAACAGGAACTCAAACCCAAGCTATATGGTTCCTCTCTGTATCTCCTCGCCCCCATGGCAGTCGATACGACATTCATTGAAGGCCACTCCTCAGATGTCTAGGCTAAAATCCTGCTCTAGACAGGCAATTCCCTCCTGAAATAACAGGTGGGGAGGTAGGCAACAGGAAGTCAGGAGTAAGATTTCCCCCTATTTTCAGCAAAACCAGGAGACTGGGGATATCTCCCCTCTTCGAACCCCTCAATGAAATACTGCTTGTGGGAACAGGGCTAGTTTTATCACATTGTGGAACATACATACTAGTTTCTTTCTTTTATAGCCATTGAGTGATCTCTATCCATTGTATTTCATTTGTGAACTGCTCCTTTCTTTCAGTCCTTCTGGGATTATGGACATTTATTAATGATCATACGTAATACATATTGCAACAACGTGTGTTGTTTAACAATATCAATATTTACATTAATTACTTAGTTTTGAAAACCTTTCCTTTTCTTGAACATTATGCTGCAGGTGAGCACAATTGGCACCATTCAATGTTATTTCTGCTCACGTCCACCCTATCAAAATGCACTTTTTTCAATCTCTCTTTCTGGTTGGTGGGTTTGCAGTAAGGAACATACACAGCCTACTCCCACCATAATTTAAAAAAAAAAATGGCAGGAGTTATATTTTGGCAGTGTAAGGAATAAATAATAAAAGCAAGATACCATAGTAATGGGCATTTCAAAGCAAACACAAAATCCATAATCACAGGTCATAGAAGTATGTTTGGTAAAAATTATAGAAAAATTAAACAGTTAAGCAAGTGATAATTTTCAAGATAATTAACAGTCAGTTATAGCCTAAATATAGTAGGAGAAATTCTCAGATTAAAGTGGCTTTTTTCTTATCTTTTCCATGAGACTTAATCATTAGAGCCAGGGTCACCAACCCGTCGATCGCGATCGTCTAGTCAATCGCGTAGGCTCGACCAGTCGATCGCGAGGCGTTTGGCGCCCCCTCCTCTATTTGCACCCACCCCCAAGAAGCCCCACTACCTACTTCCAGTGAAAGTGGAGGTAGTGCCAACTTCCTGTGGGGTGGACGGAAGTCCTGCAGCTGCGTGCCACTTCCGGGGGTTCCAGAAGTGCTCTGGCTGCTCCCCTCCCTCAGGTCTGTGTCGTTCCAGGAACTTGGCAGGGGGAAGTCCCCAGAGGAGGCACATGCTGGGGCTTCCCTGCACGGCGGGAGGGGGAGTTGGCCCCGGAGGAGGTGCATGTGGGGGCTTCTCTCCTCTGTGGAGGGGGAGGAGTCCTAGGAGGAGGCTGGCGCAGGGGTCACCCTGCCCCCAATAGCACCCTGTCCCTTGCTGCAAAACCCTGCCCCCACTCCAGCACCCTGTCCCCTGC
>CM057848.1:113610234-113623769 GCA_030068395.1 Apalone spinifera
ATCTGCAGACCTTAAAGCTGATCTGCTGGCACCAGTATCTACAAGACAAGCTACCGGCTGGCCCGCTATTTCACAATTAACATATGGCCCTGCTTGAGCAATGGGGAGTAAAGGATTCATGATGCAGTTACATTCCCTCAGGCTGTCCTAGTAAGAATTAGCTTGCGGAGAAAAGGCAGGTGCAACAGGGTTTGGGAAAGATGAAGGGGTGTGGAGATGGTCAGTTCGGGCACTCATTTCTCCAGTGTCCCTCCTGGCCACAATAATGACATGTTGTACTCCTCAACAGGGGAGGGCATGAGGAAACTCTTCCTCTCCTCCGTGCTCCACTCTGTGCTTCCCCCCCCTCGCTGCCCCTTGGGCTCCATAAGTCTGTAACTGTAAAGCCATAAGCTTTAATTCAGCATTTTTCTGCTGCTGCTCTAAGCAAGCTGCACAATGGTTTGCAACTACTACCAATTCAGAAAGGGGCTTGGCTTGCCAGCTGATGCAAATTGTCTTTAGCTGTTGTTGAATCTTTGGCAAAAGTCCTTGCACAAAAACAGCCCCCACTGCCTCTCTGGCACGATCAGCTGGTTGGGCAATCCTGGAATGTTGCTCAAATACCCTTGTTAGCCTCTCTAAATAATCGGCCGGGAGTTCGCCTTTGTCCTGCTTGCAGCTGCTAATTTTTGTCCAAACAGTTTTCTTTGGGCATACCTCTGAGATGGCGTCCAACAGACGGCCCTTAGCTTCAGTCAGGGGTTGCCCATTTCTGGGGTCGGCATTTGGCCAGTTAGCCTGAGTGGTGAGCCGCTTTTGGGTTTCAGATGGCATTATTACTCGTAAGAGCTGGTTAGAGTGAACCAGACTCTTGCTCTTCTACTGACAAACCCTGAAAGGGCCACCCAAATCCTCTCTCCCTTCGTCCTGCTTCCACACTGGGCTCAGGGTTTCCCCTAGGCGGAAGGGTGTAGATAGGCCTCAAAAGACTCACATGCAAGGGCCTCTTCCCAATTTTAAAAATGTGTTTGTCCTGTTCACAGGAGTGGGCAAAACGTTTTGTTTCGAGGGCAATAGCGAAGGAGGCAAGTTCTGTGATGGAGCATAAGTGCTTATCTGCTTAATTTCCTTCCATTGGTGGGTTAGCAATGAGCAGAGCAGGCTAGCCTGAATGCCACTCACCAGCAGGAGTTTAAGGGCAGGTTGAAAAGGCCCAATGGGCCGGATGTGGCTTGCGGCTCAGTTTGCCCACCTCTGCTTTATCATTCTGATAAATATAGAAGTTATCCACTTTAGCTGTAAAAATGCTACCACAGTATGTGGGCTATGCCTACAGATTTGTAGGCTAGCTACGCACAGGGTGAGCTGTGAACTACAGCAGCTGGGAACCCGCCGGTGTTCTTCCACCAGCAGTCTTTAGTGGTGGCCGGTATCTCTACAGCCCATTTCTCTTTGCGTGTTGGGGACAAGTTTCTGTGCACAGAACATTAATTTCTGTAGAGTCCTGCATTACACAGTGTTGCAGAATTGCTCCCGGGGAATTTCGCCATACGTGAGGTTCTTACTGACAACAAGGGATCAAACACTTACCTCCAGGTCAATATGTATCAAGAACAAAATAGAGGTGTAAATGGTTAATAGATCATTTAATTACAAATGATTGCAATATGCTTCTATCAGATTTGAAGAAATGATGGGACAGGTTGCTGCCTTGCAAAAGTCTCTCTGGCCACTTCTAAAAGATGGGTAGGTCCTCAGTCCATGGCTGAAGATGGCCCTTTTAGTTGTAAATCCATAGTCTAGAGAATTAGAGCAGCAAAGAGGCAAAATGCAGGTGTCTCAGTGGCCTTTCCTGTCTGCATGCATATTTACTGTCCCAAACAAAGCCTACAGCACCTGTGAATGGAGAGTTTCTGGCCCAGGATGAGTCTTAGGTTACATGTCGTCCTCACATGTCATTCCATGGTGTGCTGAGTCACAAGGATGGCCAGTGATGTCTTGCTGCCTGAGGTATCCACAAGGAGGGTTCATTGGGAGAGATGAATGTCTTCAATGGCTAACAACATAGAGCTCTCATGCCCTGATGTAAATCTGTCAGTGTGCGTGGGTGTCTGACCCAGGATCAACACACATCTTCGAGATGCTAATACCTTGCCAATATTCCTAAGTTTAGGTACAAAGATGACACACGACTTTAATCAGGACAATCATGCTTGAGAGATCGTAGCTTTTCTATTGAAACTTTGCATCACAAGATTTATGGTAATTGTATAACAGTGGTATAATGGGGAAACTTTCTTATACACTGTATCACAAGGACCACAGCCTGAGCCTGCGTTTGGTCACCAAGCAGAACAATGAGCAGCTTTCTCCAACCTGCCCTTTTCTGTGAGTCTCTGGTTCTAAGCATGTACATTGACAGAGCTTCCTGCTGCAAACCAGTCAGTAGAAGGAGGGAGAGGAAAGTGAATGTAGTGGGTGAGGAAAGAACGGCCTCAGGTGGGAATTGATGGGGGAGACTGAAGCTGAAAGCACAATTTAATACATGACTCTGCAATGCCGGTGCACTTTTGCAATGGGATAAATTTGCACCTGAGTTTACTGTCTTTAGTATGAGGAGAAGGAAATGTTTCCAACAAAGGTACAGAGGTCAGAGCCCCGGCAGTGTCATCCTGTGCATTCTGCGGGGTTGTCCCTGCACAGGAGCTCTCACGACAGGATGTTTTACACTGGGATTTCAGTTCTTCTGCTGAGACCATTTTTTTCCAAATCCCCACGTGTTCACTCCCCTATTACCAAGTCTAATTTATGGGCAGCGAGATGCTATTTGCAAACAGCCTCTACAGAGGAGACAGTAACACAACTGAGAGCACGTCATTATCAGAGTGACCCTTCTGCCATATGGGGTTGGCAAGAAAATCATCTGGGTTCAGCATCTAGGGATCCTTCCAAACAGTACAAAACAGAACCAGCACCAACCTGCCAGCCAGAAATTTGGGGAAACTGAACACCATCGTAGCTATCTCTCTGAAGCAATCCTTGTGTTACTGCATGCACTAACTCTGTGTAGAACACAGGCAAAGTTTTACTAAGAGAAGAAAACACAGCAGTGATGTGAGAAAATGCTGCTCCAGTGACTAGAAAGTGCATATACAAATAGTGAAACTTCCTCCTTGCAATGTTTGGGCATAGCCCTTTGCCTCAATTTCCTATCTCAGGGCTGCATTTGTTGAGACTCTACTTACATCAAATCAAGCTAATGTGCTTTATTGTGGAGAAATAGAACTTCCAAGGAGAGATTCATGATCAGAGATTTTTATTTCATTATAGGGAAATTAACAGTATGGTCCTGACTCTACTCCTAGTAAATTCATAGGAAATTATGCCCCTGATTTCAGTGGCACCAGGATTGGGCCGTGACTGATGGAATGAGGGGAACTTTCTAATCTCTAATTTTTTTGAATTTTATGATCATTCTAGATCAGTGGTTCTCAGCTAATCATTGTGGGCCACATATGCAGCCACACAACACATATACTATCTATAGAGGTCTGTGCAGTCAGAAGGGCCGTAGCTGGGTGCTGATTGGGCTGCAAGCGGCCTATGTGTTTGAAACCATTGTCCTAGATAAATATTCAGCCCATAATAGGGTCTTCCAGGTTGGTTGCAATAGGGATTTAAGTAGCACTAACCCTTTCCTCTCTGATATCTGTCTCCTCTTCAAACACACTCCTGAGCGCCTTTTTGACTGATCCCCCAAACTGTTGATTCCTATAGCTCCCAATGAGGAAGTAAATAACCGGTTTAATGCTGCTGTTGATAGGGGCCAGCATTAAACTGGAAATAATAAAATAGTCATAATTAATATATTTTTGGAAGAAGGTGACAATACTGAAGGAAACAATGAAGAGGAGGAAGAAGAGGACATTTAGCGAGATAACAATGTAGAGCTTTCTTGTCTGGTGTCTCAGGCAACTTCTTCGGACCTTGATGATGAGGATCAGACTTGACAGAACTGTGATGGGGGTGAATATCTGGAAATTCATTCTAGTGAGTTGGAGGAGTATCTCTTGACGATGTTCATCGCAGGAGTCAGAAAAGCAAACATATGCTTTCAGTCCAGTGAGCAGGCAGGAGAGAGCCCAGAGCAATGCACAGAGAATGGCAGAGAAGTGCTTGGGGCGGTGGGATCGGTACCAGATAGGGCAAAAGACAGACGCGCACCTTTCCACACTGATGGCTGTCAGAAAGGACAGGCTGGTGGTGTACGTGAACATCATCAACAAGTCCAAGGACATTGATAAGTAAAATAAATTGAAGTCAAGGACTGTACAGGAAAGAGCCAAGCAGAGGAGGAAGCCAAAGTCAGCAGCAGCCAGGTTGAGGACATAGACAGCAAAGGGGTTCCTCTTAATGCGGAAGCCAAGGAACCAGAGCACAAGCCCATTTCCCAACAGCCCCAACAGGCAGATGAACAGAATAACATAAACTAGTGATTTAATTACAGGTTGATCATCTTTAGCTGTAGATGAACTCAATAGAATGACAAAGTTCCCATAATATTTGGTTCCGTTTTTCAGGCTGGACTCTGTTGGGGGCAGGGATGTTGTCCTCATCACGAAAGCTCTGCTGATGGATGCTGGTCTCTCCTTGTACCCCTCTCTTACGCTTCTGTAGGCAGAGAGCAGATGAGGTATCAGTGTCTCCGACTTTCCCCACGCCGTGTTTCACTGATTGTTCCAGTTGCTCCCAGGCCTCTTGGCCTGGAACTACCAGTTCCTGAGTGTGAGCTCTCCAGAGCCATAATGGCCTTGAGGGGTCTTAGTAACAGAGAGAGACATGGAGAAAGGCTCATCGGTGTAGACTACTTTGGATGCAGAGAGACAGTTCAAGATGGAGAGAGGAGCAGTGGGGGAAGAAAGATATTGGAGGGGCTGTCTATCGTTTATGGAAAGGGAATGATAGAAGAGGGACAGGGGTGCAGAATGGATATTGGGAGAGAGAAAAAGAAGATCCATGTAGCCTGTAGTGTTAATGATGACAAAGAATACAGAATCCATCCACCAAATCCTTACCTTGCGTCCCTCTTTTTATCGGCGTGTGTACTGAAATGTCTTGAAGTATGACTAAATGTGTATTGGACCTAGAGCAGAGTGGCTCCAACTTAGACTATCAGGGTCAGTTGGTCACTAATTGAGATTCTCCCCATAGAGTCTTTTTCCAAAAGTTATTTGAAGAATATTCTGTTTTCAGGATACTAAAAATTTCCCTGTGGGCTCCTGTGCCATATTTGACACCCAGTCCATAACGGATCCCATGGGAGAAGTGCCTGCAATGCACTGGACAGAGAGATGCGTTGCAATCAGAGGTTTTGTATGAGTACTGGAAAGCTTTGTGATATCTGAAAGTATCAGGTCTCTGCTCCCTGCACATGTTTGCTTCTCATCTGCTAAGCATAATGGAACTAGCTTTCTAATGATTGAGTCTAATGGAAAAGATAAGAAAAAAGCCACTTTAATCTGAGAAATTCTCTTTCTATATTTAGGATGTAACTGATGATAATTATCTTAAAAATTACCGTTTACTTAACTGTTTACTTTTTCTATAATTTTTACCAAATATACTTCTGTGACCTTTGATTATGGATTTTGTGACTGCCTGTAAATGCCCATCACTATGGTATTTTGCTTGTAATATATATTCCTTACACTGCCAAAATATATCTCCTGCCATATTTTTTTAAATAATGTGGGAGTAGGCTGTGCATGTTTCTTACTGCAAAGCTACCAACCAGAAAGAGAGATTGAAAAAAATGCATTTTAACAGGGTGGACATAAGCCAAAATGGCACTGACTGGTGACGATTGTGCTCACATGAAGCATAATGTTCAAGAAAATGAAATGATTTAAAAACAAAGTAATTCATGTAAATAATATGGGTCAGAGCCTAAGACACTTGGGAAGAGGATCAGTTTATAAAGGGGACAGGTGAGTGATTTCAGCTCAGTCCCATGAAAGTAAAGCAAGTCTCTACCTTGCAAGCCTTTCCTGAGTTACTCACCTGAAACAACATTTAATATAAAGTCATTTTGATGGCGTGTCCACCCCGCACAAGACTAGGAGGTTTCAGGGGGACATGTAGGCCAATTAACTGGCAAGGGTGCACTGATTACACAGGCAATTCCATGGATCAGGAAGAGGAGGGAGTCAATTTAAAGCCAAGGAGCAAAGAGCAGGTGGGGACTGAAGAGAAGGAGTCTGCAGTCACTTGCTGGGTGAAGGAGGGAGGTGTGTTTGGAGCTATAGAGGTGAGTACGCTACAGTTACTCCTGAGGAGGAAGCAGTTTCAGCTGGATAAGCCAGATTGTAGGAGGGATCTAGAAATGCTGGAAGTGCTCTTAATGCAGAAGCTGAGGAACCATGACCCAACAGTCAGATGAGCAGAGTGATGCTGTTTATGGTGATGTCAGTAAAACTGTCTCTGGAGTATTCGTTCCCATTATTTTTACCAGAATTATGAAAACCAGTTTCTGTGGGAGGTGGGAACATTGTGCACGCCTCAGTCATCATGAAACCTCTGCTGCCTGTGATAGGTGGCCCCTTCCTCTTAAACTACTGTATGTGAACATCTGTTAGTAGAGCAGACAGAGGGGATTGAGATACGTGGTTATTATCCCCAGCCCTGTGCTTCACTGACCATTCCAGCCCCTCTGCTGTCTAATGAGCTGGAACAGCCAGATTCCAGTGGATGTGACTGAGAAATAGCCAGGGAGATTACAGTCCTGGGGGATGGCAGGGACAGAAAGAAATGGGGGTGGGGGGAAGCCTTATGGGCAGGGAGCAGCTGAGAGAGACAGACAGACAGAGGAAAAGACATTGGGAGGAATTGTCAGCCATTTATGGATTCAGTGTGGCAGGAGGTGACATAGGGAGCTGGAGAGAGAAACCAATCAACAGCAAAGAATCTATTTAGCAAAAACTTACCTTTAGTTTCCTTTAACCCTCGGGGAATGAATCTTATCTTTTTGGGATCTTTCTGATTTGTAATCTGTTACACAGTCACAGAATTTCCCTGTGTTGTGTCCAGGAACCAGTTCTAGTCAAATCCCATGAAAGAAACGCCTTCTTTACGCTGGGTAGCGTGGGATCCAGAGATCATAACATCAGCACAGTTTGTGAGCATAGGTCAGTATTATAAGATCAGGCAATATCTTTGTTACTTCTTTTACAGAAAGCATAACGGAAATGACTTACTAAAGGCTATTTCTGAATGAATCACTATAAGAGACAACTGCTATTATCTGAGAAAGGCATCTAGTGCATTTAGGGTGTGACCAGCTTAGTTCCTTAGCGTTAAAGTTAGAAATTCCCTTATTTTTCAGGGTTTTTGTTTTTGCCAAATTCAGAATTTCTGTTACATATTGTTACAATTGTATGTCTTAAAAATCCCATGACCATGATTTTTGGGCCAATAATGTATATTCTATACATGCCCAAAGCTATATTTTTGCCAAGAATATTTATTTCAACTTAATGTAGCAATAAAAACTTGTTAATTTTACTACAGATCTCTCTAGTAGGAAGAGAACTTAAAAAAGCATTTTGAAAAGGCGGACAGGAGAGAAAATCTGTACAGACATTTACCATGGATTGGTGACTTTATTGTATTTGTCCAAACATATAATGCTCCCATACTGGAAACCGTTCTAGAAGAAGTAATACAGATAACGATCAATATAGTTAAACAACTTAACTCATTGCCTGATTCAGTATTAAGTATGATCATTATAACACTCAAGGAATCCCAGGACACAGATTAAGGAGCAGTGATCAAAGGTAGTACAATGAATAGGAATGATCTAAGAGCCATATGAGAAGGAATCTGAAGTGGAGGCACCATCCAATATGTCAATGGCCACAATGTGAAAGTGCCAGCCCCATGAGCCCTGTGTGATATGGGGTTGGGTAGAGAGGGGAGCTGGCTTTTGAACTCTGGTTGGTGAGATGAGTGTGAGGAAATCCCACCCCTGACTCGCTGCTGCCAGCCCATCTATTACTGAAGAAAAAGAATCCACCCTGCCCTGTCCAGCTGGAGCTATGGGATGGGTTACAGGCCGTTATCTTCTCTCTGGGCCAATCAGCTGCCACAGAAACTGAGCTAGAGAATAAAAACACGTGATTAGGTCAAGATTAAATGTTACTTCTGCTCCTTGTTGGAGGAATTAAACCCCAAACCCCTCAACCTGGGCTCAGGGTTTGGACAAGGGAGAAGGGTTTTGAGTCTTCTCCCTAATTCTAAAATCTCAAATTTTGTTTAACTTTATCACAGGGTGGGGCAAAGGTTTTGGCCTGAGGGCGATACCTGTGCAGGCAAATATTACAGCAGGTGCTTGTTTGCTTCATCTTTTTCCAGTGACTGATTCGTAATGAGCTATGTAAGGAAGCCTCTGATCCCAGTCCCCAGCAGGAACTTGAGGGTCAGATGAAAAGGTCCAATGGGTTCTATGCAGCCTGTGGAATAAGGTTATGTGCAAGTGTGCTGTAAGGTTCACCCACTCCTGCTTTATCATCTTGAGAAATGCAGAACTTATCCACCTTAGCAGTAAAGACACTACTACAATATGCAACGTGTGTCTACAGATTTTTTCAGGCTACACACTGGGCTGTGAACAGCAGCTGCTGGCAACCCTCCAGTTTCCTACCCCCAAACTTAACTTCTGTTTGTGAACTGATCTTTACCAGATCAAGCAGACTCTAGCTGTGGCCAAGATCTCTACAGCCCATTTCTTTGTGCGTGCGCGTGGAGAGCCGGGGGATGAGGGCAGGGGAAAGGGTTGATTCTGCGCGCACATGCTTACATTTTGCAAAGTCCTGTATTACACAGTGTTGCAGAATTCCTCCAGGGGATACAAGTCTAATGAAATGAGAGGTTATTGTAACCCCATTTTGCCATATGTAAGGGTCTTACTGATGTCAAAGGATCAGATACTTACCTCCCATTCAGTATGGCTCTAGATTTAATACATTTAATAATAGAAGAAAAGAATAGAGGTATAAATGGTTAATCGATCATTTAAATACAAAGGATGGGAAAATGTTTCTGTCAGGTTTGTAGAAGTGATGGGACAGGCTGCTGGCTGGCAAAAATCTCTCTGCTCACTTCCAAAAGATTGGTAGGTCCTCAGGATATGCTCACACTTGCCCCCTAGTTCGAATTAGGGAGGCAGATGAAGCGTACTGAAGTTGCTAATGAAGCGCGGGATTTAAATAACCCGTGCTTGATTAGCATATTCATGGCCAGTCTCCATTTTAAAATGCTGAATGCTCTGATTTAACTTGCCGCATGTAGACGCGGTAGTCCAATCCAAAACCCTTCCCTCAAATTAATTGTTACTCTTATTTGAGGAGAGATTTTCCTTACATCAGAGGGAAAATGAATGGTACGATCCTGCTCCTGCTCGTATTAATTTCAAAGGGAATGCCCCTGATTTCACGGGCAGGGCCAGATTAAGAGGGAGCTAGCCAGGCAGCTGCCTAGGGCACCAATTTATGGGGGGTGCCTGATGGCAGCTGTAAGGTGTGCTGTGCGCCCGGGGCCACGGGCCACGTGGCACCCCTTAGAGCTGCCATCAAGCACCACATGCCCAGGGCCGGGGGCCGCGCGGCTCCCCTTAGAGCTGAAATCAGGCACCGCACACCCGATTGCAGCTGTAAGGTGTGCAACGCGCCGGGGGGGCCGGGGCCGCACATGCGTCGCGCATCCGCTGCCTGGGGTGCAGGAATGGCTTGAGCCGGCCCTGTTCATGGGAACCAGGATTGGGCCCTGACTGAGGATGACAGTCCACTAGATACTCAGAACACAGGGGAACGGAATGAGGGGAACTTTCTCTTGTCTCATTTCTTTGAATTTTATGATCATTCCAGATCAGTGGTTCCCAGCCAATCACAGTGGGCTTCATATGCTGCCACATGACATATATGGGCTGTAGCTGTGTGCTGATTGGGCTGCAAGCAGCCTACATTCTAAGAGCCACTGTTCTAGAGATACCTCCAGCCCATAATAGGATCTTCCAGGTTGGTTGCCATAGGGATGTAAGTGGCCATAACCCTATTATTGTTGGTATCTACCCCATCTTCAAACACCTCCTGGAGCATATTTTTAACAGATCCTCTGAATTGTCGATTCCTGTCGTTCCCAATGAGGAACTAAATAATCAGGATGATGCTGCCGTTGAAAGGGACAGTGTTGAGGTCTAAAATATCAACAGCATTCCGGAGGAGGAAGACAACACTAAGGGGAGCAGGAAAGAGGCAGAAGAAGAGGATGGTGAGCAGGATAATGATGTAGAGCTGCCCTGGCTGGCATCACTGGCAGCTCTGTTGGACTTTAATGAACAAGGTCTGACTGGTCAGAACCATGATGGGGGTAAATATCAGAAAATTCATGGCAGTGAGTTGAAGAAGCATCATTTTGCAATGTGCATAGAACTCCAAAAAGCAAACAAAGATCTCATTCCGGTGAGCAGGCAGGAGAGAACCCAGGGCACAGTGCAGAGTATGGCAGACAAGTGCTGGGGGTGGCATCGGTGCCAGATGGGGAAAAGGGCAGGCACACGCCTTTCCACACTGATGGCTGTCAGGAGGTACAGGCTGGTGCTGTACATAAACAGAAGCAGGAAGTCCAAGAACTTACATAGGTACAATAAGTCAAATAAACACATAAGATACATTGTGAAGGAAATAGCCCAGCAGAGGAGGCAGCTGAAGTCAGGGAACCAGAGGACGATCCCATTTACCACGAGCCCCATTAGGCAAATGAGAAGAGTGACACCAGTGATTGCTGTAGTTTTGAAATTGATCACATTATATATGATTCCATTTTCCAGGCTGCGCTCTGTTTGGCGCAGGGATGTTGTCCTCATCTCAATCGTCATGGAACCTCTTTACAACACACTTATTGCCCCAACATGTAGTAAGTGTTACAATTTAAAAATGTCCATAATCCCAGAAGGATTGTAAGAAAGGAGCAGTGCACACATGAAATGCAATGGAGAGAGAACACCGATGGCTGTATGAGAAAGAAACAAGTGTGCAAGTTGCCACAGCGAGATAAACAAGCACTGTTTCATTATGGGATGTGCAGAGGGAAGCTGGTCCCAGCCTCCTGGTTTCCTTGAGGACCGGGAGGAAATCTCACTCCTTACTCCCCATTGCCTGCCTACCCATCTTTCTTTGGTGGAGGGAAATGCCAGTGTCACCCCCTTTTTCCTCCCCGGGTTACTTGGGAGCAGGTCACATTTACAGGCGTGCTTGGGCGCCTGATGGTTTTAACCCAAAAGGAGATCCTGAGCACCCCAGTAGTGATGGGCTACGTCTAGACTGGCATGATTTTCTGCAAATGCTTTTAACGGAAAAGTTTTTCCGTTAAAAGCATTTGTGGAAAAGAGCATCTAGATTGGCAGGGACACTTTTGCGCAAAAGCACTTTTTGTGGAAAAGCATCCGTGCCAATCTAGACGTGGTTTTGCACAAGAAAGCACCGATCGCCATTTTAGCCATTGGGGCTTTTTTGCGCAAAACACTTTTTAGCTGTCTACACTGGCCCTCTTGCGCAAATACATTTGCGCAAAAGGACTTTTGCCCGAACGGGAGCGTCAAAGTATTTGCGCAAGAAGCACTGATTTCTTACATTAGAACGACAGTGCTTTTGCGCAAATTCAAGTGGCCAGTGTAGACAGCTGGCAAGTTTTTGTGCAAAAGCAACTGCTTTTGCGCAAAATCTTGCGAGTCTAGACACTGCCATGGTGTTTAATTTGGGGGAAAAACCCTTTCCACCCCCTTGCTGCAGTCCCCTGCTCGTAATGATTGCACAAATGGTGGTGCCTCCACCTGGCTGGCCCTGCACACTCACTGGTGTGCCTTGAGAGCCTCCAGGAACATACTCATTCCAACTATAACCTGGATCTAATTCCAGAACAACTACAAATCATATACATCTAATAGAATACATTACAATAAACAATCTTTACTTAACTTAAATAAACAGGAGTTAACAGATTAGCAATGAACAGCATTAACAAAACGCACAACACTAATGGATGCTTATATAGCTAACATTTGCACTGCCAATATTGATCCCACCCCATGGTGTGCACACCTCTGGACTCACAGTCCCAAACACTTGCTTGCGTTGGCGCGCTGATGTTGCAGCTGTAGTGGAGATTCGGTCCAGGCTACACAGCAGCTCTGTCCCAGGTAGCACTTTTTCAACAAGGCCCAAAAACGTACTGCCTCATGCTGTGCCTATTGGAAGCAGCCTGCTAGAACCCAGTTCCAACAGGCATCAAGTCCCGGTCTGTAACTGCCCTCCAACAGCTCCTGGACTGGATCAATCTCCTTGGCAGCAGCTTGGCTCCCCCTTCGGTTCCAAACTCCAAGGCAGAGTCCCAGACTGCTAGGCCTCTTTTCTTCATGCACATGGAGAGAGAGTCATCTCCCCCACAAGAGTCCTTCTTTCCTGTTTTTCCCAAGGGCTCATGGGAATCAATCTGGATTGCAGCACACAGGGTCTTTTCCAGACAAAAAAAAAAAAACAAAAAAAAAAATAGAGGCCCCTTTAGTAAGGGGACTACACCAGTCTAGAGCAGGATTTCAATCTATCCATGTGAGGAGTGGCTTTCAATTAATGCCATATCAGCTGCCATGGGGGTGAGGGTTATAGAGAGGAACCATATCACTTAGGTTCGAGTTCACGTTGTGGTTGTTGCTGGATGGCAAGGTCCAAAATTCAGCCTGAGACAGAGATTATGGGATGAGCCGAGAGAGCAGGCTGGGGCACATGGGTAGCCAGGCTGGAGAACAAACCGGGTGTAAATGAGGAGATATGAACAGGAAGGGTTTAGCCCCTAGGTAAGGGAACAGATACTGCGACTCACCTACGAATCTCTTGTTGCACCAGGCAGATCTGTGTTTCAAACTAAGACCCAGATCCAGAAAGCTATTTGGAAGTTAGGTGTCTCTGTGCCTTTTGGGTCTGGGCCAAAGAGACTTGGGCAGAGATGCAATTTTTAAATGGATAGAGGAGAGAGTCTTAATTAAATTCTATAAAACTGAAGAAAGTCTCTACTGGAGCTACTGAAATCAAGCCTTTTGTGAGTTACACACCTGAAATACCAGTGTTTTATTTAAACTCATTGTGAGGAAGTGTCCACCTCACAAAAAACTAAAAGGACTCAGGTGGCCACGTATCCCAGTTAGTTACCCAGGCTGCACCTGCAAGGTGTGGAGCACTATGTAATTTTAATTAAAAAAATACTAAAAATGTATAATCCAGACAAATGCAAAGGGGCCAAATTATAGTAAGTGTCTCTCTTAATAGTGAGTCAGGGATGGTTCCCACACTATTTTAATCCCACATGGTTCTTATGTCTCGTGGGTGTGCTCCTCCTAAGTGTAGAAGCATTGAGCAATCTTTCTCTCCCTCCATGTGTTTCTCTCTCCTACTCTTGGGGATACCTCCTAAGTGCATGACCAGCCACCTCACTCTCTCCTTCTG
>CM057848.1:113644813-113657664 GCA_030068395.1 Apalone spinifera
ATCAGAGAGATTGAAAAAAAAAATTAATTTTGACAGGGTGGAGGTGAGCAGAAATAACATTCAATGGTGACTCTTGTGCTCACCTGAAGCATAATGTTGAGGAAAAGGTAAGGTTTTCAAAACAAAGAAATTAATGTAAATATTGATATTGTTAAATAACACACGTTGTTGCAATCTGTACTAAGTGTGATCATTAATAAATATCCATAATCCCAGAAGGACTGAAAGAAAGGAGCAGTTCACAAAGGAAATACAATGGGTAGAGATCACCCAATGGCTATATAAGAAGGTAAGTAGTATGTATATTCCACAATGTTATAAAACCAACCCTGTTCCCACAAGCAGTATTTCATTGAGGGGTTCAAACAGGGGAAATATCCCCAGTCTCCTGGTTTTCTTGAAAATAGGGGGAAATCTTAGTCCTGACTTCCTGTTACCTACCTACCCACCTCTTTTTTAGGAAGGGAATTGCCTGTCTAGAATTGCCTGGCAGGATTTCAGCCTAGACATCTGAGGAGTGGCCTTCAATGAATGTCATATCAACTGCCCTGGGGGCGAGGAGATACAGATAGGAATCATGTAGATTACATTGGAGTTCCCATTGTGGTTGTTGCTAGAAACTAGGAATCAAAATTCAGCCTGAGACAGGGGCCAAGGGATCAGCACAGGGAGCAGGCTGGAACACATGGGGAAGCCAGGCTGGGAGAACAGACCAGACATAAGTGAGCATGAATGAAAACATGTGATTAGGTCTACAATAAATGGTGCTGCTGCTCCTTGTTGGAGGAAGGAAACCCCAAGCCCCTGACGGAGAATTTTAATCCGAGGGTTCGGATGGGGGCCCAAAACCCCTACCAAATCAATTCCAGACATCCTTCTTAAGCAACCAGCTTTATTCAGGAATGCATTCCAGGGCAAAAATCTCCAGGATACTCTCAGGAAAAGTTTCTGCAACTTTCGAAACAAAAGGCAAGGCCTTGTGTACTACTTTACATGGTAATTTCCTTTTTCTCACTGACCACTTACAATTGCATGCATATACAGGTCATGCCCCTTTGCACCAAATTCCCTCCAATCATTATCTGTCCACTCACAGTCTCTTTGCAGGCCTTACAACAAGTTCAAACCAGTTTTGCCTACCTCCCCCCCCCTTTTGTTCACCTGAGTTCAAGCACGTACCTCTTTACAAAGACCAGACTTAACATCCAGGTCACACAGAGGTCATACTGACAACAAATTAAATTTATCCTTCACCCCTGAACCTGGGCTCAGGGTTTGAACAAAGGAGAAGCGTTTAGAGGTCCTCAACCCAATTCTAAAATCTCAAATTTCATTTAACTTTCTGGGTTGGGGAAACGTTTTGCCCTGAGGGGGATAGCTGTGTAAGCAAATAGTACGGCAGATCATAGGTGCTTGTTTGCTTCATCTTCTTCGAGTTGCTGATTCGTAATGAGCTATGTAAGGAAGCCTCTGATCCCCCTCCCCAGCAGGAACTTGAGGGTCAGATGAAAAGGTTCAAAGAGGTATATGCAATCCCTGGTGTAAGGTTTACCTACCCCTGCTTTATCATCTTGAGAAATCCAGAACTTATCCACCTTAGCTATAAAGATGCTACCACAATATGCAGGATGTGTCTGCAGATTTTTGCAGGCTAGCTACACACTGGTCTGTGAACTGCAACTTCTAGGAACTCTCCAGTTTCCTACCCCCAAACTTAACTTCTGTTTGTGAACTGATCTTTACCAGGTTAAGCAGACTCTAACAGTGGCCAAAAACTCTACAGCCTATTTCTCTGTGTGTGTGTGTGTGCATGCATGTGTGCGCGTGTGCGCGGGAGGTGGGGGGGCAAAGGATTGATTCTGTGCAGTGGCCAAAATCTCTACAGCCCATTTTTCTGTGTGTGTGTATGTGTGTGTGAGCGGGGGTGGGGACAGAGGGGAGGAGGAGGGATGAGGGGAATGAGCTGATTCTGTGCACACAACCTTAAAGTTTTCAGACTCCTGTATTACACGGTGTTGCAGAATTCCTCCAGGGGATACAAGCCTAATAAAATGCGAGGTTATTGTAACCCCATTTTGCCATATAGAAGGTTCTTACTGAGGTCAAAGGATCAGACACTTACCTCCCAGTCAATATGGCTCTAGATTTAATAAGACAAGAAGGGTATAGAGGTAGAAATGGTTAATAGATCATTTAAATACAAACGATGGGAAAATGCTTCTGTCAGGTTTGTAGAAGCGATGGGACAGGCTGCTGGCTGGCAAAAGTCTCGCTGGTCACTTCCAAAAGATTGGTAGGTCCTCCGTCCATGGTTCAAAATGGTCCTTTTAGCTGTAAATCCATAAACTTGAGAATTAGAGCAATAAAGAAGCAAAATGAAGGCATCTCATAGGCCTTTTCTCTGTGTAAGTCAATTTACTGTCCCAAACAAAGCCCACAGCCCCACAGCACCTGTGAGTAGAAAGTTACTGTCCCAGGAGTCCTCACAACAGATACTTTACACTGGGATTTCATCTCTTTCCAGAGACCATTTTCCCTCAAATCCACAACTGTTCACTCCCCACATTACCAAACCCAGTTTACAGGTGGTGAGAAGTCATTTGCAAACAGCCTCTACAGAAGAGACAGCAACACATCCTCAGAGCATGACATTATTAGAGTGACTGTTCTGACACATGTTGTTGGCAACAAACGTTACTAGGTTCAGCATCTAGGGGTACCTCTAAGCAATACAAAATAGAACCAGCACACACCTTCCAGCCAGAAATCTGGGAAATCTGAATGCTACTCTGGCTACCTCTATGACTCAATCCTTCCACTACTGCAAGGATTGATTGTGTGTATAACACAAGCAAAGTGTTAATAAGACGAGAAAACACGGCATGGATTTGGGAAAATGCTGCTCCAATGACAGGGAAGCAGACAAACAATATGTAAAACACCCTCCTCCAAGTATATTGACGATTGCCCTTTGCCTCAGTTTACCATGTCAGCACTGAGTTTGTTCACACCCTGCTTACGTGAGATCAAACTAAGTCACTTCATATCGGAGAACTAAATCATCCAAAGAAATCTTCATGGGCAGAGATTTTCCTTATATCCGAGGGAAAATGAATGTTACAATCCTGCTCCTGCTCATATTAAATTTAAAGGAAATGCCCCTGATTTCACGGAAACCAGGCATCAGCCCTGAGTGAGAATGACAGTCCTGTAGTTGCACAGAACACAGGAGAACGGAATGAAGGGAACTTTCTCTTCTCTAATTTCTTTGAATTTTATGATCCATTCTAGATCAGTGGTTCTCAGCCAATCATTGTGGGCCTCATATGCTGCCATACAACATTACATACCACCTGTATGGGCCTGAGGCTGTTACATGGGCTACAAATGTGTGTTGATTGGGCTGCAAGCAGCCTATGTGCTCAGCACCACTGTTCTAGAGAAACTCTAGCCCATAATAGGGTCTTGCAGGTTGGTTGCCATAGGGATTTAAGTGGCCCTTGTATCTACTCCATCTTAAAACACGCTCTGGAGTGTTTTTTTAACAGATCCTTTGAATTGTCAATTCCTGTCACTCCCAACAAAGAAGTAAATAATCAGGTTGATGCTGCCGTTGACAGAGGCCAGCATGAAAGGGACAGTGTTGAGGTCTAAAATATCATCAACATTCTGGAGGAGGAAGACAGGGGAACAGCAAAGAGGAAGAAGGAAGAGGATGGTGAGCAGGATAATGATGTAGAGCTGCCCTGTCTGGCGTCACTGGCAGCTCGATTGGACTTTAATGAACAAGGTCTCACTGGACAGAACCATGACAGGGGTAAATATCAGAAAATGTGTGGCAGTGAGTTGAAGAAGCATCATTTTGCAATGTGCATAGTATTCCAAAAAGCAAACAAAAGATCTCATTCCGGTGAGCAGGCAGGAGAGAGCCCAGAGCAAGCTACAGATAATGGCAGACAATTGCTTGCTCCCTGTTGCCTGCCTACCCATCTCTCATTGGTGGAGAGAAACGCCAATCTAGAGCAGGATTTCAGCCTATCCATGTGAGGAGTGGCCTTCAATGAATCATAGACTCATAGAATACTAGGACTGGATGGAACCTTGAGAGGTTATCCAGTCCAGTCCCTTGCCCTCATGGCAGGACTCAGTACTGTCTAGACCATCCCTGATAGACATTTATCTAACCTACTCTTAAATATCGCCAATGATGGAGATTCCACAACCTTCCTGGGAAATTTATTCCAATGTTTAACCACCCTGACAGTTAGGAACTTTTTCCTAATGTCCAATCTAAACCTCCCTTGCTGCACTTTAAGCCTATTGCTTCTTGTTCTATCCTCAGAGGCCAGGAAGAACAATGCCAGGACACCCACTTGTGGCCTGCCATCCCCCTGGAGAAGTGCGTCGCTATTGCACTGTGGAAGCTGGCCACCCCCGACAGCTACTGCTCTGTGGGACATCAGTTTGGCGTGGGGAATCTACCATCAGGGCCATCATGATGGAGGTAAGTCACTCTCATGGGACAGTCCAAGGGGTCAGTCAGGACCAGGCACAGGGAATTGGGGATGGGGTGGCAGAGGTGGAAGCCCTCTCAGCCTCACCCTGCCATGGTGGGGGGGGCAGAGGAGGGGTTGTCTGTGGGGGGGCTCTTGGGGTCTGGGAGGGGAGGGGAAAGCATCTCTCATCAGCTGAGCCAGCCTCTGTAATGTCCTATTCTGTGTGTTTCTATTTGTCCCTTTATGCAGGTGGTCACGGCCATCAACTCAGAGCTGCTTCACAGAACCATCCGCCTGGGGAACCCGGATGCCATTCGTGGCTGGATTTGCGGCACTGGGATTCCCCCGTTGCGGTGAAGCATTCGACAGGATGCACATCCCCATCCGCGCACCGCCCCATCAAGCAGCCCAGTATATTAATAGAAAGGGCTACTTTTCCATGGTGCTTCAGGCCCTGGTCAACCTCTGGGGACAATTCACGGACATTTGTGTCGGGTGGTCAGGCCGGGCACATGATGTGACACGGTGTCTATTCATGTTAACACTAAGTTTAGCAGGCAGAAAGCTAGTGGGCAGTTACAGCTGTGACTTTTTTGGGGCTTAAGGTCCAGGCACCAGAGTGGGAAGGAGACAGAGAGACAACTCTGAATGCTGATGGCTGTCAGGAGATACAGGAAGGTGTTGTATGTGAACAGAAACAGCAGCAGAAAAGGCCTCCATTCTACACCCAAACAGAGGAAATGACTCCTCATATCCATTGTAAGGAAAACATGCAGGAAGAGAAGGAAACGGAAGTTGGCCACGCCCAGGTGCAGGATGTAGATGGTGAAGGTTCCTTTTAATGAAGAATCTGAGGAACCAAGGGGATGGTTCCATTCTCTACCAGTCCCAACAGGTACATGAGCAGAGTGACACTGTTAATGGAGATGGCAGTTAAACTGTCTTTCTTATTAGAGAGTAGACAGAGGGGATTCAGAGGCTCAGTTATCCCCAGCCCTGTGCTTCACAGACCATTCCAGCCCCTCTGCTCCCTCCCGGCCCAGAAAAGCCAGAGCCCAGTGGGCATGACTGAGAATTTTCCAGAGCAATTACTGTCCTGGAGCATGCTAAGGACAGAAAGAGATGGGAAGAAAGACTGATGGGGAGGGAGGAACCTCAACACAGAAAGAGTGAGAGAGTTAAATACAGTGAGAGCTATACACGTTATTAAGAAAGGGGAAAAGTTATTTGGAGGAGCAGTCAGCCATTATGAATTGGACATGCAGGAGAATACATGGGGAATATGAACTGGAGAGAGAACTATCTAGCACCTGGAGAATGAGCATATCTTCCTGGGATCTTTTCTTAATTGTACTCCATCATATGGACACAGAATGTCCCTGTGTTGTGTCTGTGTCTTATCAGGAAGAGGGTGAGATACAGAGATCAGAATATCAAGGCATTTTGTGAGGACAGGGCAGTTTTATCAGATCTGCAATGTCTTTATTACTGTCCTGCAAATCTTATTGGAAATGGCTTGCTAAATGTTAATCTCAAGGGACTGCTATCACTCCCATTATCTGAGAAAGGCAGCTGGTGTATTTAGGTTGATGCCATCTTAATAACTTAGCGTGAAATTTAGAACACTCATTATTGTTCAGTATTCTCTCTTTTTTGCCAAATACAATATTTCTGTCACATGTTGTTACATCTGATATATTTATGTGGCTTATAAATATATTCTGTATATACCCAAAGTATGTTTTTCCCCTGAGAAGATTTATTTTAACTTAACGTGGCAGGAAATATTAGTGATTTTTTAATACAAAGCTATCTAGTAGAAAGAAAGATTGATAAAAAGCATTTTGACAGGATGGACAGGAGAGGAAATAATGTACAGCCATTGATCATGGAATGGTAACTTTATTATATTTTCCCAAACACATAAAATCCCCAAAATGCAAACTGTCCTAAAAGAAGTAATACATATAGTGATCAATATAGCTAAACAATGTAATTTATTGCTTGATTTGATATCAAGTAGTATTATCCGAGAAGGACACAAATGAAGGAGCAGTGAGCAGTATAAGAGAAGGAAACTAGAGTGGAAGCACCACCCCCCATGCAGATGGCCACAATGTGAAAGCTCCAGTCCCATGAGCCCTGTGGGATATGTGGTTTAGCTGAGAGGGGAGCTGGCCTTAGAACGATGGTTGGCGAGATTAGTGTGAGGAAATCCCATCCTAACTCCCTGCTGCCAGCCCATGTATCAGCGGAGAAGAAGAATGTCACCCTGCTCTGCCCGGGAGCAGCTATGGGATGAGTTATAGTCCGCTTTGTTGACCCTGGGCCAATCAGCTGTTAAAGAGACTGGTCAGGGGAAAGGAAACAGGTGGTTAGGTCAACAGTGTCTGTTGCTGCTGCTTCTCAGAGGAGGAAGGAGGCTTTCCAAAACCTTCAACCTGGGCTCAGGGTTTCCCCTAGGGATGAGGGAGGCCTGAAAAGACCCAGGTGCAAGAATAATTCAGAGGGCCTCTTCCCAATTTTAAAATCTAAAATTGTGTTTGCCTTGTTCACAGGAGTGGGCAATCGTATTGGTCGGAGGTCAATAGCTAAGGAGGCAAGTACTTTGATGGAGCAGAAGTGTTTATCTGTTTAATTACCTTTCTTTGGTGGATTAACAATAAACGGAGCAGGATAGTCTTGAATGCCGCTCACCAGCAGGAGCTTAAGGGCAGGTTGAAAAGGCCCAATGAGCTATATGTGGCTTGCGGCTCACTTTGCCCACCACTGGTTTATCATTCTGAGAAATGCAGATGTTGTCGACCTTAGCTGTAAAAATGCTAGCACAATATGTGGGCTATGCCTATAGATTTGTAGGCTAGCTACACACAGGGTGCGCTGTGAACTGCAGCTACTGGGAACCCACCGGTTTTCTTCCACCAGCAGTCTCTAGTGGTGGCCAGTATCTCTACAGCCCAATTCTCTCTGCGTGTTGGGGGCAGCATTCTGTGCACAGAACATTAATTTCTGCAGAATCCTGCATTACATGGTGTTGCAAAATTGCTCCAGGGGAATTTCGCCATACGTGAGGTTCTTACTGACAACAAAGGATCAGACAACAACTTCCAGGTCAATATATCAAGAACAAAATAGAGGTGTAAATGGTTAATAGATCATTTAATTGCAAATGATTGCAATATACTTCTATCAGATTTGTAGAAATGATAGGACAATCTTTTGTAGATAAGATTGGTAGGTCCTCAGTCCATGGTTGAAGATGGCCCTTTTAGTTGTAAATCCATAGTCTAGAGAATTAGAGCAGCAAAGGGGCAAAATGCAGGTGTCTCAGGACCTGTCCTTTGTGCATGTGTCCCAAACAAAGCCCACAGCAGCTGTGAATGGAACGTTTCTGGACTAGGATGAGTCTTAGGTTATATGACATCCTCATTTGTCATTCCATGGTTTGCTGAGTCACAAGGATGGCCAGTCTTGCTGCCTGAAGTATTCACAAGAAGGGTTCATTGGGAAGGATGAATTTCTTTAATGGCTCATCTTGTATTAAGTATCCTTATTGGGCTAACAACATAGTGCTCTCTTGTCCTGATGTAAATCTGTCAGTGTGTGTGGGTGTCTGATGCCCAGGATCAACACACATTTTAGAGTTGCTAATACGTTGCCAATATTCATAAGTTTAGATAGAAAGATGAGATGTGACTTTAATCAGTACAATCATGATTGAGAGATCGTAGCTCTTCTATTGATATTTTACATCAGAAGATTTATGGTAATTGTATAGCAGTGATATAATAGGTAAACTTTCTTATACACAGTGTTACCAGGACCACAGCCTGAGCCTGCGTTTGGTCACCAAGAAGAACAGTCTACAAGCAGCTTTCTCCGACCCGCCCTTTTCTGTGAGTCTCTGGTTCTAGGCATGTACATTGACAGAGCTTCCTGCTGCAAACCAGTCAGGAGAAGGAGGGAGAGGAAAGTGCATGTAGTAGGTGAGGAAAGAACGGCCCCAGGTGGGAATCCATTGGGAAGACTGAGGCTGAAAGCACAATTTAATACATGGCTCTGCAATGCCGGGGAGCTTTTACAATGGGATAAACTCCCACCTGAGGTTACTGTCTTTAGTATGAGGAGAAGGAAATGTTTCCAAGAAAGGTACAGAAGTCAGAGCCCAGGCAGTGTCATCCTACACATTTTATGTGGTTGTCCCTGCACAGGAGCCCTCATGAGAGGATGTTTTACGCTGGGATTTCAGTTCTTCTGCTTGACCAGTTTTTTCCAAATCCACATGTGTTCACTCCCCTATTACCAAGTCTAATTTACAGGCACCGAGATGCTGTTTGCAAACAGCCTCTACAGAGGAGACAGTAACACACCTGAAAGCACGTCATAATCAGAGTGACCCTTCTGCCACATGGGGTTGGCAGCAAAAACTCCTGGGTTCAGCATCTAGGGCTGCTTCCAAATAGTACAAAACAGAACCAGCACAAACCTGTCAGCCAGAAATCTGGGGAAACTGCACACCACCTGGGCTACCTTTCTGAAGCAATTTTTGTATTACTGTAAACACTGAGTCTGTGTATTACACAATAAAAGCTTTATTAAGAACACCAGAAGTGATGTGGGAAAATGCTGCTCCAGTGACTGGAAAGCACATATACAAAAAGTAAAACATTCTTCTTGCAATATTTTAGTCATTGCCCTTAGCCTGAATATGTGAGGGCTTGGTTTGTTCAGTCTCTGCTTACATCAGATGAAGCGAATGTGCTTTACATTGGAGAAATAGAACATCCAAGGAGAGATTCATGATCAGAGATTTTTATTTCATTATAGGGATGAAAATGGTATGGTCCTGACTCTACTCCTATTAAATTCATAGGAAATTATGCCCCTGCTTTCAGTGGCATCAGGATTGGGCCCTGAGTGAGGATGACAGTCCTCTAGACATGCTGTCAGCCGACAGTCAGGGCAGTGTGTGTGTGACACCCAAGTCTTTAACTGCTGAGACACAGGGTCCCGTCGCAGCGGGCAGTCTAGGGGAGACTGAAGGGCACCCCAAGAAAATAGGAAGAGCCCCCTTCTGTGCCTCTCAACTCCAGCGGGTCAAGCCAGGGCCGGTCCCTCAACTCCTAGGAAAGACGAATACAAGGTGGGCGTCCCCGTGGAACCTTGGGAGGCCAATCACCTAACCCTACCAGCAGATAGATGGTAGATTGACACTCAGAGTAAATGTGCTGCTGGACCCATCTTTATACCCCTAGGGGTCAGTATCCTCTTTCTTATCTAAGATGCCAAATTGTGTTGGTCCATTTTGTGGCGCCAGTTCTTACAAGGGAGTTTCAACTTAATTTACACTTGCAAGAGAGATAACTAAATTAGGAGAGCTGGGCATTCTTTGCTGGGCGGAAGATTCCTCCCCCCGTGGATGGCTGTGTGTTCATATCAATATGGGTTTCAGTCAGGGGCACTGTGAACTCGCACGTCTGAGCTTCCTGTTCAAGGCTTTCAAAGACCATACTGTTTTACTTCTCTGTGTGTGCCCTGTATGCTCCAGGCAAGCAAAGATGGATGTTACGGGGGGGTTCCTGTCTGGCTACACATGCAGAACACAGGAGAATGGAATAAGGGGAACTTTGATTTCTTTGAATTTTATGATCATTCTAGATCAGTGGTTCTCAGCCAATCATTGTGGGCCACAGATGCAACCACCCAACACTCATAGTATGCATATGGGTCTGTGCTGTCAGAAGGGCTGCAGCTGTGTGCTGATTGGGCTGCAAGCACCCTACATGCTGGGAACCACAGTTTTAGACAAACATTCAGCCGATCATAGGGTCTTCCAGGTTGGTTGCCATTGGAATTTAAGTAGCACTAACCCTTTCCTCTCTGTTATCTGCCTCCTCTTTAAAAACACTCTGGAGCGCCTTTTTGACTGATCCCCTAAATTGCTGATTCCTATAGCTCCCAACAAGGTAGTAAATAACTGGGTTAATGCTGCTGTTGAAAGAGGCCAGCATTAAACTGGAACTAATAAAATAGTCATAATTAATAAATTCTCGGAAGAAGGCAACAATACTGAAGGGAACAACTAAGAGGAGGAAGAAAAGGACGTTGAGCAAGATAACAATGTAGAGCTTTCTTGGTTGGTGTCGCAGGGAGATTTGTCGGACCTTGATGATGAGGATTAGACTTGACAGAACTGTGATGGGCGTGAATAGAAGGAAATTTATGCTAGTAAGTCGTAGGAGCATGTGTTCACAATGTTCATTGGAATCGGAAAAGCAAACATATAATCTCACTCCAGCGAGCAGGGCGGAGAGAGCCCAGAGCAAGGCACAGAGAATGGCAGACAAGTGCTTTGGGCGGTGGCATCGGTACCAGAGGGGGAAAAGAACAGACACGCACCTTTCCGCACTGATCACAGTCAGGAGGGACAGGCTGGCACTGAATGTGAATTCAAGCAACAAATCCAAAGACATGGAAAAGTACAATAAACACAATCTAAAGATTATGCGGGAAAGAGCCAAGCAGAGGAGGAAGCCAAAGTCAGCAGCAGCCAGGTTGAGGACATAGACGGTGTAGGGGTTCCTCTTAATGCGGAAGCCAAGGAACCAGAGCACAATCCCATTTACTACCAGCCCCAATGGGCAGATGAATAGAGTAACATTAACGCTTGTTATAAGAGCATGATCGGGAGGTGGAAAGCATATTTTGAATCCATTCCAGTTATATATGACTCCCTTTTTCAGGATGGACTCTGTTGGGGGCAGGGATGTTGTCCTCAGCTCGGTCATCATGAATTCTCTGCTGTGTGATGCGGGTCTCAACTTCTACTCCACTCACACACACCTGTTGGCAGAAAGCAGATGGGGTTTCAGTATTAGTATTTCAGACTCCCCCAGTGCCGTGTTTCACTGATTGTTGGAGATGCCCACAGGCCTCTTGGCCTGGAACTGCCAGGTCCTGAGAGTGAGATATCTAGAGCCATAATGGTCTTGAGGGATGTTAGTAAGAGAGAGAGAGAGGGAGAAAGGCTGATGCATGAGGAATACTTAGGATGCAGAGGCAGAGAGACAGTTGAACAGGGAGAGAGGAGTAATGGGCGAAGAAAGAAATTGGAAGAGTTGTCAACTGTGCATAGAAAGAGAATGATAGAAAAGAGACAGGGGTGCAGAATAAATATTGGGAAAGAGCAAAAGAAGATCCATGTGGTGTTAATCATAGAATCATAGAGTTGGAAGAGATCTCAGAAGGTCATCAAGTCCAGCCCCCTGCTCAAGGCAGGACCAATCCCAACTAAATCAACCCAGCCAGGGCTTTGTCAAGCCGAGAGTTAAAAACCTCTATGGATGGAGATTCCACCACCTCCCTAGGTAACCCATTCCAGTATTTCACCAACCTCCTAGTGAAATAATTTTTCCTAATATTCAGCCTAGACCTCCCCCACTGTAACTTTAGACCATTACTCCTCATTTTGCTCCTTGTACTGTGAACAGCCTTTTTCCATCCTCTTTGGAACCTCCCTTTAGGAAATTGAAGACTGCTATCAAATCCCCCCTCATTCTTCTCTTCTGCAGACTGAACAAACAGAAATGCATCAGTCTGTTCTCATAGGTTATATACTCCGCCCCCCTAATCATTTCGATTTCCCTCTGCTGGACCCTCTCCAATGAGTTCACATCCTTTCTATGGGGGGGAGTGGAAGGGGCTCAGAACTGGACACAATACTCCAGATGTGACATCACCAGCAGGGGCGGATGAAAGTTTTGTGGGGCCCAGGGCTCCACAATTTTGCGGGGCCTCCCTTTGGAGAAAAAATAGAAAAAAAGGCGTCAAATGTGCAAATTGAAGGCTGTTTTCATATTAAATGTGAATTGGGTAAATTTGACAGAAACTTAATTTAGTTGGATAATTTTTATTTTAATTATATTGTAATTCATTCATAAACAAAATTCTGCATTAATAATTAAAACATTTCATTTGTATTTAAGTCTATTATAGCTGTCTAGCTCTTTTGGGAGCACATTCTTCAATTATGTCATTAAAGTCCATTTCTTTACACAGGTCATTTTCAAAAAAGTTTAAAAATCCTTCTTCACAAACAAATGCAACAGCAACTACATGACAAATATGTGTGACTGAGGACTACACACATGAAGCAGTACATTACAAATCATCTGTAAACACTTGGAATGTGGCAAGGTGATAAGGTACAGCCAGCATGGATTTGTAAAGAACAAATCATGTCAAACCAATCTGATAGCTTTCTTTGGTAGGATAACGAGCCTTGTGGATAAGGGAGAAGTGGTGGCATACCTAGACTTTAGTAAGGCGTTTGATACGGTCTCGCATGATATTCTT
>CM057848.1:113684012-113694398 GCA_030068395.1 Apalone spinifera
TTGCAGGCCACTCTGTTGGCTCTGGGCCAATCAGCTGTCAAAGAGACTGGTCAGGAGAAAGAAAACAAGTGGTTAGCTCAGCAGTGTCTATTGCTGCTGCTCCTGAGAGGAGGAAGGAGGCTTTCCAAAGCCTTCAACTTGGGCTCAGGGTTTCCCCTAGCAACGAAGAAGCCCTGAAAAGACCCAGGTGCAAGAATAGTTCAGAAGGCCTCTTCCCAATTTTGAAATCTAAAATTGTGTTTGCCTTGTTCACAGGAGTCGGTAAACGTTTGGTCAGATGGCAATAGCTAAGGAGGCAAATACTGTGATGGAGCATAAGTGCTTATCTGCTTAATTTCCTTCCATTGGTGGATTAGCAATGAGCAGAGCAGGATAGCCTTGAATCCCACTCACCAGCAGCAGCTTAAGGATAGGTTGAAAAGGCCCAATGGGCTGAATGTGGCTTGTGGCTTCATTTTTCCACCACTGCTTTATCATTCTGAGAAATGCAGATGTTATCCACCTTAGCAGTAAAACGCTACCACAATATGCGGCCTATGGCTACAGATTTGTAGGCTAATCTGCAATATGCGGCCTATGGCTACAGATTCATCGGGCATGCTGTGAACTGTAGCTGCTGGGAACGCACCAGTGTCCTCCCCCCAGACTTGACTCCTATTTGTGAACTGAGTTTTACCAGATCCAGCAGTCTCTACCGGTGGCCAGTATCTCTACAGCCCATTTCTCTTTGCGTGTTGGGGACAGGCGTGGAGGCAGGATTCTGTGCACACAATATTAATGTCTGCAGAGTCCTGCATTACACAGTGATGCAGAATTGCTCCAGAGGAACCAGGCTAATGCAATGAGAGGTGGGTGAAACCTCATTTTGCCATACGTTAGGTTCTTACTGATGACAAAGGATCAGACACTTACCTCCAGGTCAATATGTATCTAGATTTAATAATTCAAGAACAGAATAGAGTGTAAATGGTTAATAGATCGGTTAATTACAATGATTGCAATATGCTTCTATCAGATTTCTAGAAATGATGCGACAGGCAGCTGGCTGGCAAAAGTCTCTCTGGCCACTTCTAAAAGATTGGAAGGTCCTCAGTCCATGGATGTAGATAGGCCTTTTAGTTGTAAATCCATAATCTAGAGAATTAGAGCAGCAAAGAGGCAAAATGCAGGTGTCTCAGGGCCTGTCCTGTGTTCATGTGTCCCAAACAAAGCCCACAGCACCTGTGAATGGAGAGTTTCTGGCCCGGGATGAGTCTTAGGTTACATGTCGTCCTCACATGTCATTCCATGGTTTGCTGAATCACAAGGATGGCCAGTGGTGTCTTGCTGCCTGTGATATCCACAAGGAGGATTCATTGGGAGAGATGAATTTCTTCAGTGGCTCATTTTGTATTAAGTGTCCTTACTGGGCAAACAACACAGAGCTCTCTTGTCCTGATGTAAATCTGTCGGTGTGCATGGGTGTCTGACCCAGGATCAACACACTTTTTGAAGATGCTAATACCTTGCCAATATTCATAAGTTTAGATACAAACATGAGACGCGACTTTAATCAGGTCAATCATGCTTGAGAGATTATAGCTTTTCTATTGAGACTTTATATTACAAGATTTATGGTAATTGTATAACAGTGGTATAATGGGTAAATTTTCTTATACACAGTTGCACAAGGAGCACAACCAGAGCCTGCGTTTGGTCACCGAGGGGAACAATCAGCAGATTTCTCCAACACGCCCATTTCTGTGAGACTCTGGTTGTAGGCATGTACATTAACAGGGCTTCCTGCTGCAAATGAGTCAGGAGAAGAAGGGAGAGGAAAGTGCACGTAGTGGGTGAGGAAAGAACGGCCCCAGGTGGGAAACCATTGGGGAGACTGAGGCTGAAAGCACAATTTAATACATGGCTCTGCAATCTCAGAGCTCTTTTGCAATGAGATAAACTCCCACCTCAGTTTACTGTCTTTCATATGAGGAGAAGGAAATGTTTCCTAGAAAGGTACAGAAGTCAGAGCCCCAGCAGTGTTATCCTACACATTTTGTGGGGTTGTCCCTGCACAGGAGCTCGCATGACAGGATGCTTTATGCTGGGATTTCAGTTCTTCTGCTGAGACTTTTTTTTTTCCAAATCCAGTCGTGTTCACTCCCTTATTACCAAGTGTAATTTACGGGCGGCGAGATGCTATTTGCAAACAACCTCTACAGGGGAGACAGTAACACACCTGAGAGCACGTCATTATCAGAGTTACCCTTCTGCCACATGGGGTTGGCAGCAAAAACTCCTGGGTTCAGCATCTCGGGATGCTTCCAAATAGTACAAAAAAGAACCAGTCCAATCCTGCTAGCCAGAAATCTGGGGAAACTGCACACCACCTCGGCTACCTCTCTGAAGCAATCCTTGTACTACTGCAAAACACCGAGTCTGTGTATTACACAAGCACAGCTTTATTAAGAGCTGAAAACCCAGCCCTGATGTGGGAAAATGCTGCTCTAGTGACTGGAAAGTACATATACAAAAAGTAAAACATTCTCCTTGCAATATTTTGGATATTGCCCTTTGCCTGAATTTCCTATGTGAGGGCTGAGTTTGTTCAGGCTCTGCTTACATCAGATCAAGCTAATGTGCATTATATTGGAGAAATAGAACATCTAAGGAGAGATTCATGATCAGAGATTTTTATTTCATGATAGGGAAATAAACGGTATGGTCCTGACTCTATTCATGTTAAATTCATAGGAAATTATACCCCTGATTTCGGTGGCACCAGGATTGGGCTGTAATGGATAATGACAGTCCTCTAGATACGCAGAACAGAGGGGAATGGAATGAGGGGAACTTTCTCATCTCTAATTTCTTTGAAATTTATGATCATTCTAGATCAGTGGTTCTCGGCCAATCATTGTGGGCCACATATGCAGTCACACAACACATACAGTATCTATATGGGTCTGTGCTGTCAGAAGGGCTGCAGCTGGGTGCTGATTCGGCTTCAAGTAGCCTACATGCTGGGAACCACTGTTCTAGAGAAACATTCAGCCCATATAGGGTCTTCCAGGTTGGTTGCTACAGGGATTTAAGCAGCACTAACTGTTCCCTCTCTGGTATCTGCCACCTCTTCAAACACTCCCTGCAGCGCCTTTTTGACTGATCCCCTAAATTGTTGATTCCTATAGCTCCCAACGAGGAAGTAAATAACTGGGTTAACGTTGCTGTTGATAGAGGCCAGCATTAAACTGGAAGTAATGAAATACATATAATTAATAAAATTTTCAAAGAAGGTGACAATGCTGAAGGGAACAATTAAGAGGAGGAAGAACAGGACATTGAGCAAGATAACAACGTAGAGCTTTCCTGGCTGGCGTCGCAGGAAATTTCGTTGGACCTTGATGATGAGGATCAGACTTGACAGAACTGTAATGGGGGTGAATATCAGAAAATTCATGCTAGTAAGATGGAGGAGCATCTCTTCACAACGTTCACTGTTGCTGGAAAAGCAAACAAAAGATCTCACTCCCATGAGGAGGCAGGAGAGAGCCCAGAGAAAGGCACAGATAATGGCAGACAAGTGCTTTGGGCGGTGGCATCGGTACCAGATGGGGAAAAGGACAGACACGCACCTTTCCACACTGATGGCTGTTAGGAAGTAAAGGCTGGTGCTGTACGTGAACGCCATCAACAAGTCCAAGGACATTGGTAAGTAAAATAAATTGAAGTCAAAGACTGTACGGGAAAGAGCCAAGGAGAGGAGAAAGCCAAAGTCAGCAGCAGCCAGGTTGAGGACATAGACGGTGAAGATGTTCCTCTTAATGCGGAAGCCAAGGAACCAGAGCACAATCCCATTTCCAAGCAGCCCCAACAGGCAGATGGGCAGAGTAACATAAACTAGTGATATAATTACATGTTGATCTCTAGATGGATAGTATCTTTTGAAATCATTCCAATTATATATGGTTCCATTTTTCAGGCTGGACTTTGTCGGGGGCAGGGATGTTGTCCTTAGTTCAGTTATCATGAAACCTTTGTTGCTGGATGCTGGTCTCTCCTTCTACCCCTCTCTCACATACCTGTAGGCAGAGAGCAGATGTGGTATCAGTGTCTCAGACTCCCGCAGCACTGAGTTTCACTGATTGTTCCAGATGCTCCCAACTCTCTTGGCCTGGAACTGCCAGGTCCTGAGTGTGATATCTCCAGAGCCATGATGGCCTTGAGGGATGTTAGTAACAGAGAGAGACATGGAGAAAGGCTCATGGATATAGACCACTTTGGATGCAGAGGCAGTTGAACAGGGAGAGCAGAGCTGTGGGGGAAGAAAGATATTGGAGGGCCTGTCAATCGTGCATAGAAAGGGAATGATAGAAAAGGGACAGGGGTGCAGAATAGATATTGGGAGAGTCAAAAAGAAGATCCATGTAGTGTTAATGATGACAAAGAACAGAGAATCCATCCACCAAATCCTTACCTTGCTTCCCTCTATTGAACTGAGTGTGTATTGGTGTATCTTGAACTGTGACTAAGTGTGTATTGGAGCCGGAGCAGTGCGGATCCAACTTAGAATATCAGGATCAGTTGGTCACTAATTGCGATTCTCCCCATAGGATCCTTTCCCAAAAGTTATTTGAGGAATACTCTGTTTTCAGGATACTAAAAATTTCCCTGTGGGCTCCTGTGCCACATCTGACACCCAGTCTGTAATGGATCCCAGATGAGAAACGCCTGCAAAGTACTGGACAGAGAGATAATTTGAGATCAGAGGTTTTGTGTGAAGACTGGGAAGTTTTGTGATATCTGAAAGTATCAGGTCTCTGCTCTCTGTCCATGATTGTTTCTGATCTGGTAAGCATAACAGAAATAGCTTGCTAACTATTAAGTTTGGAGAATATGAGAAAAAAAGCCACTTATATCTCAGAATTTCTCCTGATATATTTAGGCTATAACTGTCTGTTAATTATCCTGAAAATTACCCATATTTCCAGGACCTTTTATTATGGATTTTGTGTCTGTTTTGAAATTCAGACTGGCTTACCCAGCTTCATCACTAAATAATAAAAAAGTATTCATGTAAATATTGATATTGTTAAAAAACACACATATGGTCCCAATGTGCATGCAGACTGGGTGAAAGAGCTAGAAATGCTGGAAGGGCTCTTAATGCAGAAGCTGAACCATGACCCAACAGGCAGATGAGCAGAGTGATGCTGTTGATGGTGATGTCAGTAAAATTGTCTCTGGAGCATTCGTTCCCATTATTTTTACCAGAATTATGAAAGCCGGTCTCTGTGGGAGGTGGGAACATTGTGCACGCCTCAGTCACCATGAAACCTCTGCTCCCTGTGATAGGTGGCACCTTCCTCTTAAACCTACTGCATGTGCACATCTGTTAGCAGAGCAGACAGAGGGGATTGAGAGACGTGGTTATTATCCCCAGCCCTGTGCTTCACTGACCATTCTAGTCCCTCTGGTGTGTAATGACCTGAAACAGCCAGATCCCAGTGGATGCGACTGAGAAATAGCCAGGGAGGTTACAGTCCTGGGGATGGCAGGGACAGAAAGACGCCGGGGGTGGGGAGAAGCCTTATGGGCAGGGATCGGCTAAGAGAGAGAGACAGACAGACAGAGAAAAAGACATTGGAGGAACTCTCAGCCATTTATGGATTGTGTGGCAGGAGGTGACATAGGGAGCTGGAGAGAGAAACCAATCAACAGCAAAGAATCTATTTAACAAACACTTACCTTTGGTTTCCTTTAACCCCAGGGAATTAATCTTACCTTTTTTGAGTTTTTCTGATTTATAATCTGTTACACGGTCACGGAATTTCCCTGTGTTATGTCCGAGAACCAATTCTAGTCAAACCCCATCAAAGAAACGTCTTCCTTATGCTGGATAGCGTGGGATACAGAGATCATAACATCAGCACAGGTTGTGAGCATTGATCGGTGTTATAAACTCAGGCAATTTCTTTGTGACTTCTTTTCTGCAAAGCATAACAGAAATGACTTACTAAAGGCTATTTCTCAATGCATAATTATCAGAGAAAACTGCTATTATCTGAGAAAGGCATCCGGTGTGCTTAGGGCGTGATCAGCTTACTTACTTAGCATGAAATTTAGAAATTTCCTTATTCTTCCGGGATTTTGTTGTTGTTGTTTTTTGCCAAATTCAATATTTCTGTTACATATTGTTACAATTATATGTCTTAAAAATCCCATTGCCATGATTTGTGGGCCAATACTATATATTCTGTACATGCCCAACGCTATATTTTTGCCAAAAATATTTGTTTTAACTTAATGAGGCAATAAATACTTGTGAATTTTACTACAAAGCTATTTATAAGAGCTTGAAAAAAGGCATTTTGAAAAGGTGAACAGGAGAGGAGATTATGTATAGACATCCGTGTATTGGCACCCGTGGGCTGATGAGTTTCGGTGAGGCACCCCGTCAACCGGGTAAGGGCAACCGAACCCTTATGCTTTAGGGACCTGGGCTGGGATCTGGAAGAGAGGGAGGGCCCGGGTCCTCCTGTGCCCCCTGGGGGAGGTAGTAAGACCCAGATCAACCTGAGCTGAGGGCATCTGGCGGTGTGTGCGATGCCTATGATGTTATAAACTAATATCTTCATGGGATGCAGGGTGCATCGGGAGAAGTAGACAGAGGTCCCAGAAGCCCACCTACTGACATGCGGGGGAGCGGGGGCACTCTGGGACGGACGATCTATGACACCAGGTCAGTAGGAAATACTTACAAAAACAAAGAATAGTCTTGCAGCACCCTAGAGAAAATGAAATATGTAGATTGTATCATGAGCTTTTGTGGGCACAACTCACTTCTTCATCTGAAGAAGTGGCTTTGCGCACAAAAGTTCATTATACCATCTACATGTTTTGTTAGTCTCTAAGGTGCTGCAGGACTATTTGTTGTTTTTTTTAAAGCTTTTCCAGTTACAGGCTAACTCGGCTCCCCCGCTGAAGCTTGAGAAGGAGAAAGACACTCCTCGCACATCAAAGCTGGGGGGGGCAGCTAGTAGATTTTGTGAGCCCACCTATGCTCTCGAATTGAGCCAAAAATGAAGAGTTCAGTGTTTGGGAGCTGCTGGGAGGCACTCTTGAGGTGTGGGGTCTGGGCAGGAGGGAGAATGCAGGAGTGGGTTGGGGGTTGTTGGGGCTGGGTGGGAGGTAGGGTGCAAAAGCAGAATAGGGGCATGGAGTCTGGATGGGAGAAGAGTCACAGGGCTGGAGAACCAGCCCAGCTCTTTGATGCTGGGAAAGGAGCCCCAATCCTCAGGGTCCTGATCCAGGCAAGCCAGGAACCGGCTTTGGCCCCTCTGCCATAGATTCTACAGTGCTGCTTGCTGTTCTTGTGTCAGTGTCTCCCCCAAGCTGTAGTATGTGTGTCCAAAGGAAAGGTGTCAATTTCGGTTTAACTTTCATTTAGCCCTGTAGTCACCCACAGTCTTCCCTCAGTATCCTGGATTAGGCCTCCATCCTGGTTCTGATGGTTCCATTTTCCACTGTTGATGCAAGAGCAGTACCAACATGAAGTACACATAAAGCACCAACTCAGCCACATTGTAATCCAGTCCTCTTCCATGAATTCTATTAAATGCATGACAAAGTGTGCTGAGGCATGAGTCAGGCCCAAGGATAAATTGTCATGTAAATCCCTTCTCTGTATTGAAACATTAAACTGGCACGGGGGGAAGTTTTGTCGCAAGTTGTAGCTGGGCACTCCCATTGTAAATACCATTAGAAAACGTTTTATTCTTTTGAATAACGATGGAAGAGAGGCAGTAGAAGCAATTCATCTGCACATGCAGTGGGGGGTTACACACTTGATTCCGTGTTTTCTAGCATGTGGGTAATGTCTATTCGCTGTGCTCCCCCCATTTTCTGTTCTTTTATTTGTGTCCTTCTGGGATTATTTACATTTTCTTAAGATCAATCTTAATGCTGAACTGGACAAAGTGTATGTTTTGTTTCACTGTAGCTATACCTATATGTCGCTACACTTTTCCCTCCTGCCCCCGCCCCCTGCTCTTAAGAACTCATGCAGTGGGCCAATACAATAAAGTCACTATTTGCAGCTTGTCACAGCATTACAGGGTGAGAGAGAGCCCAGGTTGCTGGGCCAGAGAGCTCAGTGACACCCCAGTTCCATGTTGTACCCCAAGAACTCATCACAAGAGGATTTTATGTCTGTTTCCTTCTCTTATATCCACTGCATTTCCCTCGTTCTCGGCTGTATCTTTGGCTCCTTGTAGGATTATTTACATTTTCTAATGATCACATGTAAAAACTCGGTATTTATATATTAGAGATTGGTGCATCTGTTTGTCTGCGAGTACATTTGCTCAAGAACTCCTCCTCAACGGTAAGAGCTAGGGCAACCACATTTAGAATGTAGCTTCCTTGTCTCCTAACTTAAAGCAAGGTCAGAGTTTGGTTGGGCCAGAAAAATGGGATGTGCCTGGAATTACATTATTTTCCATCACATGGAAGGAAGGGGCACAGAGAGGAGGGATGCGATACTCACAGTCAACTCTAGGGCAGTGAGTGCAGGGGAGAGCTATACAGCAGAGAGTGACCACTAGGGCAGCCACACTACCCAGGGAGTGAGGATGGGGCTTGCCACGCTGTCAGCCACCAGCCCAGGTAAGCGTCCCCCCGATCCAAACTTCCCCCTTCCGGCCCTCAGTCCTAGCACAGGACAGGGGAAGGAAGTCCCCCCAGTCTTCCGACCACAGTCCCCCCCAGGAGCAGCATTACAGCCAGGCAGCACAGTCATGGCCCACTACCCAGGACCCACAGACAACCTCACTACCAGCACTGCCAGGCCACCCAGTGTCACCTCTCCTTACCTCCCTGAGCTGAGTCCAGAGAATGCCAGTGGGATGCATGTGTGGCCCTCGCCCCCCTTGAAGAAGGGAAGTGGCATGGACTGATTATGAATATCGATAAAATGTAGACAATGGTATTTGGAGATAAGGCAATTGGAAGGAAGATCAGTGTAGATGGGATCAAACTAGAGAATGCAGAGAAGTTCACGTATTTGGGAAGCAACAAGATATATGATCTAGACTGTAAGAAGGAAATAGCGACTAGAATAGCAAAAGCAAGAGTGAGTTTGAAGGTGATGGATAAGATCTGGAAAAGTAAATCTATTAGCTTAGGAATGAAGCTGAGCATCTTGAAAACGTGTGTATTTAGCAGCATTTTGGATGGATGTGAGACACAGATGATAACGAAATATTAGAAGAGAAGGATATTGGTATTCGAGAGGAGTTGTTCTAGAAAGATCCCAAGAATAGGATGGATGCAGAAGGTCACCAACAAGGAATTAAATAGGAAGATAAAGCCGAAAGAGAACCTAAGGCAGAAAGTTATACAATGGAAGTTAAAGCTATTCGGGCATATCTGCAAAATGAACAAGGAGCAGAAAGTTAAGACCCTGGTATTCGGCATAATGAATGGTCCAAATAGGAGATGCAGACCCCACAGAGAGTGGGTAGATGATATAGCAGATTGCTGAAGAGCTAGTCTACAGAAACTAAACCACTCTGTACTGGACAGGGAAAGATGGAAGGAAATAGTGAGAGAGTTCAATACACCAACGGGCATTGAACCCCTGGTTCTCAGTGATGATGATGATGAAATATTCATGCTCATTCACACAGGTTTTGGACCCTCGCACACTAAGAACTTTTCTCCGAGAAAATAAACTTTCTGCAGAATCTCTCCCATGAGACTGAACCTTGTGCAAGCATTTCCTTTATTGCGTAAGAAGCCAGAGGCAGGCAGAAAGGAAACGCAGTGCTGAAACTGGCTGATGTTATCGATCTGCCCAAGAGTCATCAAATGCCCTGACACTGTGTGATCTGTGAGTCCCACTCTGTCCAAGGTGGAGAAGACATTTCCCTGACAGAGAAGGGACTTGATGCAGCACAAGACACTGGCAGGAAAATTTGTAGCTGTTTTAATAAGTTATTACCCAAAGATCTTTCCCAGGAAGATCCTACAGTGAAACCTGTGAGACAGAGAGATTCTGGAGCAAACCTATCCCATCCCGGCTCTGGTAAATACTTGGATCAGGCTGCTGGAAGGAAGGTAAAGGATTGCTCTTTGTCCTCATTAATGATTTGTGATTGCTCTCTCTGTTTTTCTCTCTGCCTCTCTCTACATCACTCTTCAATTCTCACCAACATTTCTTCCTCCTCCGTTCTCTGCACATACACGGCCGACAGTCCCTCCTGTGTTCTCTTTCTATTCCTCTTCCTCTCCGTTTGTCTGCCTGTCTGTCTCTCCCGATGGGGCCTGTACACAGCAGTCTTCCTTCCGTATCTCTCTCTCTGCCTGGCATCCCCATGGCCAATATCTCTCTGAACATTTTTCCCT
>CM057848.1:113720461-113731661 GCA_030068395.1 Apalone spinifera
AAAGTACTTGGGGATTTCAGTGGATGAGAAGCTGGATATGAGTCCCAAGAAGACTAAAGGCATATTAGGGTGCATTAGGAGGAGCATTGCCAGCAGATCTACAGACGTGATTATTCCCCTTTACTCAGAACCATTGAGGCCACATCTGGAATATTTATTGTGTGCAGTCCAGGGGCCCCCATAACAGAAAGGATGTGGACACACCTGAGAGAGTCCAGGGGAGGGCAACCAAAATGATTAGGGGGCTGGAGCACATGACCTACAAGGAAAGCCTGAGGGATTTAGTATTGTTTAGTCTGCAGAAGAGAAGAGTGAGGGGGGATTTGAGAGCAGCCTTCAACTGCCTGATGGGAGGTTCCGAAGAAGATGGAGAGAGGCTGTTCTCAGAGGTGACAGATGGCAGAACAAGGGAGCAACGGTCTCAGGTTGCAATGGGGGAGATCTAGGTTGGATATCAGGAAAAATCTATTTCCCTAGGAGGGTGGTGAAGCACTGGGAGGGGTTCCTTAGGGAGACAGCGGAATCTCCATCCCTAGAGGTTTTTAAGGTCCGGCTTGACAAATACCTGACTGGGATGATTTAGTTGGGGCTCACCCTGCTTGAGGTTGGACTTGATGACTTCTAAGGTCTCTTCCAAGTCTAGGAGTCTATGGCTTCTATTTGTGAACAGAGCTTTACCAGATCTAGCAGCCTCTAGTGGTGGACATCATCTCTGCAGCCCATTTCTGTGTGTGTGTTTTTTGGGGCGGGCTGGATTCTATGCACACACCATTAATTTCTACAGAGTCCCTCATTACACAGTGTTGCAAGATTACTCCAGGAGAACCAGTCGAATACAATGAGAGGTCATTAAAACCCCATTTTGCCACATGTGAGGTTCTGACTGACATCAAGTGATCAGACACTTACCTCCAGGTCAATGTGTATCTAGATTTAATAATACAACAAAGGAGTAGAGGTATAAATGGTTCATAGAGCATTTAAATACAAATGACGGCAAAATGCTTCTATCAGGTTTGTAGAAGTGATGGGACAGGCTGGTGTCTGTCAAAAGTCTTTCTGGTCACTTCAAAAGATGGGTAGGTCCTTTGTCCATGGATCAAGATGGTCCTTTCAGATGTAAATTCATAGTCTAGAGCAGTGGTTCCCTAACTTTTTGGCATCACCCCCCCCAACCTCCCCCAAAATAGCAGCAAAACTTGTTGAGCAAAAAAAAAAAAAAAAAAAGGAACTGACCGGGGTCAGCACCCCCCCCCCCTAGAATTTTTTCACACCCCCAGTTTGGAAACCCATGGTCTAGAGAATTGGAGCAGCAAAGATGCAAAATGCAGGTGTCTCAGGGCCTTTTCTATGTGCAAGTTTATTTACTGTCCCAAACCAAGCCCACAGCAGCTGTGAATGGAAAGTTACTGGCCCAGGATGGAGTCTTAGGTTACATGTCCTCTTCACATGTCCTTCCATGGTTTGCTGAATCACAAGGATGACCACTGGAGTCTTGCTACCTGCGATATTTTCTGATTTTTTTTTTACTAGACAGGAGGCAACTGTCTAGTTCAATACCGAACACCTGGCAACTCTGCTTGTTTAGCCACAAGTGGTTTAATTAGCCTGACTCCCTTTGCTCTGGGAGGCTCCTAATTAACTCCAGGTGTCCTAACTGGCCTGATGGTCCAGATTGCTTCTGGAGAGTTCTGGCTGGTCCTAGGCCAGCCCCTGCCAGTTTACCCCAGGGAACAGAGAGCTACTCAGTGCCCAAACTTTCACCTTTTCTCCTGCTGCTCCCTCTAGAGCAGAGAAGGTAAGGGAGCTACCTAAGAGCAGCTCCTGGGGTTTTTCCTTCCTCTCCATAGTTTGCTCGGTGTGGATGGGTGTGGCGGGGGGGGGGCAGTTTCTAAGGGACCTGCCATGAGGGCAGGGGACTGGACTCGACTACATCTGGAGGTCCCTTTCAGTCCTAGTATTGTATGATTCCATCTGGGTCCCTAGGTGGTGGCTGGTGCAGCTCCTGTGGGGTGCTGGGGATAGGGAGTGGTTCACCACCCCCTGGTTCTCCTGCCCCTGCATTTCTGCTGCTGTCACCACCACTGCTGCTCCCTCCCCAGCCTCAGTTGCTGCAGAGGCCTTTGTCCATTCTTGGCCCTACCACTTGCTCCCTCCCGCACCCCGTATTGGTTCTTCTGGGCCCTGCAGCAGGTGTTTCCACCACTCAGGTGCCTGTGGGCACGTTTGTTCTTCTCTCTGCAGCAGTGTCTATCTGCCCATACCCCCCATTTTTCTTGAGCAGGCGCTTCCTCACTATTGCCTTCACTCTCCACTGCTTTCCCCCTTTCTTGTGTGCCCCCCCTTTTTCTTTTGTCTGGCACCTGAGCCTCCCATTCTTTTCTTAGTTCCCCCCCCCCCCCCCACACACACACAGTTTCACTTACTCCCATGTTCTTTGAATAAATTTACCTCCTCATAACCCCACTGCAGCTGGAGGAACGGGTCTTTCCATCCTGTGCTGGGAGTTGTACCTCTTGTCTCTCTACCCCCCTCCTTTCTGTATTGTTACTGCCCTCCCATCCTGCTCCCAGCCTAGTGGTGGGGAGAATGATGAACCTTCTCCTTCCCCTCCCTCCCTCACATTGCTCCCTCCCCTGGCACTATTGTCCTCCCCGCATTGTTTGTATCCCGGCCCATGCCAACAATGGTGGGGCTGTCTTGTGTCGCCCCTGCCGCCCCTTTCCCTCCTGTCTTCACATCTACCTCTGCAAATGCTGGCCCCTCTGAGGCTGTCGGGATATCTATTCATACAACGGAGGCAATAGACATGGACGGGGATTCCTGGAACCCGCCACTCCTGCCGTGGCACCTTCTGCCACCAGTGGCACCATTAAGAAGCATCCCCTGAAAAGCAGGAAGGGCCAGGCAACCAGAGGGGCAACAGCCCTGTCCAGAAGACAAAATCTCCTGTGACGAAGGCTCACCCCAGGCTATGGCCCTGGTGCCGGCCCTGGCCTCTCCTCTTTCCCACCCCCTTGTTCCCTCCACCAGCTCTGGGGGGTGACGATGTCCTAGCCCCCAAATCATATGACCCGGTAGCCATCATCTTCCAGTCTGCTCAGGCCACCCCCCAGAATTCCATCCCCGATGGACATGGCACCTTTCCCTCCCTGACCAGGAGGCCTCGCCCCACATGGAGACCTACATGAGTGTGCTTGCATACAGGGTGGGGTCTATGGCCATGGTGGCAGTCTCAAAGATGTTTGGGAAAGAGGCTGCCACCCAGGAGGCAGTGAAGGATTTGGTGGTGGGGGGAGTACACGTCACACTCGAGTCTCTGGAGGTCCTGGGTGTATGGGTGGTATTTTCCTCCATTCCTCCCCAATGCCACCCTACTGCCTTTCCTCTCTATCTTGGAGAGGCCTTTATAGGTCCTAAGTCCCCTTCCTCTGGGCTGCAAGGATCGTACCCTACGCCGTGTCCTCTTCTTCCGCCGGCAGGTCCAAGTCCAACCACTGCCGGCGTGGCGTGGTAGAGATGCCCTAGAAGAGTAATTTCTGGTGCCCCATCAAGGGGCCCAGTACCGTGTGTATTACACCGTCGGGGAGGCCCAGTGTTTTCTCTGTTGGGCGACAGGGCATGTCCAAAGGGACTGCCCCCTGTCCCAGCCCAGAGAGGCATCCGGGAGGGCACCATCCCTTCCATTGCCAGTGGCTCTGATTGTCCTTCAAGCATGACCATCGTCAGTCCTGCTTGGGCTGTCCAGGGCCCAGATGAGCATGTGGGTGCCACTGCCACCAGAAAAGCAGGAAGGCCATGATGGGACTTGGACAGGGCTTACCTTTGGGGGAGGTTTTCCCTTCCCCTACTACGCTGCCCCTGTCTTCCCTCACACTCCCACCGCTGCCATCGTCCCCTGGCTCTTCTCCTATTCAGGTTCAGCCCTCCTCCTCCAAGAGCTGGGAGCTTGTCCTGGAAAGGCACTGCAAGCATGCCTGATGCTCCACCCCACCTACTGACGGGGAGGATACGCTCCTTGTTCTTCTGGGAGTCGGAGTCAGCCTTCCCTCTGAGCCCCCAGCTGCTTCACAGAGCTGCGGGGCGGCTGAGGTGACGGCAGCAGTTGCAGAAGTGGGTAAATGCCTCTCTCTTGGAGTCCCTGCATGGTGAAGCCAAGGTGGATCTCCTGCCCCCTTTCACCGTGGGGATGACCGCTCGTGCTGCCACTGACAAGGGTGACCGTGTGGTGGCAGGCAGCAGACTTGCCTACATATTGCAGGAGGTAGAGGCCCTAGGTTTGACCCCGGCTGTCTCAGAAGGGGACCACCCTGTCCTGGAGGGATGACAGCTGTCTTCTCCTTCTCCTTCTGACCCTCTATCTTCCCCTCTTCCTGCCTTTGAATTGCCCTGTGGTGCGACCATCTGCCTGGTTGTCAGCAGTGCTTCGGCCATGGCCACTGAGCTCCTGGGTGCTTGTAGTGGGCAGGGGTACCCATTGTTCCCCATCACCCCTGGTGCTGAGGCCTCTGGTGCTGTGATCCCTGTGGCACCGGGCCTGGTGTGAGGGTGACACTAATTTCCCCTAACACCGTTACTGATTCCCTGCCCTGTGAGGTGGAACCATGTCCTGGTGCCTCTTCCTCTGAGGCTTCTGACTCTGTTCCTACTCCTAACTTCTGTCCCACATCTGTTCCCAGCTCAGCCCCCTTCCCAACAGAATTTCCCACTCCTCCTTCTGCTCCCCTTCCAGCCCTTTCTCTTCCTTTGTTTCCTAATCCCACTCCTCCTACCTCTACTCCCCTTTCTTCACGACCCAATCCCCTCTCTGACCTCTTTCCTTCCCCTTCCCCTTCCCCTATTGCTGCCACCCCCAGGGTTGCCATGTTCAGTTCAGATGTTGGCCCCCTGGAAGCAGTTTTCATTTCTTCCACTCCCAGCACATCTGGGATTGTTCTCACTCCATCAGTTCCCCTGCCATCATCCCAGCAGGGACTTCAGGATCCCTGCTTTCCTATGTCGGTAGGTCATGGGGCCCGTAGGGGGGGTCTGGCTCAAAGACGTTCGGGGGCCTGAGGCCCCAATACCCTATGCCCTGAAGGGCGAGATGCGTGACTTCTTGAAAAACACCTGTGGCTTCAAGAACTAAGTGGCTTTCGCTTTTCTGTATTGGGGAGACTTCCATCTCATCCTCCAGACCGTAAGGGCCATTCTGGGGGAGGGTAAAGGGACCGAGCAGCAGGAAGCTGCAGCTACCAGCAGGCTTGTGGCTTCCAGGATACCCTGCTCATATTTGGGTATGGTCTCAGTTTGCTGCAGGGCCCAGTGGGGACTGCCAGAACTTCTGCCAGCGAGGATGTTCCCTAGCCCATTCAATGCCACCATTCATCCTTGCCAGTCTGAACACTCATGGCTGTAGGCTGGTTCTCCACAGGCGTCAGGTACTCTCCTCCCTTTGGGAGAAGGGTACTCTCTCATTTTCCTGCAGGAGACCCACGTTGCTCTGGCCGCCAAAGCTAGCTGGCGGCTGGAGTGGGGGAAAGGGTCTATTTCAGCCACCTGTCGGCTCATCAAACTGGGGTGGTGACCCTGTTCTCCCCGAACCTCCCGCCTGAGGTACTGGGGACCATTGAGGTTGTGCAGGGTCACACGCTGCACCACTGGATTCAGGCAGAGGGTCTGACATTAAATTTTGTTAACATCTACGCCCTGAGGACTGGCCCGTAGAGGCTCTGACTCTTCCAGCGGGTGTCTGCCTCCCTTGGCTCTCTGGATCCTTACGTGTGCCTGGTCCTGGGTGGGTATTTCAACTGCACCCTTGAGGAACAGGACCACACGGGGAACCAAGCAGTGCCAGGCTGCAGCAGATGTCCTCAGGGGGATAATAGACCAGATAATGGATAATAATGCTGAGGATGCGGCATTCACCTTTGTCTGGTTGGAGGGTCAATGGTCATTTCGCTCCTAGTTGGACTGCATTTATCTTTATCATCATCATCTTTTTCGTGCCCACTCCTGCATTTGGCCAGCCCCATCCTCGGACCACCACTTGATGGCTGTGAGGGCCTCTCTTTCTTTGGAGAGGCCAGAGCCAGCCTACTGGCATTTCAACAATAGCTTGCTGGAGGATGTGGGCTTTGTAGCATCCTTCCGGGAGTTCGGGGTGGCCTGGTGGGGGCAGCAGTGCATCTTTCCCTTGGCACAGCAGTGGTGGGATGTGGGGAAGGTGTGCACATAGCTTTCTGCCATGACTACTCCTAAGCGCCAGCCGGCAGAGGGATGTGGCGATAGAACAGCCGGAACGGGAGGTTTTAGAGCAGCTGGCCACCGGCCCCAGGGATCCACCCCTCTGCAGAACATCCTGGGAGAAGCAGGAGGAATTCCGGGCCTTTGACAACCTTCAAGTCCAGGGTTCCTTTGGTTGTTCTTGCATCCATCGCCTCTGGGAAATGGATCGTGGCTCCTTTTCCTTCTCTACCCTAAAAAGCACATCGTCTGTCTTCTGGTGGAGGATGGCACCCCCTTTACGGATCCCGTGGAGATGCATGAGAGGGCTTGAGCCTTCTATGCCTCCCTTTTCTCTCTGGATCCAACCGACGATGACGCCCGCAGAGTTCTCTGGAATGAACTCCCAACGGTCAGCGCGGGCGACTGGGATTGGCTAGTGCTGCCTCACTCTCTGGCTTCATTCTTGTAAGCCCTTCGTCTCGTGACCATCAATAAGTCCCGGGCATGGATGGGCTGATCATGCAGTTCTACCGCGTGTTGTAGCCTGATCTAAGATTATGTTAAATTCTAATTACCCACCTTTTGGGTTAACAGGTTCTCTTTGTCCCAGGACCAGGTCCAGTATTCAATTATTCTGTGATTGGCAACTCTGATGTGCACGGTTACAACACTCACAATATAGAGACTCTTGTATATTTACAGTGTATTAAAATGGTTAGTACAGTCACAAACAGCTCAGTTTCATAAGACAGGGAATGCACATCCATATATCCTTACCATATACTTACATCATCCCTTCTACAACAATCTTAGGTCTTAGCCCATCATCTTTCTCATTACGTTCACCTTCCCCATCATCACAAGAGGCCATCATTCTGGCCCTTCCAAGGACTACATCTTCTCCTTCCTATCGACCCTTGGCTGGGGTCCCACTTATATACCAAGTGGCCCTAACAATAACACATTTTATGCATATTTAATAGGGGATGTTTCTAATATTGAAATGTTCTTTTCCTATTGGTCAATATATCATTGCTCTTAACTTATGATCATATACGTCAATTCATTGCCATGGGTCTTTGTGGTTATCTATCCGCAACCCGTGTCCTCATTTCTCAACTCAGCCCGAACCAATTATTTGGAACTTATATTTAATAATACATCTGCTGAGTCTGAGGGTATTTTTCCCACCATCCTGTGTGGATGAGAGGTCCAGACCTAAGTTTCCCTTTTTCAGGCCCAGGAAACCATAAATAAGTTATGACCAATATCTGGTTGAGACTATGTCTCAAGCATGGAAGTCTGCAAACCTCAGCTCCTGCTGGACTTGCAAATGGCCTGTTGCAGCCTGGACAAAAGATAAAATATAACCCCATATTACTTGACCTGGACTGTCAGCTTATGTCTGTTCTCTCATTCAAGTGCAACCCTGCCCTTTAATTGATTTTCATACAGACATAGCTCTCACTGGAAAGTGCATTCAGAGGCTGTATTCTAGAGCAGGAGCCACTGCACTGCAGGGGAACCGAACTCACCAGACAGCCTAGGGCTGGGCTGTACTTCACCCAGGCTGCTCCTACACCTAATGGCATCTGGACTGCCACACAGCCCAGTCAGTGCACAGCACCAACAGGCTTGTGGCTGGCTGTGTGGGGGAAGGCAAGCAGCATATGCACACAGACAAGTACAAGCAGCAGAACCACTAATTTGGGGCTCTTGCTAGACTCTTAGGATATGTCTACACTAGCCCCGAATGACTTAGTTCGGATTAACTTCTGACTGCCACGTGTAGCCGCAGGCAGTCAGTTCGAACTAAGGGGATTTAAAAATGGCGCCCACCCGGGAACATGCAAATGAAGCCCGGGATATTTAAATCCCAGGCTTCATTTGCAAGTTCGAATGCCTACATTAGCCACCCTAGTTCGAACTAGGGGGCTGGTGTAGACATCCCTTATATACCAACATGTCTTGGCCCCGGCTAGGAAAGGACATGGATCTGTATCCAGGTGGGTTAATGGCAAAGTCCTCCCCCCAAGGAATTGGGTGCTGCGGTGCTAGTATTTGTATCCTTCTCAAACTTTGGGCAGACACAAGGCCTATGTATTACATCTGAACCCAGACATCAGTCAAGCTAACACAAAGGGCCTACAGGAATGCTGAGAACAGCTTTTAGAAGATTTCTTGCATTACAGCTTTTAACTATTATCAAATTAATCTAAACTAACACAAACATATTAGTAGCAGAATAGGAAAGTAACTTGATAGGCTACAGTGTTCTGGGAAGTCCTCGGCCCTTGCCAGCATCTCAGTCAAGTCCTTGGAGAGCTGAGCTCACATTGCTGCATAAAAAGGATCACCGCAATCTGAGGCATTGGCATACTGTCTCACTCCTCAGCATGGACTATAAAATCATCGCCAAAGCCATCTTATTGAGACTTTGGTCCATGCTGGCTGATGTGGTCCAACCAGATGAGTTCTACACTCCCCCAGGCCATACCATTTTCAACAACCTCTATCTGGTCCGGGATCTAATAGAGCTTGGGTGTAGGGATGGTGTGGTGTTTGCCCTCCTGTCCTTGGATCAAGAAAAGATGTTCAACTGGATGGACCAGGGGTACCCTGGGCATTCTGTGGGCCTTTGGCTTTGGGCCCCACTTTGTGGTGTGTCTCCAGGTGCTGTACATTCCACAGAGTGCTTGGTCAAGCTCAACTGGACGCTGACTGCACCGGTCAGCATCGGGCGGGGAGTGTGTCAAGGCTGCCCGCTGTCAGGTCGGCTGTATAATCTAGCCATTGAACCTTTCCTCTGTCTCCTCTGCAAGAAGTTTACTCAGCAGACTCCTCTGCCCAGGTCTACTGGGTCTAGAGCTCTGGCTTGGTGGTTGGGGCTCGGTGGCAAATGAGCTCCCTCCCACCCATGCTTCAGGCCATCCAGTGGAGCATGGGTCCATTGCTCTATCTTGGTGTTTTCCTTTCTGCCACGCATCCCTCCCTGCCAGAGAACTGGCAAGGTTTAAAGCCCAGGGTGGCTGAGTAGCTGTGGAAATGGACAGGACTGCTCTGATGTCTCCCCCTGCTTAACCAACACCATGTTCTGTCTCTGTCTCAGCACCCTGGTCCTTACCCCAGGTTTCTTGGTTCAGATCCAGCAGCTGATGCTGCAGTTCTTCTGGTCAAGACTGCACAGGGTCTCTACAGGAGTTCTCCATCTTCCCCTGGAGGAGAGAGGAGAGGGCCTGATGTGTTTGCACATGCGGGTTTGTGTCTTCATCTCCAGGCCTTACAGAGGCTCCTATATGATCCAGATAGTCCGACATAGAGCACGCTGGCGCACTCTTTCCTTCACCGCCTTCGAGGGCTCCGATATGACCGGCCCCTCCTTTATTTGAGATGTCTTCTGTGAGACCTTTCTGAGCTGTCAGCCTTCCACCAGGACCTCCTCTAGAGCTGGAAGCTGCTTTCATCCATCAGGTTCTTGGGAGCCACTGTAGAGGAAGACGTCTTCGAGGAACCCCTGCTGCACAATCCCCATCTTTGTGTGCGAGCAGCGGAGTCCCCCTTGGTGTGCAAGAGGTTGGTCTTGGCAGAAGTCACCAGGATTGGAGACCTCCTGGACTATGACCGGAGAGATTGGGTGGATCCTCCAGTGCTCACCCAGGGTGTGTCTAGACTACATCCGTTTTTCAAGATAGGGATGTAAATTAGGCATTTACAATGATATTGTAAATGAAGCCAGGATTTGAATTTCCCATGCTTCATTTGCATAATGGCGGCTGCTGCTTTTTTTCAAAACAGGGGTTTTTTGAAAAAAAAAATGGCCATTTAGATGGGGTCTTTTGAAAATAAAACCCTTTTTTGAATGATCCTGTACTCCTCAAAAATTGAGGTTTACAGGATCTTTCGAAAAGGGGTTTTATTTTCAAAAGACCCCCATCTAAGCTGTGGGTGTTTTTGAAAAAGCCCCACATCAAAAAAAAAAAGCAATGGCCACCGTTACGCAAATGAAGCGAGGGAAATTCAAATTCCATCTTCCTTTGCAATATTGACGTGCCTAATTTACATCCCTTTTTTGAAAAAAGGATGTAGTCTAGACACACCCCCAGTGCATGGGGTTCTCTACCCCACGTACTTCCTGGCACATACTTGAGGAGGGGAGGGACGCTTTGCCGCCCACTGATCAGGTTTATCTTGACAGGATCCTGCGAGAGGGTGCGCCCCACCCACCCCTCATCCCTGGCCCACCTTATCTCTCCCTCAGCCTCAGGCCCTGCGTACCTCCCGGACCGCCTTCCCCTAGGAAGCCAGACACATTGCAGCCGGTCCCCTTTTGAACTGCGCCGAAGAGTCATCTGTAGACGCTCATGCTTCACATTCTTCGCTCCCCCACCCTCGTGTCTCACCCAGATACCCCGTGGCAAGACCCCCTACCATCAACAGAAGATGGGGAGCCCTGGTGGGTCAGTCTCTACTACACCTTCGTTCCGCAGCTCTGCAGGCACATCAGCTGGAGAATCATCCATGGTATGGTGAACATGGGCATGTACTTGGCGCGGTTCACCCTTGTTCCCGATACTTGCCCCTTCTGTGGCATGAGGGAGACCCTGGCACACATCTACATCAAGTGCACCAGGTTAGAGCCCCTCTTTTGGCTCCTCCAGAACCTCTTGTTGAGGTTTGGGCTGCACTTCTTCCCTCACCTCATAATTTACGCACACCCCATCTGTGGCCCCACAAAGTCACAGGATCTCTTCGTCAACCTCCTCCTGGCTATGGCCAGGATGGCAGTCTACAAGACCAGGGAGAAAAAGTTGGCTGAGAGGGGCCTGCGATTGTGGGGCCTAGTTCACTGCTCTACAGCCAAAATGCTTCCGAAATAAATGTAGTCAAACTTTACTAATTCTGGGTCACTGAGAACGAAAATGATGCTTAAAATTGTCAGTTGGCTCTAGTTTTCAAGATATGCTACTGGGTCAGTATATACGACCCTTGACTT
>CM057848.1:113761595-113775170 GCA_030068395.1 Apalone spinifera
GAGGGCTTCTTGCACAAGAGTTATTCCTTTCCCCACGAGGAATAAGCCCTCTTGTGCAAGAGCTCTTGTGCAAGAAAGTAGTGTGGATGGGCAACAGGGGTTTCTTGTGCAAGAAACGCCTATGGCTAAAATGGCTATCAGAGTTTTCTTGTGCAAGAGAGTGTCCACACTGCTATGGATGCTCTTGCGCAAAAGCACATTTCTTGTGCAAAAGCACATGGCAGTGTGGATGCGCTCTTGCACAAGACCTTTTGCACAAGAAATTTTGTGCAAAACAGTTCTTGTGCAAGAAGCCTACACTGTAGACATAGCCCAAGAGAGGACATATTTGCTCATAGCAGGGATATTCAGGGGCAGAATGGGTGTGAAGCCTGTCTTCACCCCTTTGGGACCTGGGTATTGAAAGCAGGAATCCTGGCTCTTATTCTCATTCTCTGTCCCATAAACTTTAGCCTAGAGCTGAAGAAGGGTTCTGTAGAGCTGGAAAGCTTGTCTCACCAAGAGAAGCTGGTCCAGTTACAAATGTTTTGTCACCTGTCTTGTCTATTTCCCACAATATCCTGTTGTGAAAGCTTACTGAAATAAATGTATGTACCATTGGCTACGTCTAGAAAACCATGGCATGATTTTCCGGAAATGCTTTTAACGGAAAAGTTTTTCCTTTAAAAGCATTTGCAGAAAAGAGCATATAGATTGGCATAGACACTTTTGCGCAAAAGCACTTTTTGCGGAAAAGCGTCCGTGCTAGTCTAGACGCAGTTTTGCGCAAGAAAGCCCCGATCGCCATTTTCGCCATCGGGACTTTTTTGCACAAAACAGTCCTGAGCTGTTTACACTGACCCTCTTGCGCAAAGGGAGCAGCATAGTATTTGCACAAGAACACTGACAATCTTACATCAGATTGTCAGTGTTCTTGCACAAATTCAAGCGGCCAGTGTAGACAGCTGGCAAGTTTTTCTGCAAAAGCAGTCGCTTTTGCGGAAAAACTTGCCAGTCTAGACGCAGCCATTGTGTACTATGGACTGTATTTAATTCCATGGGAGAGGAAGACCATATCTTTCTGAAAACTAAGTACAGATTGGAGACTCACACTCTGAATGACTGTTAGTACTCTCCAGTCAAACTCTGGCTTCCATCAGCCTTGGTTACCACATGCAGGGTGACCCCAATGTATTCCCAGTCCTAGATGCTTCCTTAAAAATGTGTATTCTGTATTGCACTGTTCATCCCTGTCCTTGGAAGCTGAGATAGCAAAGATCTATTGTTCCTCTAAGGCAGTGGTCACCAAACAGTAGATCTTGGAGCCTCTAACAAATGATCCGGACTGGTTTGGCCAGGAAGCTATCAAGCACTGGCACCCAGTGTCATGCTGCTTCTGCCCTCTGCCTTGGAGCTGCCCCTGGGAGCCTCCTGCTTGCTGTGCAAGGTGTGGGAGGATGATGTCAGGGTGTCCCTCCCCCCCACTTCTGTACCCTTTCTCACATAGAGAGAAGGGGATGGAGGGAACTTGACAATGCAAATCTGTCACTCTCACAGACTGTGTGTATCTCTGTCATTCTTACAAACACACACTGTCCTTCACTCTCATCTCCTGACCCAACACTCATGTGTGAGGTTGTTGTTACTTCTTTTACTGCTTGCAAAGTGGGCTAGTGTTGGCTTTTGACTGTGCCCTCCCTGCACCTTCTCCTGCACCCAACCTCCTGCACATGAGTCCCCCTGCACCTGAAACCCCTCCTGGACCCCAATCCTCCACCCTTGGCTAAGCCCCAAGCCCCTCCCACACTCCAGGATTGAGACCAGAGCCTGCACCCCTACCCCAGCCTAGTGAAAGTGAGTGAGGATGGGGGAGGAAGGAGGATGGAGTGAGCAGAGGGAGACCTCAGAGAAGGGGTGGGAAGGAAGCAGGGTGAGGGTATTTGGGTTTGAAGTAGATCTTACATTGCCCTTATATCAAAAACGTGATCTTGTGGTTAAAAAGGTTCGAGACCACTGCTCTAAGGGAACAGTAAAAAACAGCTTGCCATCCTACATGGAGTGACCCACACAGTTCACAACACTGGATTGATGTTGATAAAGGGGAAAAAAAAGTTTATTTAACTACAGAGACGTTGGTTTTAAGTGAATACAAGTAACAAGATATTAAAGTCAGAAATGGTTACAAGAAAAGCAAAGCTAAAAGACGTTCTTGGCTTATCAAACTAGACTTGGTGCAATTATACCCATCCCTCATTACTATTTAAATAATTTCTAAATGAATCATCACTTTCCTACGCTATAAACTAACTGATTACAAAGATTACAAGGAATTTGACCCGGAAGATGTGTTATGCAGAGCCAGTGAGGATAAGCAAGAGACATAATAAAATAGAGCAACTCCATACTTAGCTGGTTTCCTCGGCTACAAAGGGAGAGAACATGTTTATACATCAGAAAGGATAATACTGGTTTTGACTGGACTCTTAATCTATCTTCCCAAACTACAAAACAAAAGGGAAAAGCATGTTTAAAGGGTAATGCTGTGGCTGACCCCTGCACCACTAATGAAGAGCCATTTCAGACCTATTAATTTTTTCATACCCCAACACCCCTCACTTTTATATTTCAGTCACCCTTTAAAATTTTAGCCTTTGGGTCCCTTTTAGAAACTTTTCCTCACCCAAGGCATAAACCTAGCCCTCAGAGGTCTTACTAACCCCTAGGAGCCCTACTAACTCCAAGTCCTACCAACCATAGTTTGGGGTTCCCTATCCTTGTGAACTCTAACCCAAGGAGTCCTACTGACCTTGGGTGTAACCTTACTCCTTGAGGGCTGATGCGTCTGGGAGGAGTGGGTGCCAGGACCCATGGGACCGAGGAAGTCAAGCTGATGATAGTGATGTGGCACCTGAGGGGAAAAAGGAACATCAGTTGTGGTGGGGATGGTATGGCCAGAGGTGGGGAGCAATACAGTCAATGGCCTTTTTTTTTTTTTTTGTATCTTGGAAGTGGCAGCTCTAGCCCTGAATGTATCCAAATGATGAATCTTAATTGTCCCTTTCTCTCGCTGGAGTTGGGCAAAGTTTAGGCACTGTCCTGGCTTTGGACCTCTAGACACGCTCATCACATGCTGACCTCGTGTCTAATTCCTCTCTTACCAGAGGGGAGTCCTCTGCCAATTGTGTAGGCCCCGAAACAAATTCTGCCTCTCCCAAAAACTCATGCATGTTCTCCAGAAACCCACCAATGGTGTGAGCCTTATGGCTTACAGTTTACATCTTCTAAGGTACGTGATAGTGAAAGCACATGGAAACAGACACTCCAAAACTCCATTACTTTTTATATTCAGAGCTGTACAAAATAATAAACACAGCAGAACACGTTTCCTGGTCTCAGGTTTCACACCAGTCCATAGAGCTCTTCAGATGTAAGCAGAGTTCTTTGAGGTGTCCAGGGTCCTGCCCTTGCAACTTCAGAGTCATGGAGTCTTCATAAGTCAGCTAGATTTCTCTGACTTTGGCTGGCCCCATGGTTAAACCAGAACTCCCATTGTATGTGTCTTCCTTTTTCGTCCTCTACTCCTTCCTGTTTCAGAGTGTCTAGAGTTGATCTATCCCACCACCAACACCTGGATCCTTTGTTCTGCTGCTGATTTTTCCCCACTCTCCAATTCTCAAGCTTTCTGCAGAGGAATCTAACCAAACTGGTTTCCTTTGGCTTCTGCCAACCCATGGTCCTAAGGTGCTTCTATCAGAATGGTTGGCCATTTAAAGTGTAATGACCCATCACTGAATCTCATCTGGGAGATGGGCTTCCACATCCACATACAGATGTTTCATGGTATAATAATTTCACGATGACTTGTTTTGAGTTCCCAGCCCCTGGTGGTACCATGGAGAGTTTATAGTGCTCTGTACCTTGTAGCATTGGGTGCTAGATGGTTACCTAAACAGAATGGGAACAGCAGGGATGTCAGGAGACATCTGCTCAATTTCTATCCTCCAGTCTTGATCATGTGCCTAGGGCTGTGTGTTGTCCAGATGTGACACTTGTGTCTTGGATTCCAGTTCTCAAAAGCTAAAGGAGTAGTAGAGCCCTCCCCAATATTTAAAGCTATTCCCTCCTTTTCTCTTCCTTTCACTGCTCAAATCCTTTGACTGCTTCAGGAAAGGTACCCAGATGTGACACTTGGTGGACAAAAAGTGGACCAAAAACCTGTACTTTCCTCCAGTCTTTGTCCTATGCCTAGCCATGGCGTTATCTAGTTTCTGGCCAGGAAGGAGCACGAGATCATCTAGTCCAGACTTCTGCTTATCACGGGCCATTAACAGCACCCAGAACCAGCACACGAAACCCAGCAGGTTAGCCTTGTGTCAACGTGAAAAGACATCTGCATTACGGGGCATAATTCACAGATAAATTGCCTAAAAGGATTCTGGGATACTTTAAAGACTTTAAACCTCCTGCTCTTCCTCAGGTTTCCATAAGTCTCTCTAATGCTGAATTACTCTCCTTGAGATCTGACAGGATCTTGTAGAGATTGGGATTAGAGTTGAGTTTTCTGAATGAGGCTAGAATTAAGATCGCAGTTAGGCAGATATTAGGGTTAAGCCTGGAGCATTCATGTAGCAAAGTTGTAGCTACTGCTATAGCTGTTTATTTTCTCCTCATCACTCTCTTCAGGGCGGCCTTCACCTCTTTGTTCCTCAGGCTGTAGATCAGGGGGTTCAGCATGGGGATCACCAAGGTGTAAAATATAGAAATCACCACATCACTGCCGAGTCCAGACTTCCACTGGGGATGTAAGTACATGTAGAAACCAGTCCCATAAAGCAAAGCCACGGAGGTCAGGTGGGAGGTGCAGGTGGAGAAGGCTTTGTGCCTGCCCTCAGCAGAGGGCATCCTCAGGACAGCAGCGAAGATGCAGAAATAGGAGGCCAGGATGGATGAAATGGTGCTCAGACCAACCAGGGCAGAGAAAAGGAGGGAAAGGCTCTCTGAGAGAAAGGTGTCAGAGCAGGAGAGCTTCAGAAGCTGGGGGATATCACAGAAGAAATGATCGATGACATTGGGTCCACAGAAGGACAGTCGAAACACGCACACTGTCTGCACTGCTGAGTTCACACACCCAGCGAGGTAGGCTCCACCCACCAGCCAGGCACAGGCTGTCTGTGACATGGAGATTGTGTACAGCAGCGGGTTACAGATGGCCACATACCGGTCGTATGCCATCGCGGCCAAGAGGAAGCACTCTGTGCTCACAAATGCAGCAAACAAACTGATCTGGGAAGCACACCCGGCATAAGAGATGGTTTTATCGTCCGTGAAGAAGTTCACCAGCATCTTAGGAGCAATGGCAGAGGTGTAGCAGGTGTCAACGAAAGCCAAATGGCTGAGAAAGAAATACATGGGGGTGTGAAGCTGGCGTTGGACCCTGATTATCATGATCATGCTGAGACTTCCAGCCATGGCGATAATGTAGATTGCTAGGAACAAAAGGAAGAGGACAGCCTGCAGCTCAGGATGATTGGTGAAGCCCAGCAAGATAAACTCTGTCACACTGGTTTGATTGTTCTCTTCATCCATTGGTTCACCGGCTACTACCTGCAGGGACACGGATACATTTCAGTGTTCAGGAGTAAAGCTAGATTTGCACAAAAGTGACAGAACAGATCACATAACCATCTACTAACTCCTGTCCTGTCACTCTGCTTCTACAGAGGAAACATGTCCCTACTGCTAAGGAAAAGACTGAACTAATTACTCCTCAGTGCTTCCTGGAGCTCTGCGTCTGAGGTAGCGTGTCCACATTAATGGAGCCTGCCTCGGACTAATTTCAAGGCTTCCCCGTAGTGTGTACATGCTAGTTCAAATTTGTTAAATTGGGACTTAAGTCGAATTAACTAATTTCAAAATAGTTTCCTAGTGTACACATGGCCTTAGAGAGTAACAAATATAGAGGATCATGAGTGGAAATAACAGAATCTAAGGTATATATAACAGGTTAACACATTACAAAGTCAATTTCCCCTCCCTTTGACATTCACATTTTCACATCAAAAGTTATGAATGGGACACATCCAGCCTACTTAATTAGCTTCATTAATATGGGTCATGCAATTGACAGGGAACTGTTTTTTTTGTGATATATATCTTGGATTCTGTTATTTCCACTCCAACTCATCTAATGAAGTGGGTTTTACCCACGAAAGCTTATGATCCTATATATATTTTTATGGTGACACAAGACTACTAGTTGTTTTAAAGTTACAGATTAACAACACAACTACCCTCTGAAACTTTTTTCCAAGTATTACAATATTCATAATGATACTATTTCTCTTGGGACTTTCATAAGAGACAAAGCTTGGTTACAGAAAACTTAGTGTCCTCCACATGGTCAATTTCTTTATTTCAGTTTCTAAAAATGCATTCACCCCGGCCATGGTTTGTACAAATAATATATATCTGTACAAATAAAACATGCAAATAAAATCTTAACAATGGTGTATATTCCTGATCCCTCCCTTAGCAATGCCATGACCCCACTCCATGACTTCACAAGCCTCTTTTGGTTTGGGTACCGCCTGGTTACAATACCACGCAATTTCAGATGTAAATATCTGAAACTGTGAAACTAATGATTTTAAAAATCCCATTACTGTGAAATTGACCAAAATGGACCATGAATTTGATAGGGCCTTGTGTGTACTGAGCTGGGGCCCTCAGTCCAGTTCCCAGTGGAGAAATGTCCATGACACAGATATCTAACATGAGAAATGCAACTGGTTTGCACGTTAGCTGACCTTGTTAGCAGAGAGAAAGAAAGACATATGGGACTTGAGACCAGAGCTGGTCAGAAAATACCAACTTGTTAAGAGCAAACTTTTTGTGGAAATTCATCAAGGGTCAATGTTCCTGATTCTAACAGCTGACCTTTACATTTACCCGTTTCCACAAAATTTCCAATGGGAAGGTTTTTTTAGAGCCACGCTAGAATTTCTGCTGAGAGGGAGGCTGATGCGCAGAATAGCCAATAGCCCAGTAGTTAGGAGACACATCTGGGCAATGGGAGACACAGGTGATGAAACATCTGATGGCCAGAAGTAACCACTATGATCATCCACTCTGCCCTCCTCTATTACACGGAACTTCACTGCATCTGTTTCTGTTTGAACTTCAGCTTATCTTGGGGGTTGGGGGCAGGGTGGAGGGAGAGATTCAGAAATCAAGAGCAGAAGCTCAGTCAGAACTGAGACTTGAATTCAGATCTTCTACATTTTCAACAAGCCCTCTACCCACCAGTTTCTAGAACCAAGTTTTCTAAATCTCTCCTGTTGGAGCTATTACATTTCTAAACATACAGCAGCATTTTTAAAGGTTCCCTAGTTTAATTCCCCCCCCCCCTTTTTTAAAGCAATGGCTATTGAAAAGCACACAATGTCTGGAAATATTTCTTCGCTCACCTGATTCGTGCAGAAAGATTTCAAAGGGGCTGATGACGGTCAGGCTTTTTCGGCACCCTCATTGTAAAGCAGCACACTATGTCCATCATGGCTGCTGTGGGATGGACTCTCACTTGCTTCTGCAGCATTGCTAAGACAGGGTTGTTATACTGTATGTACGTGACAACTCAAGCAAACCTGTGGGACACGGAGCCCTTCCCTCATTGATTCTCATGGGTTGTTGTGCATTGTACAGCCCTTTTCCATTGGGATCTGATCAGTGCTCAAACCCATAGGTTCACAGAGAGCCCAGAGTCTGGAATTGTTGAGCCCAAACAAAAGAAGCATTTGTTTGCTTTGAATGACAGTACACACGAGACACGCCAAAGCATTAATTTTAATCACATTCATTTTCTTCTAAGGCAGGGGTTCTGAACTGGGGGTCCATGGACCCCCATGGGGTACATGAAGCCTCGTGGGTCCATGGACCCCCAAGACATATGTGAAGCCAACAGGTACATGGACCGAGAAAGGTTCAGAACCACTGTTCTAAGGGGATATTGACGGACTAGAATGTTTAACCAGGACCAAGGAGACCTGAGAGCTATTTCAGGGTCAGCCAGTAGCCAGCTGGAACTTGGGCAAGTCACTTCTCCTCTGTGCCTCATTTTCCCCAGTTGTATAATTCCCTTTGCCCATTTATCCCTCCATTCAGCCCTCTACACCCATTCAGTAAAGCATTTCAGGTTTTCCTTACCTTAGGCATATATTTACATCCCACTGAACACAGTCTTCCATATAACACTCTTTAAATATATTCAGGGCTGTTATAAAGAGGACGGTGATAAATTGTCCTCCATGTCCACTGAAGGAAGGGCAAGAAGGAATCTGCTGCAAGGAAGATACAGCTTAGCTACTAGGAAACCCTTTCTAAATCTAAAGGTAGGTTAGTACTGGAATAGGCTTCCAAGAGAGGTTGAGGAATCCCCATGATTGGAAGTCTCTAAGAAGAGCCAAACATTTGTCAGGGATGATCTAAGTTCACTTAGTCCTGCCTCAGCAGAGCAGGATGTTCTAGATAACCTCTCATGCTCCTGTAAGCAGTGTGCTCTCATGGGATATGCCTGACAGTATCCAATTCAGGATGAACTGCTGAGAAAAAGTTAAAGAAGGAGTGGTCCTGTAGCATCTTAGAGACTTACAAAAATATATATAGTGTAAAGTATAGTAGAGAAAAAAGGCAGTCACAACTCAAGACTGGGGTCCTCCACATATAAGGCACCAAACCAGCCAAAAAGAGAACTTCTATTTCACCATGCTGGCTGACAACATGTCTAAAAAGCAGCTCCTTCAGGCCCTGTCTATACTTACTCCTTGATTGATGCACCGGAGATCGATCTTCCGGGGTTTGATTTAGCAGGTCTAATAAGGACCCAATAAATCAACTGATGATTGCACCTCCATTAACCCTGTTACTCCATGGAGTCACGAGAAGGAAGGGAAGTCAATGAGAGAGTTACTCCCGTTGAGCTACTGCAATGTAGTCTTTGCAGAAATTTGACTTAAGGTACGTTGACTCCAGCTATGCTATTCTCGTAATGGGCATTCCGTATCTTAAGTCGACTTTCTCCCTAAGTGTAGACCTGGCATAGGACATTCTAATTCCTCTGTAATAACACTCGCAGCACTGCTTATGGGGATGAGTGGCTATTAAAATCAACGTTCCCAATTAAAGGTTCTTCTGTTACCAAAGGATCAGACACCCAGGTCAATATGCAAATCAGATCTTGCCCAGAAATCACATTGTTGCCAATCCTTTAGTATCTAAAATCTGAAGGTTTATTTATAAAAAGGATAGAAAGTGTAAGAGTGGAAATTGGCTAAAGGAATCAAATCAGGGGCTCATTTAACTGCACATCCACTAATGTGATCTGTGCCATCAAATGCCAGCAATGCCCCTCTGCCATGTATATTGGCCAAACCAGACAGTCTCTATGGGAAAGCATTAATGGACACAAATCAGATATCTGAAAAGGTAACACACAGAAACCTGTTGAACACTTTAACCTGCCCGGGTACTCATTAATGGATCTCAAAGTCACTATGTTTTTCAGGCCAATTCCACAAGCCAAATACACAGGGAAGTGTAGAAACTTAAGTTCATTTACAAGTTTGGGAGCCATCAAAAAGGTATGAATAAAGACATTACCTGGCTGACACACTACCTTTCACATCTGAATGACTTAACCAACGAACAATGGGTACTAAAGAACAATTTGCACTTTCTCTATCAGCTTGTTGTAACTTGAACACTCTAATTCACTATTTCCCCCCCTTGCTTCCCTCCTCCCCGCTCCTTATTTATTCTTGGACCTAGACTTTTCATACTTTAGTCATCTGAAGATCTGTACCCACAAAAGCTCGTGAAGTCATCTGTACCCACAAAAGCTCATGATCCCATCTACATGTTTTGTTAGTCTTTAAGGTGCTGCCAGACTATTCGTTGTTTTTTTATGTTTTAACAATTGCAAAGTCCTTAGTTCATGACACAGCCTGAGGGACAAGGAGGTAATGGGTGACCTGAGCAGTGTGATGAAGAGAAAAATGTTCTTTTAGTAGCTTTGGTCATGAATATAATTTTGATGAACCACAGGGAATGAACTCCAACTGGAAGGTTTGACTTTAGTGACATACTTAATTGTGGTAAAACAAAAGGAAAAAATATGTAGCACTTTAAAGACTAACAAGATAGTTTATTAGGTGATGAGCTTTCATGGGCCAGATCCACATGTTGTAGGCTGAAGTGGATGAGAACTATAGTGAAAGGAAAGTCAGATTTTCCTTTAGGCAAGAAGAGTAGGGAATTATCCCCTTTTTAATGCTTGGATGACAAAGCAGTTTTGGGGTGTGCGTGCTTTTTTGGTTCTACAATAGGATGATAATTATTGGCAGTGGCTACTGTTAAGAGTTTGGGGGAGTTGTGTTTTTTTTGTGTTTTGGGGTTATTTTTTGCTTTTGAACATGTTACGCCTTCATTTGCTCATGATTCAGCGATATCATTAATTCTAACAAAGAACTGTAGGGAGGTATGAGGGAATCTCTGTTTGAGTACAAGGTGTCCCCACTATAAATAGCCTTGCTATACATCCGTTCTGCACTAAAGTCGTTGACATTTGTAGGAACTGATGCATTATAAGTCCTCCTATTCCCCGCTCTTAAGTTACGCAAAAAAACAAAACAAAACAAAACAAAACACTACCAACAAAACCAAAAAACCAATTTATGCAAATGGGAGTCAGCTGTGGGGAAAAAATTCCCCACTGTAAGTTGTTTCGCTGTAAGTCCATGTATCTTGGACTTATAGCGAGGCTGGCCTGTTCATCTACCTGTGACTGCAGCATAGCTATACTCCTAGAAACACAGCAAGGTAACCCCTGTGGGGAGATGGGAAAAGGAGCCTTGTTTGTGCCTTAAGCGATGGCTGATGCTGTGGAAGGATTCACACTCAGGCCCCGAAATCAAAGCAGCAGCGTCTGCACCGCAAATTGTGCTGGCTCAGCCGGATGGGTTTAACCAGATCAGTGCAATAGAAATGGCAATACTGGGTGAGACCAACGGTCCCTCCAGCCCAGTGTCCTGACAGTGGCCATTGGCAGACGCTTCAGAGAAAGGAAACACACCCGGGCAAGTAGCAAATAATCCAACCTCTCATGTCCAGCCCCAGCTACTGACAGCGGAAGGTTTTAAGACACCTGGAGCCAGTGGGGCTGACAGACTTGCCAGGTCCTGGGAGAAGGGGGATAGGCTTCATGCCCGTGAAAGGGGAGGGGCCTTGGATGGAAGGGGAGGGACTAGTTTCCCTCAGGTGGCCCTCAGCACTGCCTAGAGCATGCCACGCCTCCTCCAGGCAGCACTCAGCACTGCCCAGAGTGCACCATGTGAGGTGTCAGCAGCAATTTAAAGGGCCCTGGGCTCCAGCCGTCGATGCTGCCACAGTGGCAGAAGCAGTGGCCAGGACCGCCATGCCTTCTTGAAATGCCAGGTCCCAGGGAAGTTGCCCCCTTTGTCCCCTGTCAATGGGCCTGCCTGGAGCTATGGGACTGTGTCCTTGACAATCTTGGATAATAACCCCTGATGGACATATCCTCTGTGAACATACCTAAATCTATTTTTGAACTCAGTTATGCTTTCCAGAATCCCCTGGCAAGGAGTTCCACAAGTTAACTGGGAGTTGTGTAAAGAAGTATTTCCTTTGTTTGCTTGAAACTTGCTGCCTATTAAATGTATTGTGTTGACCCTCCTCCCTGCCCCAACAAGATATTCTTGAGCACATTTCTTGTATACACTAGCTTTGAGAACTCAGGGTCCTCTTCATTTACTCTTTGACATAGCCAAAAAGTCTGTAGATAGTGCTGTGCACCAATGCTCTGACAAGGCTGGCTAAAGGATGGTGTTGAAGTTTCATGGTCAGTGACCAGAACTGGTCAAAACACAGCAAATATTGCTCACTAAACATTTTCAAAATGTAGAAGTCATTTTCTTTCTGCAGGTCTCAGAAATGAACTTCTTTAGTTTGTTTAGTCGAAAAAACATGACTGGGTGTTGTGGGCCTTTTGGAAAGGCAGCTGGCCTAGTGGCTAGGCCATGATTCCACAAACATTTTCAGTCTCTTCATTCCTGAGGGGAGCACATGAAACCTCTATTCAGGAAAGCCTCTCTGTTCAAGGCAGCACTTAAATACATGCTTAACTGGAAACATGTGCTTAAGCCCAACTGAAGTTAAAGGGAGACACACTTTGACACGTGCTAAAGGCCGTCTGAATTTGGGCCTATGCGTGCAGAGGAGCCACTGAAGGATTTTGTTGTCCAATTGTGGCACCCTTTTGTGAAAACCGGGCCTGGAATTTTGTCTCTATCGCTCTCCTCAGGGCATCTTTCACGTCCTTGTTCCTCAAACTGTAGATGAGGGGGTTCAGCATGGGGATCACCACCGTGTAGAACACAGAGGCCATTTTGTCTGTGTCCAGTGAGTAGCTGGAAGAGGGTCGGAAATACATGAAGAGAAGGGTCCCATGGAACATGGTGACGGCCGTCAGGTGGGAGGCGCAGGTGGAGAAGGCCTTGCGCCTGCCCTCGGCGGAGCGGATCCGCAGCACGGTTGCGATAATCAAGGTGTATGAGACGAGGATGGTCACCACGCTCATCACCTCAATCAGACTGCCAAAGGCGAAAACAAGTAGCTGGTTGAGGTAGGTGCCAGAGGATGAGATCTTCAGAAGTGGGTTGATATCACAGAAAAAATGATTCAGAATATTGGAGTCACAATAGGATAAGAGTAGCAAACCGCTGGTGTGTACCACAGAGTTCAGGAAGGCCCATAGATAGGAACCGGCCACCAGCAGAAGGCAGCGCTTTGGCGACATGATGACCATATACAGCAGCGGGTTACAGATGGCTACATAACGGTCATACGCCATTACGGCCAGCAGGAGGCACTCCGAGATGACAAGCAATATGAAGCTAAAATATTGGATGATGCAGCCAGTGTAGGAAATCGCTTTCCTCTGTGCTAAGAAGTTCACGAGCATCTTGGGAGTGATGACTGTGGAGTAACAGGCATCCACAAGAGACAAATTCTTGAGAAAGAAGTACATGGGGGTGTGAAGTTGGGTGTCAAGCCTGATTAAAACCATCATCCCCAGATTCCACACCAGGGTGGTACCATAGATGACGAGGAACACCACAAAGAGGGGAACTTGTAGCTCCAGACGATCTGTCAGTCCTGTGAGAATGAACTCAGTCACTGCCGTACAATTTCCTCCCGCCATTCACTCCACCTTGGGCGCTAGCTGCGGGAGTAACCATAAAGGAAGGCATTAGTTCTCAGAAAGGCATGGGCTAATATACGGGGCTGTGGTTGGATGTGTAGAGACCTTTGGAGCCTGGAGCAGCTAATTGGAAAAATTCCCAGAGCTCCCACAGGAAAAAAAAAAAGTTCTTTGTCTCCAGAAAAGTGCATTACCCTCCATTTACTCTGATTTATACATTTTGGCTCCAGTTGAGCTGATATTTTAATTTTGCTCATCAGTATTATCTTAGGGTATGTCTACACTAGCCCCCTACTTCGAAGTAGGGAGGCTAATGAAGCATA
>CM057848.1:113801971-113814478 GCA_030068395.1 Apalone spinifera
GGTCCAGTCTTACCTGTTCTTAGGGCCCTGGGCTGGGGCCCGTGAGAGAGGGCGAGCCCAGACCCTCCTACCCCCGCCCTTCTGTGCGACCAAGCACGGGGCGCACAGTGCTGAGCACCCGGGGAGGCTGTCACTTTGGGACTAGGACCTTGTGAATACCCGTCTCCGGGGATGACAATACAAGGCAGGGGGCAGCCCGCTCGCATCTTGGACTGGCCAGCGGGGCATGTAACCCTTTAATCATTCTTGTTGCTCTTCTCTGGATGTTCCCTAATTTGTCCATACCTTTCCTGAAATGTGGCACCCAGAACTGGACACAGTACTCCAGTTGAGGCCTATTCAGCACAAAGTAGAGCAGAAGAATGACTTCTCGTGTCTTGCTCACTACACTCCTGTTAATGCTTCCCCGAATTATATTTGCTTTTTTTTGCAAAAGTGTTACACTGTTGACTCATATTTAGCTTGTGGTCCACTGTGACCCCTAAATCCCTTTCCGGAGTACTCTTTCCTAGACAGTCACTTCCCATTTTGTATGCATGAAATTGATTGTTCTTTCCTCAGTGGAGCACTTTGCTTTTTCCTTATTGAACTTCACCCTATTTACCTCAGACCATTTCTCTAGTTTGTCCAGATCATTTTGCATTATGACCCTATCCTCCAAAGTACTTGCAACCCCTCCAAGCTTGGTATCATCTGCAAACTTTATAAGCGTACTCTCTATGCCATCATCTAAATCATTGATGAAAATATTGAACAAAACCAGTCCCAAAACTAATCCCCATGGAAACCCTTTTGTTATGCCCTTCCACCATGACTGTGAACTAATAACTACTCTCTAAGAATGGTCATCCAACCAGTTATTCACCCACCTAATAGTAGCACCGTCTAGGTTGTATTTCCCTAGTTGATTTTTTTATAAGAAGGTCATGCTAGACTATATCAAATGCTTTACTAACATCTAGGTATACCACATCTACCACTTCCCCCTTATCTACAAGGTTCATTATCCTATCAAAGAAAGCGATCGGGTTGGTTTGACATGATTACAAATCCATGCTGACTGTAAGTTATCAAGATGTTCACAAAAATGGTGCCATGCTAGCAAGGCAGGATAGAAGCTGGGAAATGAAGCAGCAGAAAATACACAGTTGCCGTCAGCAAGAATTTTCTTTGAGGAATGATTCTTGAGGCAAGGATGAAAATGACGTTATCATAAGGAGAAAAACTAAATGAGATCCCCATCTTTATGTTCTGGACAGTCCTATGATTATGGATATGGAGACTTCACTGGAGACATAAGGTGTATCATTGGAAGAAGGAGTGTTGAGAGGTGAATCCCTTGTTCTCTTGTGACCAGGTAACAGTGTGATAGTACGTTGCAATTTAGGGCAATGTGGGTCATCTGTATGTGGTGGGAGAAGTATAATTAAAGAGTAATGCTTCAGTATTACTATTTAGTGGTTGTGAAACAACTTCACCATACATTTTCACCACAAAAAACCCTGAATTACTTCTTCAAGCTAATAAGTAGGACTTTGTTGACAGACAATGCTTGACCTAAAAAAATGTGTGTTTGAAGTGACAAAGGGATACCATCTTTGCTTTAAATTATAATTGTCAATGCTTTGAGATCCCTCTGATTTTCTTTTGTTAATTCCCCATGGGTCACCACATATGGGATGAGAGCCACTGAACCCACAGTCTTTAAATACTGATCACCAATAATTGAGGACACAATACATTATAATAACAAACCCATGTTTCGCTGTCAGCTCAGGGCACATGTGTAGCATCTTGAAATGTCAATTTCCTCCATTCTTTTGTGCTTTCACTAATTGGCCAAGCAGAGCAAGGCCTTCCCCTCAGCTTGATGGCATTGCCCTGTTTATCTGACTTAATATAATGCAATAACAATTGAAAATCTTACCCTATCAATTCCTGATAATGATCTAGGTGTCAACAGGCATTTCTAGACTTTCTTAATTTACCTGATTTATATGGGAAGACATTATTTGGAGCTAAGAGGACTAACAATTCTTCAAGATAATATATTTCAGTGGGTCTTTCTTCCTCTATAATCATTCTTTCCTATCTGGTGTATGTGTGCATGCACTTCCCAAGACTATCGGGAGTTTTCTAGACATTGGGGACATGTCTACACTAGGAAACTATTTTGAAATTAGTAAATTAACTCCCAATTTAACAAATTTGAACTAGTACGCTATGGGGAAGCCTCAAAAGTAGTCTGAGGCAGGCTCTGTTAATGTGGATGCGCTACCTCAGACTTAGAGCCCCAGGAAACACTGGAGAGTAATTGGTTTGAATTAGTCCAGGGAGTAGCTATTTCAAAAGAAGCATCCACATAAACCCTATTTCAAAATAGCTATTTTGGAGTTAGCATTACTACTGATGAAAAGCAGGAGTACAGATTTCAAATTCCTCAGCCTGTTATTTCATAATAACAGACTTGGTAGTGTGGAGACCTTGGGGGGTTATAAATTAGACCTTGGGGGGTTATTTCTAAATAGAGTCCCAGTGTAGGCCAGGGCAGAGATGGCATGTATTATTAGATACAGCCTAGACAACACTCCTGAACACGGTTAATTATTGTTCAAGGACCAGTATTCTTGTCCTTTGACTTAAAAAAAATCCCTCTTTGTTAATATCCTAAAGCTTTTAAGGGATAATTAAACTATAAATAAATCAAATATATGGAAAGGAAAGAATAAAAGTTTAATATTTACTAACTGATATTAACATAGCTGAGCCTTACAGTAGTTTCATGGTAGGCAACATAGTACATGTTTTAAAAACTAGTAACATTTTATTGAATCTTCACATCCACTGTGAACAAGGACAAACACTTACAAGCCAGAGGTGTATTAGGACATTTCAGCTTGTAGAGTCATGGAGCTTAATGTGATAAGTCTTCTTCCATGGCAAGCCAGTGATAGAAAGGTAAAGGAGGTGGCATGTGATTTGTAAAAATATACAGAATCATAATTTTATTGGTGTCCATTTTGTTGGCTTGCCAAGGTAGACTTGTTGTCCTGCTCCAGAGGATTCAGTTGGAGGAAATGTTGATAATTCAGTTTTGTTAGAAAGGCATCAGGCCGGATATTATTTGAAAGCCCTTTTGCAGCGGAAACCCAAGGGTACCAAATGTGGCAAAGCTAAAACTATTATGGTAGATATATAGGTAAGATTTGTATTCCAGTCAACCTTACCCTTTAAGAGGGGGTGGATTGCTTACCTAAAAAAGGTGCTGATGTTTGGTAATCCGAGGGAAGGTACTGTTAACATATAGGCTTGAAAGCAAATGTTCATCAAAGTCATCACCGGAAAAGCAGCAACACGTGGCCCAAATATTAATATTTTCCATACAGTTGACAAGCAAGGTCAGTACATTCAAATGGGGATGTACAGCGAAAGCTTTGTTATCATGGGGAATGGGGGTTGCCGGTTCATTGACTGTGCCAGATACTTAAATGTATTGCTCTGCCCATACCCCCTACCCGGAAGAAACTATGGCAATCAACTCCCACTCTCTTGGGAATGCCTGGCGACCCTTTCCCTCTCCTCCTCCTCCTGCCCCAGCCAGAGAGCTGTCCTAAGTGGCAGGCAGACAAGTGGGCTAGGTGCTCAGGAGCTTTCAGGCAGATCTGGCTCCTGACAGCTCCAGGGAGGCTGAGGGGGAAGGAGGCACCTGATGAAGACAGTAGCTGGCAGTGCTGGCTGTCAGAAACCCTGCAACTGCTGGAGGCATCAAGCGGACCGTCTGGGCGGGAGGGAGCCAGGCGTGTGTGCCTGACGACACAGGGGTATAATAGCTGGAGGCAATACCAGTTAACCTATTTTCCAGATATTCAAGTGCCGGGTAACAAAGTGTTCACTGTCATAAAAAATGGAAGAAAGATATTTCAGTGCAGTCAGTGAGAAAAATGCTTCTAAACCCAAGCAAAACAAGTTATCATAAAAAGGAAAAGAAATGGAACATTGCCCGTCATAGGGTAGGTCTACGCTGCCCCGGAGGGGTCATTTCTAGCTCGGTGGATCTTTACATAGATGTTTAGACAGAGCCTGGGAGCTGGTGGAGAGGAGCGGGATGGGCTGGGGATGGTGCCAGGTTGCCCTGGATCGTGCGTCTCCCTGAAGCACCAGGCCCCCCGAAGCATGGGGCCTGGGGAGGTTGCCCCAGTCTGTCCCACGGATGGGATGACTGTGTGTATTAAAAGTCGCAGATACAGCCAGCTGTACTCCTATGGCTACCCCAGTAGGTGGGAGCTGGATCAATGGCCGCTCCCATCCATACACACAGGCTGGAAATCACAACTTCCACTCAGTGGTATAGCAAGGGTGTTATGCAGCCTGGGGGCAAAGGCAAAATTTGCGCCTCCCAATCATTTGCCCCACAAACCCCGGAGCAACTGGGTAGTTGTTACATGGCCCTGGCTGCAGACCTGGGGAGCTGGGGACAGCCAAGAGCTGACTAGCTGAGCCTTCCCTAACCCGTCCCCCATCAGCAGCAGCAGCAGCAGCAGCTCACCTTCCATCAGCGCGCTGCTGTGCGGCTCTGCAAATGAGGTGAGCGGGCGGAGAAACTGGACTGTGACCATGAGTTCAGCTTGCTGGGCTACAGTATCCGGAATCCTTAAGAGGAAGTTGAGAGGGTCTATGTTTGAAGAATGAAATAGAAAATTTGCACATTACCAACTAGGGGGTGCTGAGTGTATGATGGACATTCGCAGCTGAATGGGCACCACCCTGGAAGCAACTGCCCTCCCCCCCACACCCACCCCTCGCTACGCCACTGCTCCCACTACCATGCAGAGTTAGCCCAAGAGTTCAGCAGGCCCTTTGACACAGGATCTGAAGCCCAGTCTTCCTTTGCTTCATAGGCACCAATGCTGCACCTATAGACGTTCAACCGCCGGAAGAAACGTGCACCCCCTCACCACCTCACACTTCTAATCTTCTTGAAATAGCTGATTCTAAAGTTTGAAATACCTTAATTAGCCCCTTGTCCCCCCACCTCCCCACACGTCTCCTGTCTATTAATCTGTACCTCTGTGTTTCAAGCTCAGTTCTGGCTCTTTGTGCAATAGAGCCCTGCGTGGACACAAAATGTGTACCCGCAACTTCATTTGCACCAATGAGCTACGGATAATCTGTGGAGGTGGATGCCTGCAGATATAAAGCAGATTACCCCCACATTTGCAGCGTTCTAGATACAAAATTTGTATCCTCATCCACATCTGTATCCACATGATCCTCATCCACATCCATATGAGCCACAGGTTATCCACATCCATCTCCACTGCTGTAAACACCTGTGGATATAAAGCGGATAGCCATGGATTCGTGGGGTTCTACTGTGCAGAACCAAGTGACATATTATCAAGTATCTCCATAGTCTTATCAGGTTTTGAGGTGCGCCTAACTTTCTGCAGTGAGTTTTACAGAACAATCCTCTTGCTGATGGTTCTCCTCCTGGCCTGCTTCACTTCCTTGTTCTTCAGGCTGTAGATCAGGGGTTCAGCATGGGGATCATCATGGTATAGAACACGGAGACCACCATGTTGCTGTCCGATGAATAGCTGGCCGTAGGGCCGTAGGGTGTAAATAAATAAACAAAGTACTCCCGTAGAACACCGAGACAGCCGTCAGGTGGGAGGCACAGGTGGAGAAGGCCTTACGCCTTCCCTTGGCGGAGCGGATCCGCAAGATGGCCACGAGGATATACGAGTAGGAGACGAGGATTTGCAGGGAGGTGGGCAAGCCAATGACAAAGCTGAAAGTGAAGAGCACCATCTCGTTGATGTGGGTGTCGGAGCAGGAGAGTTTCAGCAGCGGGTAGATGTCGCAGAAGAAATGCTGGATCCTGTGGGAGCTGCAGAAGACTAAACTGAAGGTGCAGCTGACTTGGACAATGGCAGTGGTGAAGCTGGCCACATAGGAACAGGTGACGAGCCAAAAGCAAACGGTGGGAGACATGGCTGTGTTATAGTGCAGAGGGCTGCATATGGCTACATAGCGATCATACGCCATCACTGCTAGCATGATGGCTTCCAGGGTGATGACCCCCGAATAGAAGAACTGCTGTGCTATGCAGCTGGGAAGACAAATGGTATTTTCATTGCATAAGGTCGCCAGCATCTTGGGGGTGATGGTCGAGGTGCTGCAAATATCTATGAAGGACAAATTACTGAGGAAGAAGTACATGGGGGAGTGGAGTCGGGGATCAATTCTGATCAAGATGATCATCCCCAGATTCCCCAGCAGGGCGGTCACATAGATGGATAGAAACACCATGAAGAGGGTGACCTGCAGCTTCGGCTGGTCTGTGAGAGCCAGGAGGAAGAACTCTGTCACTGCAGAATAATTTTCCCCAGCCATTCTTAGCCTGAGCTTTCCCTGTTGGGGACAAAGCAACAACATGAAAGAAGAACGTAAGAACTGCCATACTGGGTCAGACCAAAGGTCTATCTAGCCCAGTGGCCACTGCCAGATGCCCCAGAAGGAGTGAACAGAACAGACAATCATCAAATGATCCCTCCCCTGTCATCCATTTCCAGCCTCTGACAAACAGAGGCTAGGGACACCATTCCTACCCATCCTGGCTAATATGTATTGATTGGCCTAACCTCCATGAATGTATCTAGTTATTTTTTGAACCCTGCTGAAGTCCTGGTCTTCACAACATCCTCTGGAAAGAAGTTCCGCAGGTTGACTGTGTGCTGCATGAAGAAAAACTTCCTTTTGTTTGTTTTAAACTTCCTTTGGTTTGCTACCTACTAATTTCATTTGATGGCCCCTAGTTCTTATGCTATGGGAACAAGTAAATAACTTGTCCTTATTCACTTTTTCTGTACCAGTCATGATTGTATAGACCTCTATTATATCCTCCTTAGTCTCCTCTTTTTAAGATGAAAAGCCCAAGCCTTTTTAATATCTCTTAATAGGGCACCTGTTCCAAACTCCTAATCATTTTGTTGCTCTTTTCTGAACCTTTTCCAATGCCAATAAATCTTTTTTGAGATGAGATGACCACATTTGTACTCAAGATATGGACATACCATGAATTTATATAGAGGCAATAAGATAATCTCTGTCTTATTCTCTATCCCTTTTTAAAATGATTCCAAACATTCTGTTTGCTTTTTTGACTGTCACTGCACACTGAGTGGATGTTTTCAGAGAACTATCCATAATGACTCCAAGATCTCTCTCTTGAGTGGTTATAGCTAAATCAGTCTCCACCATTTTGTAAGTACAGTTGGGATTATTTTTTCCATGTTCAGTGTTTTGCATTCATCAACATTAAAATTCATTTGCCATTTTATAGTCCAATCACCTAGTTTTGTAAGATCCTTTTGAAACTCTTCATAGTCTGCTTTGTTCTTCACTATCCTGAGCCATTTAGTATCATGAGCAAATTTTGCCACCTCACTATTTACCCCTTTCTCTAGATCATTTAAAATATGTTGAATGGGATTGGAACCAGTACGGATCCTTAGAGGACACCATGAGTTACCTCTCTCCATTCTGAAAACTGATCCTTTATTCCTACCCTTTGTTTCCTGACTTTTAACCAGTTATCATTCTATGAAAGGACCTTCCTTCTTATTCCATGACAATTTACTTTACTTAAGAGCCTTTGGTGAGGGACCTTGTCAAAGGCTTTCTGGAAATCTAAGTATACTATATCCATTGGATCCCCCTTGTCCACATGCTTGTTGACCCCCTAAAAGAACTCTAATAGATTAGTAAGGCATGATTTCCCTTTACAGAAACCATGTTGATTTTTCCCCAACAAATTATGTTTATCTACGTGTCTGACAATTCTATTATTTACTATAGTTTCAGCTAATTTGCCTGGTACTGGCATTAGACTTACTGGTCTGTAGTTGCCAGGATCACCTCTAGATCCTTTTCTAAATATTGTCATCACATTAGCTATCTTCCAGTCATTAGGTACAGAAAATGATTTTAAGGACAGGCTACAAACCATAGTTAATAGTTCCGCAATTTCGCAGTTCAGTTCTTTCAGAACACTTGGGTGAATGCCGTCTGGTCCCAGTGACTTGCTACTGTTAAGTTCATCAATTTGTTCCAAAATCTCCTCTAATTGCACCTCAATCTGGGACAATTCCTCAGAGCCTAAAAAGAATGGCTCAGGTTTGGGAATCTCACTAACATCCTCAGCCATGAAGACCATTCATTTTGTTTCTCTGCAATGACCTTATCGTCTTTTGAGTGCTCCTTAAGTATCTTGATTGTGGCTTCTTGCTTCTGATGTACTTAAAAAACATTTTGCCACTACTTTTTGAGTTTTTGGCTGGCTGTTCTTCAAACTCCTTTTTGGCATTTCTTATTATATTTTTATACTTAATTTGACAGAGTTTATGCTCCTTTCTATTTTCTTCTCTAGGATTTAACTTCCACTTTTTAAATGATGCCTTTTTATCTCTCTGCTTTTTTTACCTGGTTGTTAAGCCATGGTGGCACTTTTTTTTTAGTTCTCTGTGTTTTTTAATTTCGCATATACATTTAAGTTGGTCCTCTATTATGATGTCTTTGAAAAGTTTCCATGCAGCTTGTGGGGATTTTACTTTTGGCACTGTACCTTTTCATTTCTGTTTAACTAAACTCCTCATTTTTGTGTAGTTCCCCTTTCTGAAATTAAATGCCACGGTATTGGGCTGCTAAGGTGTTTTCCCCAGGGATGTTCAATTTTATTACATTATGGTCACTATTTCCAAGTGGTCCAGTTATATTTACCTCTTGGATCAGATCCTGCGCTCCACTTAGGACTAAATCAAGAATTTCCTCACCTCTTATGGGTTACAAAACCAGCCACTCCAAGAAGCAGTCATTTAAGATGTCAAGAAACTTTATCTCTACATCCTATTCTGAGGTGACATGTACCCAATCAATTTGGGGATACTTGAAATTCCCCACTGTTATTGAGTTTTTTTATTTTTATAGTATCTCTAATCTCCCTTAGCATTTTGCAGTCACTATCACTATCCTGATCAGATGGTCAGTAATATATCCCTACTGCTGTGCTCTTATTATTAGAGATTCTATGGAACAGTTTGGTTCATTTAAGATTTTTACTTCCTTTGATTCTACATTTCCTTTCCCGAATCAAGAAAACCAGAGAAGAGTGAAAGATGTCATCTAATAAAGCACAGAGACCTTACCCGATCCCTTTTAACAATCAAATGTAGTCATTTGCATCTCTCCCCCTTATATCTGTCCAAGGGCATGACTGGATTTTTGTTCACTCCTTTTGACTAATGTTAGCTGGTTTCAAATTCATATTCTGAATCTTTCTTAACCTCTAATCTCTGGTCAAATATTCAAGTGCAGCTAAGTGCCTCAGGAGCCTAAACTTCATTTTCAAAAAATGACTTAAAGTGTTGGCAGGTAAATCTCATTGGAATTCAATGGGACTAGGCTTCCTTAGGGCCAAATTTCTAAAGGTGTTTAGGCCCTTAAGATGCAGATACTTGCACAGCCGAATTTTCGAAAGCACCTTGACACTTAATCAATGGGGTAAGGTGCCTACAGCACCTTTGAAAATCCCATTCTGCACATTACTGCAGCTTTAGGTGCCTAAATGCATTTAAAAATACCCCTAAGTAGCCACATCAGTTGAAAATGGGACTAAGGTTTGTCATTTGAATTTTGTACCCACTTTATTTAGTCTTCATTTATAAACGTGCTGTAAAGAGTAAAGAGATCATGAATAAATATATTACTGAGTGGTTGATAGAGTTATACATTGTATTCAGTCTAGCAGGTAAATAAGTCACTTATTACTATGGCCTATATCCATGTATAATATCAGCTGATGTATATTAACCAACTATATAACACCTGTTCATGTCTGCAGCATATTTATAAGGTTTATTGCCTTTTAATGAGCTGTTTACAGTTATAAGCTTACTATAAAGCGTGACCTGAAAGACCTTGCTGCACTCTAAAGAAACTACATAAGAGCTTGAGAAGTGGCATAAGATCTGAGGGAGAAGACATAAGGGGAAAGTAGGAATTGTGAATCTGTATATACTAGAAAAGACAAGACTAAGAAGGAGAAGCTCACATCAAAGGGCCTTCCGTGCAATTACTTAACTTAAACAAAAGGGGCATTCCTTTCAGTCTCAGAAGAAAGTAGGACTAAGAGGGATGATTGGAAGTTGGTGGGGAAGGGCGGGAAATTACTGACATTGCTAAATTGTTCTGAAACCTCTCAACAACTGAGCAGAGCAATAGACAACCATGACTGCAGAATTTGAAGAACAGGCCATCGAAGGCAGTAGACGGGCTGATGAAAGGGGAAAACATCCACAATGCGAAAGAAACAGCAATTTCACGAAATTATGCAGAGGAATCTAACGACCCCAAGTGACTAGGGATCTGCAGTCAAAATTACCCTGAAATAGTGAGCTACTTACCCTGGGTTTGTCACGGACTGTTGGCAAATCGATATTTTTGTTTCTTGCTGGGTGGTTTGTGCTCCAAAGTGTGGAACTAAGACCTTACAGAATTCTATCAAATGCCTCTGACTTTTGGGGATTGATAAAAAAAAGCCTCCAGCTGGGAAGGCAGATAATTGTGTTTGTTTTGTCTATTTATATGGAGAGAGTGAGTTTCCTAGAAGGACGCACATCTGTTTTTTCTTAGCTTAGATGTCCAGGCTGTGTGATAGGAGGACCTTTACATAGATGTTTCATGTTTTCTTGAGAGACCTCATGGAAATCCATCATCCCGAACTCATTATCCCCATTGTACTCAGGAGGATTTATTAATATCTTTTAAAAGTTGTTTTTAATCAAGGCCACATAATCAGGCCCTCAAGCAATGCCAGCTAAGTTTGCACAGTCTCAGTTCTGCCCCATAGAATCATAGAACACTAGAACTGGAAGGGACCTCGAGAGGTCATCAAGTCCAGCCTTCTGCCCTCGTGGCAGGACCAAGCACTATCTAGATCATCCCTGACAGGTGTCTGTCTATCAGTTCTATTGCGTGTAACATATCAGTGCCAGGCACCTCCCTGTTCTGTTAGATGTTGTACAAATAAATAGTAAGAAACAGCCCAGCTTACAGCCTAAATAAGTCAGAGAGTGGATGGGGAGTGAGGCTGACTGACTTATCCAATGTCACCCCATAGGTGAATGGCAGAGCTTTGAACAGAGCCTTTGTTCCTAGTGCCTTATATATTACACTTGTACTTGTTAAAGTGTCTCGATATTAACATCTTCACAGTCAACAATTTCTGACTTCCGCTAATGGGCCAAGCAAAGCAAGGCCCTCCCCTCAACTTGGTAGCCTGTCTCCATTTGTCTGTCTGCGTGCAATGCAATAGCTATTGGAAAAAAACCCACGTCCAACTCCAAAACATTGAGGCATCAATAGATAGAACCCTCTTGGGTGAAAAGGAGAAAACCCAAAGACTGAGTGAGTGGTGGTGGCAGGGAGCACATAGAATTGCTTTTGTCTGCTGCGTAGACTCATCAGCTGCAGGGAAGTTTGTAATTGCTTGGAGATCAAAGAATTTGTCCAGGGCAGCCCATGACACCTTCCCTTGTCACAATATGGCCCCTTCTTAATTCTGCTGTTACTCACCATAAAGGTTTAAAATGTCAATGTTTATCTCCTAAACTGAAAGAAAAGAAATAATACTGGTGGTTGGGAAGGAACCGGGGAGGGGAGCATAGAGAGCCCTTGTTCTGGGGTGGGAAGACAGGAACCTTGCATGGGGGGGAACAGAGCCCATGGTGTGTGAGAGATGGTGGAATGGGATGTCACAGATCCCCAGGTTTCAGTGTTCCTGAATAGTCCTGGGACTGATCTTTGGAGCCTTCAAGACCTCTGGTTTACACCATGAGACCTCTCAGTGGGTCCTCCTGAACTGGATATCTGAGGAGGACTTAACAGCCAGTGCACCCTGGACAGCAGTGACTCTCAGACAGCATTGTAAACCAGAAGGGTTTATGAGATGATCAGAACATAGCATAGAAAACCGGCGGTCAAGACACAAAACAGGACAGTTACAGCAAAGTCCCTGAGCACAGGAAGTCCCAAACCATCTCTGAGTCTAAACTTCCAGCAGCACATACGTAAGCACCACCCTCAGGCTTTCTCCCCCATCCCTTCTTCCTCTTCCCAGCACAGAGTCTCCTCTAAGGTCACTCTTTCTTCCCCAGCTGGTCAAACTGGCTGGTTTCTTGCAGCGAGCCAGGTTCCTCAGTTGCTAGGTGATCAGCTGTCAGACCATTGTCCTTCTGGGGCTCCAGATAAACAGGATTTGTGCAAAGAATAACAGCCTTTGCCACCACCTAAATCCCATTTACAGAGAGACATGCATCTTTCAACAAAATATTATGTAAAATTCACAGAGGAGCACCAGGAACCACTGGTATATGGGGGAAAGTGGGAAACCATAGACCCCTGGTGTGGCCAGAACAGAGGGGACTCTGATATGGAGGGAGGAAGATG
>CM057848.1:113869246-113894819 GCA_030068395.1 Apalone spinifera
GCACCCAGCTCTCTCACATTCCCAAATAAATGCCCTCACCACTGGGCATTAAGGGATCATTTGCCTCCTCCACTAGCCTTTTTGTGGAATGGTGCCTCTCAGCCTTTTACCCCAACATTGTTGGCAGAAATGGTTTGGCAAATGTATGTCAAATTAGTCAATAGTTTTGGTGCCTCCAAAATTCGTTTTTCAGCAAATTTACTAGTCTCTGACAAAAATTCCCCCAGTCATGTCTGGGGGAGCTGGTATTTGCGCAAGAGGGCCAGTGTAGACAGCTAAAAAGTGTTTTGCGCAAAAAAGCCCCGATGGCAAAAACGGCGAGCGGGGCTTTCTTGCGCAAAACCACGTCTAGATTGGCACGGACGCTTTTCCGCAAAAAGTGCTTTTGCGCAAAAGCGTCCGTGCCAGTCTAGACGCTCTTTTCCGCAAATGCTTTTAACAGAAAAACTTTTCCGTTAAAAGCATTTGTGGAAAATCATGCCAGTCTAGACACAGCCTAGCAGAGTAGAACTATTCTGAGAGTAGAGAGCCATATAGGGACTCCTGTCACTTTGAGTTTGCACAAGTTTCTCACAATGGAGTAGTGATGGAGAAAGAGAGAAAGCAGCCATGTTAACTAACCTTGGGTATCCCACATGTCCCAGTCCTGTGCCCAGTGCATGCGATGAATAGTCTGTCTTGAGATGGCTGGTGAGGAGTGTTTCCTTCTACTTGGTTTCTCAGCATCCTTAGAGATTTCTGTCATGGAGCTTGAACCCAAGGCTACTAAAGTGTTGGCTGAAGCTAGGGTCCCTGCCTCCAGGACAGGTAAAAGTAGCCAATGGCCAGCCCTCCTCACACCTTGAGGGAGCACCCCCTACCATACTTTCCCAGAAACTCCTGCCTCCCCCTTATCCCTTCCTGCTCACAAGCCTCAAGTCCACCCCACAGCCAGGTTCCCCGCTGTGAGAGACACTACCATGGTTTCAGCAGGTTGTAGGTCCAGCATTCAGAACAGGACCCAGGTGACCCTTTCCCAGCTAAGGGGCGTGCATGCACTGGCAGGTCCAAGATCACCACTGCCCGTGTGCACACACTGGGTGTCAAGGGAATAACTCACACACTACATTTTCACCGGCAACTGGTAAGGTGTTATGAAAACTGGCCAGGATGGCAAAACAAAAATGCCCAAGTGGCAACTCTATGCTGAAGCATGACTGCTTGAGGGAAAAGGGGTGGGGGTGTTCTTGAACAAGGCAGGAAGGTCCAAGCCAATACAGATGCTTGGCTGATTGTCTGATCTAGAGACAAGGATATTTAGGATGAAAGACTCATCCCTACCCTCCCCTTTCCCACAAGATCTGTAACCATCGGGGTCTTTTTCATAAAAGAGGGGAAGACCCCCTCCAGCTTTGGGGGTGAAAAGTTTAGAAATGGTGAGCTGAGCCTGATGGGTAAGCTTCTCGGTGTGGGGGGCCTGCTGGTGGAGGAAGAGGGCCCATTCAATGAGGGGTGCGACTCAGGCCTCCAGCAGCAGGAAGGACTCAGGTCTGTGTTGGGCGCATTCCTCTTTTTGCCTGATTTCCAACCCATTTGTGGTTGCAAACAGGACGCTAAAAGTGAGAATTTGAGTGCTCCTATTCTGCAAGAAGCATCTTGGAGTGACGAACCTGGGAATAGGGTAAGGTTCCACCCGGGGGTGCGGGGGAAAAGAAAGAACATCACAATGTTTGAGATTATATACTGTCCTGTATCATAGTCCCTGAGCATCTCAAAGCCTGCATAGTACTATTTTCCCTATCTTATCAAGAGGGAACAGGGGACCAGAACCTCAGACCTATGTAGATGCCAGACTGCCAGGGAGTTAGGTGCCTACATACATTTAGGGATCTAGCCCAGAGACTTGGCCACATGTACACAAGAAGATTATGGAAGTGATTTGAACCCAACTCTTCTGAGTAGCTTCATGTCACCCTAACCACATGGCCATCCTTTTTCATTGAAGCAAAAGCTCATCTGTCAGGCAGCGTAGGTGTGAATCACAATCGTAAACATCCAGCTGTTCTAGGTGTTGGAGGAAAGCCACAGGTCTATTGAGCTAAAGCAAGTGTGCACCACCGGGGGATTTCAGAAGTATGCCCCCTTAGAAATATCCATCTTTTAAAGGATTTGTTTGTGGGGTTGACAGGCATAATCAAAGCACCACAGTAGGGTATGTCACCACTTCGGGTCGAAAGAATCGCCCTCCTAGAAGCTACCATCTTGTATTGGAAGACCCTGACTTTGTGTGGGCACCACGGTCATGGGGCTGACACCAGCATGTATGACTTTGTTGTATATCCAGCACTTACTCTCCTCCAAGGTGTTATACTAGAAGGGCTACACCCATACCCCATGCTTGTCTTGACCAAGGCTGGGCCAACCTAGCCGAGACGCTGGAACAATTTGTACAGCATGGGTGTTCAGAGCCATGGAACCAACCTAGAAACCCTGTAGACTAGATAGAAGCAATGTCAAGCCAGGGGGCATGTCTGCCCTCCAGCACCCCCTAGTGGCAACACAGATGCACCCTGGATTGCAAACCTCTGTCCTTTTCCCCATCTCCCCTCCCCAGTCTTGCCACGGAGGCAAAAGTGTGAGGTGCTTCCGAGTGGAAAATTATCCCATCAAAAAACTTCCAATGAGCTGTAATTGATAATGCTGCGCCCACAGAGTACCTGCCCCATTGATTGTCTGCCTAGCTATTAACAGGCTTCATTCCAATCTCATTAACTCTAGTTTGCCACTCGCTGAATTCCATAAAAATTACTACTGCATTTAACCAGGGTCAGTTAACTCAGGATCAGAGCTAATGAAATGGGAAAGTCTGTGTGAAATGAAAACAACCCAGAAAACCCCAGCATTAATGATGGAGTCAGCTCTTTTGCTGATGCCATCCTGTTGGTTTATAAACCGTGTACACATAGTTCTGTTGCCTTCACTACTGAAGGACTCATGGAACAAGAAGCAGCTTCTTTCTCCACTGTGCCAAGCCTCTTTCCAGCCAGCAATCGACTCAAATATTCTCTCTCTTTAGTTTTTTCAGTACACATGAAAGGGCCCTGGCCGGCTATTTCTGTGTGGCTCTGTGATGTTTCTGCTGCTTCTCTCTCTCTCTCTCTCTGTCACACACACACACACACACACACACCCCGTTTCACCTAAAGCAATGAGTAGTCCTGTGGCACTATAGAGACTAACACAAATATATGGGATCATGAGCTTTTGGGTAAAATCCACTTCATCAGATGAATTGAAAGTGGAAGTATCAGAAACTAAGAGATCTATATAACAGCAGACGAAGTATCTGTCAATTGTAGGACCCGTGTTACTGGGGCTAATTAAGTGGGCTGGATGTGTCCCGTTCATAGTTTTTGATGTGGACGTGCAAATGTAAAAGGTGGGAGAAACTGGCTTTGTAATGCGCCAACCAGTTAATGGGTTTGTTCATGCCCAGGGAAAAGTTGTCAAATCTGTAGATGAATGCCAGTTCTGCAGCCTCTCTCTGTAGTTGGTTAGTGACATTCTCTTGTAGAAGAATGGCTACTTTTAAGCTCCACCAAACAATGCCCATTCCCCCTGTGTTTGCGCTCAGTTATCAAAGAATCCTTTCCACCCGTGTCACTCGGATGCCTGACCAGCCTTTGCACGTGGCTCTTATTTTAGGAAGTAGTTCCTATTGCTCTAGCTATTTATGTCAGACATTTTTTAAAAAATTTGTATTCATTTGTTTGTTTATCCGTCCGTCCGTCCGTCCATCCATCCTCAGTGAGGGTGGTGTAATAAGGGAACCCCATCTGGGCCAGTTCTGATATCAAGCCAGGGCCCAGCTGATTTGTCTGCTTCCCTTTCCCTTTCTGTGGTTCCCAAAAATAGTCTCCAAAGGCTTTCCAAGATTGCACAGCCCTTGATGGACTTATATATTACAATTGAAATCCCAAGAGACCTAACCCAGAAAAGTCACACCACTGCCGTCTGGAATTCCCCAGAAAAATCCAACGAGTGCACCTTCTGCAGCTCCGCCATTGCTTACCCTGCTCCGGCTGTCACATCACGTCTCAGCATCTCTCACCATGCTCCTCTCTCCAGGATAGAGCCACAGTCTCTCAACACGCTTCTCCTCCAGCTGGCTTCAGCTCGCTGCCTTAAAACTTTCCAAGAGACACCTGGCGTCTCACTCTTCAGCCCTCTCCTGCCTTTTCTGACCATGGCTTCCTTGCTCCACAAGACCAGCAGGCTTGCCTGTCTGCAGACTTCCTGACAATTCCTTCCTCTTCCCAGGGAGAGGCAGGAGAGTGTTCTCTTTCTACTGCTTTCCCAGGAGACCTCCTGTTGTCCCTGACCTCCAACAGTTCTCCCCTGCCAACCTCCCCACTCACCCACTCTGTTGTCAGGCTCACCCCTTTCTGCGCTAGTTGCCCTCTCTTAAAACCCAGTTGGGAAATTGCTAATAGGTCACTGATGCACAGAACAGGCTAGTCACCTTGTGACCGGTGGCTGTTACACCCATTCGAGAGTTTACCCAATCCCCCCATCAGGTAAAATGTTCTACTCCGAGAAATGTCATATAATAAGTGTAACAAAAAACAGTGTTGAACTACTATGCTTCCTTTACTTGGGCATCCGGGCCTGATTTTTTTTTTAACAATGTGGTGGAATTGTTAATAGCCACAGATTAAAATGAGGCCATCAACCCCTGTCATGGAGGTCTTCCCTTTCATGGCGATGGGAATGACAAAGACTGGAAGAATGTTTTTCTCATCATTCTCCGCAGGGCGTCCTTCACCTCCTTATTTCTCAGGCTGTAGATCAGGGGGTTGAGCATGGGGATCACCAAGGTATAGAACACCGAAGCCACCTGGTCTTGCTGCTGGGAAGAACTGAAGGCAGGCCGCAGGTACATGAATAGAATCGTTCCATAAAATATGGACACCGAAGTTATGTGGGAGGTACAGGTGGAGAAGGCTTTGCGTCTGCCCTGGGCAGAGGGGATCCGCAGGATCGTGACCAGGATACAGGAATAGGACACAAGAATGATGAGACTGGAGCACCCAGAAATGAATAAGGTGGCTATGAACATCACCATCTCATTGAGACGGGTATCAGAGCAGGAGAGCTTTATCACTGGAGGGATGTCACAGAAGAAGTGGTTGATCTCATTGGGGCCACAGAAAGACAAGGTGAAAGCGAAACCCGTATGTACCGCGGAATGAGCAAATCCTCCCACGTAGGAAGCGGACACCAGCAGCACGCAGACTCTCCAGGACATGACCACCCGATAGTACAGTGGCTTACAGATGGCCACGTAGCGGTCGTATGCCATCACCGCCAGCAGGAAGCACTCGGTAGTCGCCAAGGCACCAAAGAAGAACATTTGTGCTGCACAACCATTGGAAGAAATGGTCTTGGTCTCCGACAGAAAGTCCTGCAGCATCTTGGGGGAAATGACTGAAGAGTAACAGATGTCTAAGAAGGACAGGCTGGCCAGGAAAAAATACATAGGTGTATGGAGGTGGGAATCGAGACTGATTAAAAGCAATATACTGAGATTCCCAGACACAGTCGTAACATACATAGCTAGAAATATCACAAAAAGGGGGACCTGCAACTCAGGCTGGTCTGTTAATCCCGAGAGGATGAACTCTGTGATGGGGGTGTGATTCTTCTCTGCCATTTATTTCATGCTTTAATTCATGGATGGCAGGGAAAAGTGATGCAGGAAACGATGCCCTCCTGATGGTGTCCAGTGGGATCAGTCACACCTGGCAATGAAAACCACAATGAGATTGACCAAATACATCAAGAAGAATTAGCCGAGCCATATAGGACGGTGATAAATCATCAGTATATCAAGTGTTGTTTGGGGGAATGAAGGTAGACCTTTCCAGCCAAGATTGCATTTGTATTTATTGCCCCCTTCTTTTGCCTCAATTGGAACATGCATCGTTTGTCTCTACAGGTTCTTACCTCTCATTTCGGCCGATACCTTCACCCTGGAGACATGGTATTTGTCACAAGAGGGAAGTCCATTGCAGAGTGCATTCAAAAATCTGCCCCAAGAGCTGGAAAAATACCCAAATGTTAGGATGTTCAGAAATATCTCCCAAAAGCAGTGGCAGAAGCTCCTTTAGCATCTTTAAATTAGCTTTCTCAAAGCCGGTATTTCCCTATGCTGAGTCTGGGACACCTGGCAAAATCGCTTGCATTCTAGCCAGTTCAAGCAGAACTGTGCAGTATGAACATTCAAATTAACATCATGTTCACCAAGTCCCCTCTCCCCCCTTAAAAAGAAACATGGCAGAGCTGGATTCTTTTTTTATTTAGCCCCTTTAAGATTTTAGGATTCACATGGAGAGAGGTGACACATACGTACACCTGTACACCTCTTTCATAAGGGGTGGGGATATGGGGCGGCCAGCCAACCTGACCCTCCCTGCCTGTCCCTCTTCACTCTCTGTGCCTGACTGGGCTCCGGGGACAGACCCGCCTCTGACAGTACCTAGCACCGTAAACTTCCCAAGGCGACAAGTGGGGGGAGGGACACAAGGTCACATGCCCCTCTGCCAGATTTCTGCCAGAGTCCACACCCCGGTGTAGCCAGCAGCTGCCTTTCAGCACTGTGCAGCTGGGCAGGGACAGGAACTGCTTCTAGCTATAGGAAAGGAGGAAGGAAGGGGTAGCTTGGCCTGTTTCTTTGCTTGCAGCTAACACCTCCAGGTTGCTGCTGGCCACCGATGTAACCTCACTGCCTCCTGTCCCTTGGCTCCCGCACAGGCAGGACAGGGTATGCATGGTGCACCAGTGGTTTAGGAACCTGATTGCAGGGGTTTCGGCAACCATAATGCCTGGTCAAAGAGACAACTCAGCAGGGGAGGGTGCCTTGAGGATGAGCAGTCCTGGGAGCAGGACTGAGGACAATTGGGTGTGGGAGGTAGAGAGAGGTTGCTAAGCCTGTGCCCAGGGGCTGCTGTGGAGCCTGCAGGTTTGGGTTGGGAACAGGAAATTGCTCCCCCTTTCTGTCACTCTAGAGCTTAGCTGAGAGTTGGCTTCTCTGTGCCGGTGTGTGTGAGGCTTGGGCACATGCAGAGCTCAGGTCCTTCCCTATGCCAGCCCCCCAGTCTGGAGGGTCTTGGGCTCTCCTGGGGCTTTCCCCAGAGGCAATGGGGGAAGGAAGAAGCTGGCCAGCCGAGCTGTTGGTGAGCTGAGCGGTGAGGGGCTGGTTCTCCGCACAGCACTGGGAGAGGGCCACATGCCGCAGGGGGATCTGGTGGAGCAGCATGGCTGGGGCCGCCGAAGGGGCAAAGCAGGCAGAAGACAGCAAGAGAAGGGGATGTAAAGGCCCAATGGGTGGGCAGCAGACGTGACATATAACCAGCCACCACCAGTTGCCTGCCTGCACTCACCAGCCATCATAGCTCACAGCCAGTGCCGGCTGGAATTGGGATGGGGGTGTCCCTTCTGCCTGTGACCCAGCACATAGCGGGAGCTGTGCTGAAGGACCAGCAGGGGGCAGTCTGCCCGGTATGCTGCATCTTCACCCCACCACCAGCCTTGCACATCCCCCTACAGCCTCAGCCACTGGGACCCACCTCACTCACCACTAGGGGGCAGGTGGTTGGCGAGCCGAGATCCAGCCAGCAGCGGACCCTGCCGCTACTGATGGGGTGGGGGGGAGAGGAGGTGAGACAGAAAATAAGGGACAATTTGCCCATTTTTAAGAAAAAGCCGGGACACCTGCAGGAGGACTGGGAGTGTCCCTCTAAAATTGGGATGTTTGGTCCCTCTACTCAAAGCCCTTGGCAGACTGCCGCAGGGAGGACTCCAGCATTCCAGGAAGAGAATGGAGAAAGTTACAGAGCAACTATCACAGAACTTTGATGCCCCTGTTTTAGGGCCCATATAAAAACCAAATGAATAGCTAGATCATCATCCACTGGAGTCTTTAAGTCAAGGATAAATATCATTCCAAACAATTATTCTGTTGTCTTTCTCTACATCAAAGGCCAGCTGTGGCCCCTGTCTTGCCTGGATCCATCTCCCAAGGCTCAGCATTGGGGAACCCATGCTGGTGCTCCAGCCCCCCCGCCATGCACCTGCAAAGCTGGAGCACACAAAATCTACTCACCTGGGCCCCCTTAGGCTCTGGTGTGTGAGGAGAATGTGGGGAGTCTTTCCTTTTCAGTCAAAGAATTATCACTTGGCTTCTCACTTGTGTGCGGTCCCTGACTGATTTTTCTGTGGGTCAGTGGCCCCGATGCAAAAAGTGTTCCCCATCCCTGCGCTGCACACACCCACACAGCCAGATTTGCACCTTACTTGCACCTACAGCACAGCCCCTCCCTTCCTGCCGACCACTTCCCTTCATGTTTTCCGTAAAAAAATGAAACTTTTAACCCACATTTAACTTTTAGGCACTCCTCCAATACCACTGCCCCTAGGAATGCAGCTACTATGCCTGCTTGGAAATCCAGCCCTGTAAATATACACGCACTGAAGTACCTCTATGTCACAAGCAGGGACCGATATGTTGTAGAGACACCACAAAACCAGCCTCCATCCTCTTCCCATCCTAAGTCCACAACCATGTGGAACCTACCTGCTGCAGCAGGACTTACATCTCTCTCCTGACTGGGGAAGGGTGACCTTGATTTCCGGAGCATGATAATTATTTGGAGTTCTGTCACCTTTGAGGACCAGTTCCCTAAAACAGCTCCGAGCTCTGGTCCTCACACCACTGCTGAAGTACCCTAGGGTGCTAATTCTCACACACAGGTAATTATTTTGAAGTGACGGGTCCCCATGGCCCAAAGGGATGAATTGGCTTTAGCCACAGCTTTGGGCAAGGGAGCAAGAAAGCTGCAGCACACCAAGTGTAACCCCAGAGGGGATGTTCCTCATAAACATTCTCTGCTCTGGGACGTCCACCAGGAGCAATACACAACATCTTCCATTCCAGCTCAGCTGTGCCAAGCAGCTAGTGGTCACATGGGAAGGAAAGTCTGCCCATTCCCTGTCCACCTGCTCTGCAATGGGGGCAGAGAGGGGGGATGCAGAGGAACAGAGCCGTGCAGGAGACTGGCGTTTCATTTCACAGCCCATGTTGAGATTTTGACATTTGTTTTTGTTTTGATCTGGAACAAAAACTGAACAAAAAAATTGAAATTGGCTGTCAAAGAGCCTGTGGAAAGGGAAAAATGAGCAACCCATTGTGTTTTTCACAAACTGGAAAGACCGTTAATATTGACTAATTACTCAGACAAAGGGACAACAACAATATGAAAATGATATGAAAAGAAAATATGGACCATAAGTTTAAAAATAATAGAAACATTATTTTAAATTATATGTATAATAATATAATTTATAATAGGTCTAGGTTGGTTAATTTTTGTAAACCAAGTGCCAAGGTCTAGGCATCAGCTGAGAATAGACAAACTCACAGCTGGAAGACGGATGAGCTTCCTTGCGTGTTAACATAGTTCAGAGTAGATCTTACATGTCTAAGAATCTGTTTTATATTGAAGCTTCATGGGGAAAAAACTGGTGAGATTTTGCACACGTTTGTTTTCAATGTATCTGTATTTTGTTACAATGTAATCACTAGCATATAGTGTATATTGTATGTACTATGCCATCAAACAGAAATAAGCCATGTGTGATGCTGATGAAGAACTTTAACGGGAGAGTGTTAATTCCTGCACATTGAAATAGCCTTGTCATTGTGGGTGGAATTAAAGATCAAAGTTGCTAAGTAAGTGAAGGGCAATCTAGGCTAGTGAGTGGGCCGCATGAGTGGCCTCCTTCATCTCAGTGGGCCACAAGACTGTCTTAACCAAGACGGTCTCCCTGGATAGGGTAGTTTTGCTCACTGCACTTACATACCTAGAATTTGTGGGATGTGCTAACTGAACTGTAGCAGCACTTTGATGAGATGCAGAGGGAGCACACAGTTCTCACAATGTTGTGTGCAAACAGCATGCACCTCATTCCATGTGCCTCTTGCTTTATGTGTGTGTCACTTTTGTGACACCGGCAGGAAAAAAGCTACCCAGATGAACCCAAAAAGAATCTGGTAACCCTGTGTGGAGGCAACAGTAAACAAAATGTCTCATGGGCCATATATAGAACCCCAAATGGGCAGCAGTTGGCCCACTAGTATGCTAAGTGCATTCATTTTTTCCCACCTTGAAGAAAGAACTCACATGGGGACCTGTCAACTTGGTTTCTGTGAGAAACAATAGATATGGACACGGGAAAATACTTCTCTTGGCTTTGTAGAGTCTAACAGATGAGAAAACTGAGCCAGGAGCTTCCAAGAGTTACTCTCGATAGCCCTAAAAGTGTTTTTGGGAAACTGATAGAACGCTGTATCTCTGCTACCTTTTGTAATGTTAGATTGTGACTCACCTATACACGTATTTTATCTGCTTTAACCTCTAGTAACTCTCATTTATTTTTCTTAGCCTAATAAGCCTATCAGATTGGCTTCCAGTGCTGTCTTAGGTGTGAGATCTGGAATGAAAATGGAGATGGGTGGGCTACTGATATCTTGAGACTAGATACTATCTGAATGATATGTGATTTCTGAAGTAAATTTGTCCAAGTTCACCCTGGTCTGTTTCTTTCCTTTCCCCCAATAAAGTTTGCTTGTCAGTAGGGCCAGACTTGCTTATCAAAGGTGCCTGTCAAAGTGGATATAGGTTGTCAGATTACTGGGTTGGAATTGTGCCTCAGTTAAGCAAATCGTAGCGAATTCCCTAGGAAGAAGGATTCAGCCTTCCTTTCCCTAGGAAGAAGGAACCTACCAACACTGTTCAGAGAAAGGTTATACATAGAATCCATGTAATAGATTACACAAGTGAGAAGCTGACACATTACTTCCTTTGAAGCCATGCTTGCTTTATTGTTTTTATAACATCATTAATTATTACATTTATTGGCAAACAATTTTTTCTTCATTAAGTCTTTCAGGGCATCCTTGACATCTTGGTTTCTGAGGCTATAGATGAGGGGGTTTAGCATGGGGATCACCAGCGTATAGAACACAGAGACCATTTTGTCTTGGTCCAAGGAATAGCTGGATGTGGGCCGGAAATGCAAAGAGATAATTGTCCCATGGAATATGGTGACAGCCATCAGGTGGGAGGTGCAGGTGCTGAAGGTTTTCCACCTCCTATGCGTGGAGCGGATCCTGAAGATGGTGCTGAGGATATAACTATAAGACACCAAGACGGACAGAATAGTTATGATTTCAATTAGTCCGGCAAGATTAAATATGAGGAGTTCATTTAGATGGGTATCGGAGCATGAAAGCGATAACAACGATGTAATACTACAGAAAAAATGATTTATCTCCTTAGACCCACAGAAGGACAAATTGAATGTGAAACCCGTGTGGACCATGGAATGCAACAAGCCAATTATGTACGACCCAACTACCAGTGAGACACAGACTTGAGGGGACATGATGATCGTGTAGAGCAGTGGATTACAGATGGCCACATACCGGTCATAGGCCATCACGGCCAGGAGGAAACACTCTGTAGTGCCCAGGACTAAAAAAAGGTACAATTGTGATGCACAGCCAGCTAGAGAAATGGATTTTCTCTTCTCTAGGAACCCCACGAGTGTCTTAGGTGCAGTCACAGAGGAATAACAGATGTCCAGGAAAGACAAATTACTGAGGAAATAGTACATGGGGGTGTGAAGCCGCGGTTCGATGCTAATCAACACGATCATGCTGAGATTCCCCACTAACGTGGTGCTATAAACAGCTAGAAAGAACATGAAGAGGATGCTCTGAAGTGTTGGGTTTTCTGTTAATCCCACAAAAATGAATTCGGTGACCTCTGTGGTGCGGTTATCCCCAGCCATGTTGTCTAAATTGAGCTACCTAGATTTGACAAGAAGAGACAGATGTTAGATGAGATTATATAGGCAGCAAAATTATCTGAGCAGAGTCAACCCACAAAAATGATGTGTTGATCTCTGCCGTGCCCGGTAGCCATGTGCATGAACGGCTAAGTTAGGAAATGTTTCCACACCCCAGTAACAGCAGTTTACACTACATCCTAGTGCTTGTGGAAGAAAACAAGCCTTCACTCTGTGTTTGTAAGCAACAAGTAGCCAGAGGCAGTTTTATTCAAGCAATATTGCAAGGGAAGCCTGATTCGGACGGGGGGGAGAGACCTCCCCCAGGCAGATCTTCGAATACAAACAGTTATGAAGCAGCTTATATACTATGCAATAATGGCTAGACAATTATCTCTTAGTTCCTCCCAAATGCTACCTTATCTTCAAGGTTCTCACTGGAGTCAGCATTCCATCCTTATCTCCGTATGGAGGCGAGAGGCGAAGGCAGAGTCTTATTACAACTCCCGCGTTGTCAAGAGTCAGAATTAGCCTGGCTCTTGCTCTCTTGCTAGCAAGACTAAGATGGCTGCACACAAATCCCTTATTCTCTTTTTCCTGCCTCCACATGCTGTTTTGGGTTTTTTAAACATAAGGACTATGAATAAACATTGCTTGTGCCACACAGTCTGAAAAACACACACATTCTCGGAGGATGTTTGCATTGCTGCACAAAACCTTGTTGTCTTAACTAGGGTTAAAATAGCAGTGAAAATGTGACAACTCAGCTTTTAGTTTGGTTTAGCAACTTGTGTTAAAGTCTATCAGGAAGCCTGGAGTTGAAGTCAAGGTGCTAACCCAAGTAAAAAGTCTAGTTATCAGATCCTCACTTCTATATTTACCTGAGTTAGTGAATGCAGGTTAGCTATCTCCTGACTAGAAGACACCTGCTCATGCAAAGAAGACATGCCACCAGACTTTACAAACAACCACGTCAGGAATCTGGTTTTCTAACAGAGGGTCTATTAGAGACAAGCCCCCCACTCTCCAAGGCAAAACTTGGCTTTAGAAAAAGTTAAGGTTTAAAAGTTACACACACACACACACACACACACACACACACACGTGTCCTTCTGCCTTACAAACGCAGCAGCTCTTTCTTCGTTTGCCCTTCCTGGTCTCAGATCACCTTTAGGACATGTTGGAATGTCTGTCTTGTCTCCCTCGCTCCAAGATGAACCATATGTCTGAGTTGGACTCAGTGTGGATCTCTGTGAAGGGTTTTTGTGGGATTTTGATTCATTGTTCTTGTAGGTACATGTTTGTTCTGTACCCTGAAAATAGTGTGCATTTGAAATATTGTCAAGAGAACCCAGAACATTGGATGGACCGTCTTTCATTGTGGGAGGGGTGGGGGAGGCAAATAAATAAATAAATATAATCTGTATGCACTGAGATTCACAGATTTTAAGGCCAGAAAGGACCATTAGAGCCTCTCATTTGACATCCTGTATCACATAGGCCATAGAGATTCACTCCACTACTCCAGTTCAGAGCCTAATAAATTGTGTTTGATGAAGAGTTCCAGACTTGAGTTGAAGACACTGATAAATGGAGAATCCCCACTTACTTGTTCCAATCGTTAATTATCCTCCCTGTCAAATGATGGAATGCTTGCTGTTATCGCAACAGAGTGACATGAAGCAATCGACATCTGAAATTATGAGCAGATTATTAAAAAGGAGTTTTTCTCTAAGAAATGCTTTTACATGCATTTACACTTCAGGAACACAAGACACTAGCAGAGTGACACGGATAGATCCTGCAAAATAGCTCACCACAAATTAATATGCATTTCTTTGAGACAGGATTAGAACTATCAGATCACAACTTCCACAAACACTTTCATGCATCTCAAATGCTGTCTGGCTGATATTTTCACCTTCCTAACAGATTACTCAGATCATTTCTACTCATACCAGCATGTCTTATTGGGAGCTATATAGTGCTCGATTCAAAACTCCATTGAAGTCAAGGGAAAGAATGCAAGCTACAGGATGGAGGGAAAAAGTTGGAGCTGTGTGGAGTAGAAAGTAGAGAGGCAGGGAAAACTGGGGGGAAATGCTGCATAAAAGGATGAGGTTAGGAAGGGGGAAATGGGTGTACAGTCTAGGTGCTCTGTGCTCTTCCAGAGCAATCAAAAGAGTAACAGTGAATCTGGCTCTACAAGATTTTTTTCCTAAAAAAACCCTCTTTAAATCATTAGTAATATTACATTGTAATATTATCTTTGTGTTAGAACACTTACGTTTAAAAGTAAAACAAAACAAAAACAAACCAACATCCACCAAGGAAATTCCCAAGGAAACGTGATAAAATGGAGTTATGTTTCAGAATATGGATCAGTAAAATAAACTACAGGAATAAAAGAAATCCAGAATAAAAAAAATCCCAGAATAAAAGAAATCCAGAAAAATGTAAGACAACTTAAATCCAAATATGTCAGGATATAGAGAGGTAAGCACCCAATAAGCCTTACCTATACACAGGAGTGACACCACGGAAGGAGAAAAAACAGAAAAAATAATGTATTCAAAAACCGGCTAAAACTCACCCAAACCCCAAGCTATTAGCGGATCTGCACCATGTTTTCTCTCAAATATATATTCTCTCAGGGTGTGTCTAGACTGCAGGGGTTTTTTTCGAAAAAAAGTGGACTTTTTTCAAAAATACTTCCCCGCATCTAGATCGCTGCCATGTTCTTTCAAAAGTAAATCGAAAGAATGCAGCAGTTTTTTCGACCGCGGAAAACCTTGTTTTACAAGGAAGAATGCCTTTTTTCGAAAGTGCTCTTTCGAAAAAAGGCGCTATGTAATGCAAACTGTGCTTTTTTTGAAAGTATTGGTTGTAGTCTAGATGAAGCCAAGAGTGACACCACGGAAGGGGAAAAAACAGAAAAAAGAATGTATTCCAAAATTTGCTAAAACTCATCCAAACCCCACGCGATTAGTGGATCTGCATCATATTTTCTCTCAAATATATATTCTCTCTCTCTCTCTCTCTCTCTCTCTCACACACACACACACACACACACACACACACACACACACACACACACACAGAGTCTCCTTTTCATTCAGCGTCAGAGTGCAAGCATATTACAAAACCTTGAAATGTTTTCCCAGACAGAATTCTTGTTCTCTGACCAGGCCTAGTGTTGGTGGATCCAGACAGCATGGAAAATTCATTGTCACTGCATCCTGAACCATACCGGATAGATAGACTCTCTCAACTAGAGCTGGACAAGTAACTGAGTTTTCCATTCAGCCAGCAAACCAAAAGACTGAGGAAAACAAACAATCAGATTGGTTTAGGAAAAGTCCAGAATCTGACAGCAAATTCTGTCTGTATCCATACTCCCCTTTTCGAATCTATGGACCAGAATGGTTTCACCCTTCTCTGAGATGCAGAAGACCTAGCTTGGTATCCCGGTTCTGGAATGGGGACTTGAATTCAGTTCTTTGTGAGCTGCCATGCCAGCAGGCTGTCAGCTGCTCTGGCATGGGTTTCTCTCACACTGTCCTGCTGAAGTTCTATTCTTACCTGCATGACTCAGAAAGCAATTCTTCAGAGACCAAGGAAATCTGGTGTACAGATAAGGTGCTACTGATGGGTTTTGTTTATTCTGAAACCTTCTGGGAATGAGTCACTTAGACATCTCCAAGCTCTGCATTTCAGACAGCTCTTCAGAAGCAACCACAATTCTCCTGTGACTTGAAAGAGAAGGAGGATGTGGCTTAGATTATATACATTTATATTTTGACTGGTTTGTGTTGTTCTTTGGATAAAGTATTTATATAATTGGAAAAGGTTATGACTCAGATGCGTCTGTTGTAACGTAAGACTATGAGAGCATTTTGGGGCTTCTAGACTGACATCACAAGTCCCCGAAGAGGAACGAGCTAACTAAGAACAGCCTTAGTTAATTTTGGTTTACTAGAGGTCTTGTCACAGATGGCTGGCTATGAAGTTACATCTGTTTTATCAAATTCTTATTCAGATGCCTATGGGCAGGTTGGGGAACAGGCGTTAGTGGCAGAAGAGTCAGCTGTGAAACACGGACTCTGAAATGTCCTGGGGTCAAGCATTTGCATCTGAGAATAGTGGTGCAAATACAATTGTGAGACCTCCCCCTATCTCTTCATGAGGAATGAGAATGCAGCTCAGATGTGAATGTGCACATTTTAACTCATTCGCCTTAATCTTGTTTCCTACTCCCTCCCCCCTTTTTGAGTAACAAAATATTATCACAGAATCATGGAACTAAAAGGGACCTCTAAAGATCATCAAGTCCAGTCCTCTGCCCTCACAGGAAGACCAAGCACCATCTAGATCATCTCTACTAGATGTCTATCCAACCTGCTCTTAAACATCTCCAGTGATGGAGATTCCACAACCTCCCTAGGCAATTTATTCCAGTGTTTAACCACCCTGACAGGTAGGAAGTTTTTCCTAATGTCCAACCTAAACCTCCCTTGCTACAGTTTAAACTCACTGCTTCTTGTCCTCTCCTCAGAGGTTAAGGAAAATAATTTTTCTCCCTCCTCCTTATAACACCCTTTTAGATACTTGAAAACTGCTACCATGTCCCCTCTCAGTCTTCTCTTTTCTAAACTAAACAAAACCAGCTTATTTCAATCTTCCCTCATAGGTCATGTTTTCTACACTTTAATAATTTTTTATGCTCTATGGTACTTGGTCCTGTTAGGGATGGTACTTGGTCCTGCAATGAGGGCGGGGGACTCTCAAGGTCCCTTCCAGTTCTATGAGATGGTATATTTCCATATATTATTATATTCCTGAAATGTGTCCATAGTACTCCAGCTGAGGCCTAATCAATGGAGAGCGGAGTGGAAGAATCACTTCTCATGTCTTGCTTGTAATGCGCCTGTATCCCAGACAGGCCGGCCAATGGGAGGGGGCAAGGGCAGAAGGGGCAATTGCCCTGGGGCCTGGTGATTCAAAGTGGTCTGGGGATTCTAGCTGCTGCCGCTGCTACTGTGGCAATAGTAACAGCCGGAGCTCTGGGCCCTTTAAATCACCACCACTGCACCGCTCCGCATGGCTCTGAGCGCTGGGGGATGGCACCACCAGCACCATGATCTAGGTGCTGCTGAGGACTCGCTGCCCCAGCCCCGCCTCTTCCTCCTGAGGCTCTGCCCCTTCCGGGGGCATGAAACCAACCTCCTTGCCCAGGGGCCCGCAGAAGCTGTTGCCCCCCCAATCCCAGAATGCTGTTTTTTTGCCTCACTGGGTTATACTGTTGACTCATATTTAGCTTATGGTCTGCTATGACCCCTTGATCTCTTTCTGCAATTCTCCTTCCTACGCAGTCATTTCCCATTCTGTATGTATCTAATGGATTTTTTTTCTTCCTAAGTGGAGCACCTTGCATTTGTCCTTCCTGCAGTTCATCCTATTTACCTCAGACCATTTCTCCAATTTGTCCAGATCAGTTTCGTCCTACCCTGCCTTATCCCCATCATTAAGACAGCTGGCATAATGCAAAACAACACAGGAGGTGCTGTCAAAAAAGGGAACTGAAATATATTCACTCAATGCTTGTGAGTCCAGACCTAGGAAAAAGCAGGAGAGCCTACAGGAGACAATGACGTCCTACAGTGAATTGTGTAGTAGGGTAAATACACATGCCTGGCCTTTCTCAAAACATTTGTATTGTTTCACCTATTTATGGTAAAGATTACCAGGCAGAGGAATGAACATTTAGAAAATATAATACACAGCAGACACCCTAGACAAATCAATTAGGAGAAGGACTAGCCTCTGGAAATGGATGACAGGAGAGGGATCACGTGTGGATTACCTGTTATGTTCATTCCCCCTGGGGCATCTGGTATTGGCCACTGTTGGCAGACAGGATACTGGGCTAGATGGACCTTTAGTCTGACCCAGTCTGGCTTTTCTTATGCTCGTATGTTCTTATGTAAGGACGGGTCTGGCGTACCAAGTGCTAGTCTGGAAGTTGGGAGTCCCTTTTTTTTTCATGGATTCCCTTGTGTAACCATGGGCAACTCTCCATGCCTCAGTTCCTCATCTACACAAAGGGAAGAATAGCATTTCCCTACCTCACGATGGGTTGTGAGAAGACTCAAACAGGGAATGGTTTCTTTGTCCTCCAAGCAGTTCCAAAAGAAAATTGCTATACCAAATCAGGATTAAAAATCAATTTTGCAAACGGATCAATCCAACATATATCCCAGATCAGCCCAATCAATATATGTTGTTATCATAATTTCATGCCGTTTCATTTTGATGTAGACCGTTTAAAATACCGTGTGTGTGTGTGTGTGTCTGTGTGTGTGTGTATATGCCTGTCAAAAAACTTTTTTTTTTCAATAATCTAGGATCTTTCTTTTCCCAAAAGCTATTTGAATCAAGAAGTTGATGAAAACAGCCTGGTCTGCAGAGAATTATGGTTTCCACAAATGGGCATTTTCTGATGAAATCATAATTTGTTTGGGGGAAATGACCTATTCTAGTTGTGAGAATAGTAACAACACAGGGCTTAAATTCAGAAGCCCCGAGCCCAGGTTTGAAGTTCTGAGCTCCATGACGCAACACAGCGTAGAATTCCTGAGTCTCAGCGTCCTCTACAGAGCAGAATCCCCCAGTCCTGATGTCCCATGTGAGGTAGAAGCTTCGAGTCCTGACACACCCAATGAGACAGAAGACCCCAGCCCCTCCAGAAAATCCTTTGGAAGAAAGTAAACTCTGGTAAGATGGTTGGGGCACTGGTGATGGAGGCCAGAGAGAGAGAGAAAAACACTCTCTCTAGTTTGCACGTCGGTTGGGGGGCTAGAGCACATGACTTATAAGGAGAGGCTGAGGGATTTGGGGTTATTTAGTCTACTGAAGAGAAGAGTGAGGGGGGATTTGAGAGCAGCCTTCAACTACCTGAAGGGGGGTTCCAAAGAAGATGGAGAGAGGCTGTTCTTAGTGGTGACAGATGACAGAATGAGGAGCAGTGGTCTCAAGTTGCCGTGGGGGAGGTCTAGTTTGGATATTAGGAAAAACTATTTCCCTAGGAAGGTGGGGAAGCACTGGAATGGGTTCCCTAGGGAGGTGGAGGAATCTCCATCTCTAGAGGTTTTTAAGTTCTGGGCTGACAAAGGCCTGGCTGGGATGATTTAGTTGGAGTTGGTCCTGCTTTGGGCAAGACATCTCTTCTACCCCTAGGATTCTATGATGCCACAGACTGACAATGAGCTATTCCCAGAAGATCCACAGGTTTGTGTAGACACATCTCATCTCCTGTGTGACCCAACTGGGGTTTTGCTCACTTTTGGATGAGTGGGAGGGGGGGTAATTTTTTATTTTTTTAGATTTTTTTTTCCAGAACTGGGATTTACAGGCAAATCTCCTCATGCTGGGTCCGACAGGGCAATTCCGAGGAGTGGGAGGGGGAGAGATGAAGGATTTTAAAATATGTTCAGAAGTTCCCATATGCTCCATCACATATGGCTGTTCTAGCTATATCAGGGTGACAAACAAACTGAGAAGGAACAAGAGAAACTCTTTAAGTCTCAGCCACTCAATGCTTGGTCAAGAAGAGGTTGGCATGGTAGGATTGTCTTAGGCCCTAGTTCCTGGCATCACACTGTGGTTAATCCAGGATCTTACCTCTTCTTGTTAAGAAACTTTCTAGCCCTCATGATTGCACAGCAAGACATTTGGAAGGCATATCAAATCTCCTGTCATATCTCCCATGATGCACCACAGTCATGTCTCATGACAAGGGGAAGCAGTTGCATATTGGGTGTCCTTGCCCTGTGGTAGAATAGTCAAGGAGCTACGCTCAGAAAGGAGAATGGGGATATAAAGGAACTTTGCCTGGATATGTAGACTGATATTTTTTAATATAAACTTGAAAATTTACATTGAGAAAAGATATCTCTTTTTTTTCTGTTGCAAAACATGGATTTTTGTGGTGGGTTTTTTTTTGTTTTTTTTTGGTTTTTTTGCTTGTCAACAGTCTGCGTTGGAGGCAGTAATCGATTCATAAACATGTATACATGGGATAGCCACTAGAGGGGGATAAAGAGGCACGCCGTGGTAACATGGCTTTCATTGGAGAGTCACTTGAAATTTTTTCCAGTGGAACAATTCTCAGTCAGAAAATGCTGACCGGACAAAATCAACATGTTCCCTGGAAGTTGGTAATGGGTGGGGGAATGGGGTGCCTAGTTTCCCAGCTGACTGATAGTTTAGGCACCCTGGCTGGCTGGCTGGTTTACTTGCTTCCCCAGCTATCAGGGGAGGGAGCAGACAGCCTATATCCTAGACACCCCAAGCTGCCACACAGAGAGCTGGCTTGCTGGCTCGTTGACTGCTACCCCAGTGGCCAGTCAGGCTGTGGGATCTGGAAGCTCCCAAGCTGCCAAGTTCTTTGGTTGGCTGGTTCCTTGAACTGCCCTTTCCTAAATCTTATTTTTTTATTTTAATGTCACATTGATTTTACATTATTTTTGTAGTCTGTGTTTTATTTTCATTTTATATACAAGCCTCGCAGATTTACCCAGCATTGCCTGGTTCTGGCCTGGGGCAAGCGGGGGGTGCACCCTGGCTGCTGGCTTCACCCTGGGGCCAGACCAGGGGCGGGGTGTGTGCAGAGGAGCAAAGCATGCCTGGGCAGCCCCAGCATCTCCTCCAGAGAGTGAGGGTGCATCAGTTCCCCGCTCCCCTGGAATCTTGTGGCATTGGTGGGGAGGCTTCCTGGCCAAGGTTCCCAGCCTCTCGACATGTCCTGAGGGAGGAGGGGCCACAGGTTGGCTGGGGCTGTGCTGACCATCCCTGGTGGTGATCCTGCGGGGTAGGGGGCTATGTTGGGGTGGCTGGCCAGCAAGGCTCCCCCTCCCCATGTGGTGCTGAGACTGAGGGCTGGTGAAAAGCGGTTTGGGGGAGGGGGTTACTTACTCAGATATGGGGCCCATCCTTGTCAGCCACTCTTTGCATGGTGTGACTGCCCCCTGGAGTCACTCTGCAGTATAGCTTTCCCCTGGACTTGATGCCCCCAGTGGCCACTCTCAGTATCGCATCCCTCCTCTTTCTTCCCCATCCCTTTGCATGGTAAGGAAAACAATCCCATTCCAAGCACTTCCAGTTTTCCTGGCACAACCAAACCCTGACCTTGCTTTAAGTTAGGAGAAGAGGAAGCTTCATCCCAAATTTGGTGGTCCTAGCTCTTACCATTAGGAGGAGTTCTTGAAAAAAAACAGACTCACAGACAGACATTTCTAAAATATATATACACAGAGACAAAAATGAAAGAATTTATTTCCATTGCCTTTTATTTATTTTCCATTTTTTATTTTAAAAATGCTATACTCTATCAATGGATAATAGGAAATGAACAATTATCAATTCATTATTAAACCAGAGAACAATTAGATTCCCAGTTTCAAAACTAAATACTAATTGCAAATTCATATAATATAACATAGTTAACTTTTGACATATTAGGTCATTCAATTCGTTAGGTCAAAACCTCCTAAAGCAGGGGTGGAGAACTTCAGGCCCAGAGGCCGGATAAGATCCCCGGCTTGCCTGGATATGGCCCCTGAGCTCAGAGCCCCCCTCACCACTGGGGAGTCTGCGCTGGTGCTCCTGCCTCTCTGCTGCCCCACCGCTGGTCTGGAGGACATAAAAATCTACTAGGCTGGGCCCTGCTAGGCTCTGGTGGGTAAGGGGAATATGGGGAGTGTCTTTTTCCTCAGCTGGGAGCCACGTCAGTGAGGGGGATTTTTTTCTTCTCACTTGTGTGCGGCCCCTGACTGATTTTTCTGTGGGTCAGTGGCCCATGACCCAAAAAAGATTCCCCACCCCATCCTAAAGCAACGAATTTACCAGACATCCTTCATTCAGGTTCAATGTAAGAAACAATAATAATCTCCAACGCAAAGGTACACCTAGGGGCCCTCAGGACTTCTAACAACTCAGGTACTGTGATGACACAGATCAGATTTGAATTGGGGGGGGATAGACACAGCACAAGCAGAGAGACACAGGGACAGAAGCAGAGAGGGAAAGCCAAGCAAACACAGACTAGAAACACATATTGTAGCCCCGAGATAAAGCTTGGAGAGTAAAAGGCTCTTCTGGTACCAAGTGCTGACTGGAAAGGATGTTTTGGAATAGCAAATGTACAACATTTTTTGACTACGTTCAGGGACACACAACTTTGAACTTGCATATAAATAAACAAAATTTCATCAAAGAAAATAGCACAGGCCACTGTAAATTTCTGCTCCCAGCTGGATGGCCCCAAACTGACCAGCTGCTCAGATAAAAAAGAATAACACTTTTAACATAAAAATACCGTCAGTAAAGGTGAGACAATTACATGATATTCTCAAAAAGAGAAAACTTAGACCTTATTGAACCAAACATTAAGTTGTTCTTATATTCTTATGTTCCTATGAAGTTAGGTACCCAAATCAACCATATCTGATCACATTGTTCTCCATGAAAATCTCATTTGGGAATAAGAGAAAGTTATTGCTTTTGGCATTGTCTAACTATTTATTCATAATCCCGATCATACTTCTTAACAGTTTCCTCCCAAAGGAAGCCCGCAAGGCACCCTTCACGTCCTTGTTCCTCAAGCTGTAGATGAAGGGGTTCAGCAGGGGGATCACCACCGTGTAGAACACAGCAATGATCTTGTCTGTATCCAGGGAGTAGCTAGAGGTAGGCCGCAGATACATGAAGAGAATCGTCCCGTGGTAAATTGTGACTCCTGTGAAGTGGGAGGCGCAGGTGTTAAAAGCTTTGCGCTTCCCCTCTGCTGAGTGGATGGCCAGGACGGTGCTGAGGATGTAAACATAAGAGATCAGGACCGTCAGAAGAGTGACGGCTTCAATCAGTCCAACGAGGCTAAAGAGCAGGGATTCATTGAGATAGGTGTCAGAACAGGAGAGAGCTAAGAGAGGTGTGATATCACAGTAGAAGTGATTGATCTCGCGAGACCCACAGAAGGACAAACGGAAGGTGAAATCTGTGTGTACCAGAGAATGCAGTAGTCCTGTTATGTAGGACCCAAATACCAGTGGGACACAGACTCTAGACGACATGATAACAGGATACAGCAGTGGGGTACAGATGGCCAGATACCGGTCATAGGCCATCACGGCCAACAGAAAACACTCTGTGGTCCCCAGGGCTATAAAAAAGTACAACTGTGCTGCACAGCCAGCCAGAGAGATGGCTCTTTTCTCCTCTAAGAAGCTCGCCAGTGTCTTGGGCACAACCACAGAGGAATAACAGATGTCCAGGAAGGACAAGTTACTGAGGAAATAGTACATGGGGGTGTGCAGTTTTGGACTGACCCCGATTAACACAATCATCCCAAAGTTCCCTACGAGGGTGCTGATGTAAATGGCTAGGAACAGCACAAAGAGGATGACCTTCAGCGTTGGGTTATCCGTGAACCCTACAAAAATGAACTCAGAGACGACCGTGGAGGAGTTTGCCTCGTCCATTTCATCCGCCATGTTGTACCTGCATGGAATGAGAGACATAATACAGTAGCGTACTGGATCAGAACAGTGGGTCATCTAGTTTGACAACGTGTTTCTAACAGTGACCAATACCACATGCTTCGGGGAATGTCGAAGAAGCTTCGTACTGCAGAATGTTCTTGCCCGTAACTAGAGTTTCTTCCTCATTCTCTTGGTAAGAGATGGCCTTTATATACTATTTTTATGAAGTCAGGTATTGCTGGCTTTTCCCATGTCTCCTTTGTATTAGTAAGTAAGGATAAGAGTGGTGTTAAAAGCTTTGTGGACCCCTAAATGACATCACTGAAACCGATATAGAATAGGCATGTGTAAGCCCTTGTTGAAATGAAATCAACTCTGATCCTAAACTGAACATCTAATTTCTGAATCAATAGATAGCATAGGTGATGGGTGTCTGGGAGGGCTGGCAGTGCAGGAAGGGCCACCCAGAGAGATGGAGAGGGTCATGAGGGGGCACCCCATTTAGAAATTCATATTTTGGCAGGAGCACAGGGTGGCGGTGCATCTCCCCAGCATTATCATAAGTCACTTAGGGCAGGTAGGTTGACATCTCTTTTTGTATTATTATTAACTGATCTGACCATTCACTGTGCAGTTTGACATCTTGGATTGAAATCTGTGCTGCCAAAACAACATTGCTTGCAGTGCACTTCAGCAGGAAACGTGACCCCTTGTTTGCAACGTCACTGACACAGATAGGAAGAAAAATATATAAGAAAACCCTAATTAACCAGAGACACACAGAGACACATTCATTTTTCATGGCCAGAAGGGTCTATTAGATGATCTCTTTTGATATCCTTTATAACACAGTCCCCAGAACCCTGTCAGGATGCTCCTGTATAGAACCTCATGACCTTTTTGTGACTAAAATGTATCGTCTGGGCAGGCGTCCAGTCTTGATTTGAAGATGATGGATTTGATTTGGGGATGGAGGGTCCATCACTTTCCTTGGTATTATGTTCCAATGGTTAATCACCCTAATAGTTTAAAAAATGAGCCTTATTTGAATCTGTCTGGCTTGAAGTTCGAACAGTTGGTTCTTGTTATGCCTTTAAAGTTCCCTTACCCAGAAGCATTATCTCCCTGTGAAGGATACTTCAGTCCCACACATGATCTCTCAGATTATTTATGTCGGGACAAATTCTTACCCCTTTGCTCAAGTGGAGGAGTACTCTCCTCCTAAAGTACTCTCCTTGAATGTATTGGTGGCCACTGTTGGAATAGGTTGATGCTCAGTTTGAGTGATGGATTCAGAATCTAGTCCATTGTTCATTTTTGTGACCATCAAAATCTGTCCTTGTCAGGCCACAAGAATGTAATTAGCTAGAAAAAATATCAAAATTACTTCATAGATTTCAGCTACGACTAAGTTCAGTCAGGCTACATCTACACTACGGCACTATTTTAGGATACCGGAAGTATCCCAAAATAGCTATTCCGTGTCTTTTGAGCATGCCTGTTATTTTGAAATGTAACAGGATCGCTATTCCGACATCCCTGTAAGACTCGTTCCATGAGGGTTAAGGGATGGTTCAGAATAGCACTTTATTTTGAAATTTGGCGCTGTGTTGACAGTGCCAAATTTCAAATTAAGCTATTTTGAAATTACCTCAAAATAAGCTGTGCAATTTGAGTAGCACAAATTACTTAGCTTATTTTGAGGTAAGGGTACCGTGTAGACACATTCTCAGATAATAAAATACGCCTTAACTTTTAAGGAAAGGTTTCCAACACCCTCTTTCCTTTCACAAGGTGAAGAAAGTCAGCAAACGTAATCACTATTAAGGTCAATGGAGGAGTGAATTCCACAATTAAGAGCCTTCCACTATAAATTCTATGACTTCAGCTTCTAGGTATTCAGATATAAGGACTGTAAGGCCAGGTCTACCCTGTGTGGGAAAGGTCAGCTTAAGGTATGCAACTCCAGCTATGTAAGTAAATAACATAGCTGGAGTCGGTGTATCTTAAACTGAGCTAAGCGCTGTCTCCACAGCAGGAGATTGATGGGAAAAACACTCCCATTGGCTTTCCTTACTCCTTGCGACCGCGAGGACTACTGGGCTATGTCTAGAGTACATGGCTCTGTTGATGGAGCCATGTAAAAT
>CM057848.1:113904416-113915046 GCA_030068395.1 Apalone spinifera
GGGGGCTAGGCTCTGGTGTGTGAGGGGAATGTGGGGAGCATCTTTCTCCTTCTAGGTTGGGGGCCACATCGGTGAGGGCTAGTTTGGGTTTCTCACTTGTGTGCGGCCCCTGACTGATTTTTGTGTGGGTGAGCGGCCCCTGACCCAAAAAAGATTCCCCACCCCTGCTTTATATAGTACAAAATTGTGGACCATTTGTAGGAATGAAACCAAGACCATTCTCTTGATTCTTAAAGCAGGACAAAGCGACAGAGGTGACCAAGCAGGTCGCTGAAAGGGACTCATCTGGAGAAGAGTCACAGAGAGAGATATAGGCCATTTGGGCAGGAGACAGATCAGGTTAGAGGTTGTCATTTCGCCTGCATCTTCCAGGCACGAGTCTCCCATGTTTTGGTGTTAAACCTTCCGAACTTTCAAAGGGCTTGACTGCCAGCAATTCCATTGACAGCGGGGTTCTTTTCACTCACTGGTGGCCCTGCAATGCAATTACTTGACACACCGGTCAAGTTTCTTCGTTGGCTCCCCTGTGCAGCTGGGAGCTAATGGCGAGTCTGGGGACTTGGTCACATGCAGAGCAGTGAAATACTTCAGGGATGGGTTCTCAGAGGGGTAAGACACAAAATAAACCCTCCAGCCCCAGGCAAGTGAGAGTCCATGGCAGTGAGAGAAGGGGCAGCTGGTTCATTGACACAGGTAGGTGGCAGGGATTTGGGGTTCTATGAAAGAGAGACAGTTACCCATTTGTGTGGCTATTCTCATCCGGAGGGCGGGGGGATGCTGAAGTGAATACAAGGCCAGCTGCCACGGAACTGCCACAGGGGGTGGCTGCAGCATCCGTCAGATGTTTCTGAACTAGACCTTTCACAATTCCAGCCTGTGCTACTGCTGATCCGAGCCAGTTCGGATGCCGGAGCAGTGAACAAACCCCTGGACACTGCTCACTTTCCCACACTAGGACCCCATTCGTTGCTAGTATCATTAGTAACAAGTGCAAATGGCCTGGCCTTGCATTTCACATCCCACCCAGGCCAGCGTTCCTGGCAACTCAGCCATATGCTAGAAGACTGATTTAATAGTAACTCAGAGAGAAAGCTGCCCCCTTCTTTAATACCAGTCGCTCTTTCTGCAATGATGGGGGTTTGGTTCTGGAGTGTTCCCATTCAGATAAAACAATGAACTTGTTTAATGTCCAAAGACTAAAATAAGCCAAATATAAATTGCCACTACAGGCTCTGGGCGACGGAAATTTTGTTTGCTAATAATTAGAAGTGCCTCATTTAAATAATGATAAAACTTGTCACTTAATCTGCAGGATACTGGTTTAATAGATGGCGTGTGTTTCACAGTAGCGAATAATTGTGAAGATTATTAAAAATGTGCAGTTACAAAGACTAAACCTAATGACTTTGACCCTGAAGGGACTTCAGCAATCAGTCACCCTTTTCTCTCTCTTCGTTCCTTCACTCGGTATTATTTGCATAAGCATACCCAGTCCTGGATCAGGTGTAAGCTATTAAGCAGGCAGACAAAAGAAAGTCTCATTGAAGTCGCCGTGCTAGTGTGTAACATTAAAAACAACAAGCAGTCCTGTGGCACCTTCCAGACGAACAAAAATACATAGGATTATGAGCTTTCATGGATAAGATCCACTTCATCAGATGAGTCGGAGTGGAATAACAGAATACAACATATATAAAACAGAAAAAGCAGTTACCTGTCCATTGTAGGACCTGTGTTAATGAAGCTAATTAAGGAGGCTTGGTGTGTCCCGTTCATAACTTTTCATATGAAAATGTGGATGTCAAAGGCAGGGGAAATTGGCTTTGTCGTGTGTTTACCAGTTGATGTCTTTATTCAAGCTGAGGGTAACAGTGTCAAATTTTGTAGATGAATTCCAATTCTGCACTCGTTCTCTGTAATAGGGTGGTGAAATTCCTTTGTGGAAGAATGGCTACTTTTAAATCCATTAATAAGTGCACAGGCAGGTTAAAATGTTCCCCTGCGGGTTTATTAAGTTGTTACCATGGATCATCTCTGACCCAAAGATTTTATAGTGTAACTAGAAGATGAGTGACACTTGGTAGATAGAGACAGATAAACGGGAAAAACACAAGGAAACAATAAGTGATTATGATCAGCATTGTAAGCAGTGGTCACAGTTTATCTCAGCTCAGCCTGTGTTGACATGATCATGATTTGATATCAGCTCCCAAAACCCAGTGAAGAAGTTGAGAATTGAAGAATTATCTGAAAAAGGAAGCAGAGGACAAAACCAAGGGAATAGGAAGGCTTACAGTGAAAACTTTATTTTAAAAGGTTTACTCCAGGAAAATACATAAAGATGCTTTTACAAGGCACAATATTATACTACTAGACAGGCAGGGCCAAGCTGATGCCTTTCATCAGCATATCAAGACAGTCTCAAGTACAGGTTGAGCCTCTCTACTCCGGCAACATCCATGGTCCAGCATGATTTTAGTTACCTGGATGTCCACTTATCACGGGTGTGACCAAATTTCTTACACTCCCATAAAGGTTGTTAACAGCCACCAGTCCTGGCAGTCAGTATTCTGTGCTCTTGGTTAGCTCTAATTTACCTCTAAACGTCTTCTAAGAGCCCAACAAGCAGTGGAAGTGTTGATAATGCCGCTAGACAATACTGACCTCCCATAGTCTGGCAAATTCTCTGGTTTGGCACCAGTCAGGTCCCGAGGATGTCAGACTAGAGAGGTTCACTGTGTAGTTGAAGGTTATGGCAATGTGTTTTGGTGTATTTTCCATGTATATAACTATAAACCAGTATCCTTAGTCATCTATTGCTCATTTTTTGCAGCTGCTGAGCTGAAAACAATACCAAGGACAAAGGAAAAATGGTCTAGATAGTCAATATATTTCTGGTATACATACACAAGTGCCCACTAAGCCCCCTATGTTACATTTAAAAGTGAAAGAACCTGTTATCAATTTACAACCTTATTTGTTGCATGATCATATTTCTTTATTCACATTTTAGGTGGCAAAAGTAATGCGGCAGCAGTATGGTGTGTGCCCCAAAGATGAGTCCCCAATATTGTATCCTGCAGCACCTGAGAATGGGCATCTAAAGGGTTAATTATTGCATCGTAGGAAATTGATGACCATTTGTAGGTTTAAAACCCAGGAAATTCTATTGATTCTTAAAGGTGAAGATGAGAGAACAACCTTTTTGATCAGCAACCTCACGTCCGATTAGCGTTGTGAGTCTTCTAACCCAAACAGGTTAGAAAGAGACAATAAATGGCTAATGAAAATCTCACTGGGGTGACCGAGTTCATTCTGATAGGAATCACAGATCACCCAGAGCTCCAAGTCCCACTTTTCTTGTTGTTCCTCGTGATCTATGTTGTCACGCTGATAGGCAATCTCGGGATGATCATCTTAATACAGGTTGACCGTCGACTTCACTCCCCCATGTACTTTTTCCTCAGCCATTTGGCTTTTGTGGATCTCTGTTATTCCTCCACCGTCACCCCCAAAATGCTGGTGAACTTCTTAGCAGAGAGTAAAACCATTTCTTACTATGCCTGTGCGACACAGCTGGGCTGCTTCCTGACATTGATGATCACGGAGTGTTTCCTCCTGGCCGGCATGGCGTATGACCGTTACGTGGCCATCTGTAACCCGCTGCTTTACAAGGTCATCATGTCCCAGAAGGTCTGTGTCCAGCTGGTTGCTGGATCCTACATATACAGCTTCTGTGTTGCCCTGTTCCACACCATTCTTACCTTCCGTTTATCCTTTTGTTCCTCCAATATGATCAACCATTTCTACTGTGACGATATGCCCTTGCTGGCGCTCTCCTGCTCTAATACCTACCTCAAACAGGTGTTGATCTTTGCCTTTGCTGGCTTCGATATGATTGCCTCCTCCATGATCGTCCTGATCTCCTACCTGTTTATCTTCTCCACCATCCTGCGAATACGCTCCGCTGAGGGGAGGCACAAGGCCTTCTCCACCTGCGCCTCCCACCTGACGGCCGTCACCATCTTCTATGGGACACTGATCTACATGTACTTGCAGCCCAGCGCCAACCACTCACTAGATACGGACAAAATGGCCTCTGTGTTCTACACGGTGGTGATCCCTATGCTGAACCCCCTCATCTACAGCCTGAGGAACAGGGAGGTAAAGGACGCCCTGAGGAAGGTCATGTATAAAAAGTGTTGGCATTTTAAATTAAATCAATTCACCAGCTAATTGGTGATTAGCCAACAAAAACTGATGGACAATAGGAAACTTTGTTCTCTTTGTTTTCATCCTTTGATAAGCCGATTTTACGCAGTAGTCCATCTTTTCTCACTGCTCTTGCTGTCATCTTGGAATAGGGGCTCTATGATTCAAGGGCTGAGCAACAAGGCCGATGCCTCTTCAAGCACCAGTGTCAGGCACACGAGTGCGCAGTGCAACATGTTAACTTAGCAGATTTTAATCTATTATATATTTTGGAGCGCTTATCTGTCTGTTCAAGAACTCCTTCTAAATGGTAATAGTTAGGACCACCAATTTCGGTAGGCAGCAGCTTCCTTTTGTCCTAACTTAAAGCAAGGTGAGGGGTTGCTTGTGCCAGGAAAACAGGATGTGCCTGGAATGGGACTGCATCTCAGAAAATCAGACAGAAAAGAGACAGAATCACCAAAGTTAATACAGTCCTCAAAACTGATATAACTGAGCAAATGTTGAAAGAGACTGAACCAAGATGAGCCAGTAAAATAGGATGAACCCGGAATAAGATTGCTCCTCAATAGACCTTGAAGCAAAGAGATAAAACAGAGAAATCTGGCATAATGCTCTGTTTTGACACAGCTAAATCAACGCTTAAGGTTTGAAGACTAGAAGAAAATGTTATTGGAAACCAAATTGACTACCGTACTTTTTGTTAAAACTTAGCGAATGATAAGAGTTTAGAGGGATGAAGAAAAACCTACACTTGATGGAATTCCTATTTTCAAAAATGTGTTTAAAAGAATTAAACAGAAAAATTCATCACTCCCCTTTTTAAGATCTCCAAAATAAAAATGAACTTCATCAAAATAGCACTGTATTTTTGAAAATTGTGATCATTTCAATAAAGCAAGTACATTTTCCCTTTATTTTCTAAAATAACCCCCAGCCCTTACTAGAGTTAAGGACCCAAGCAACACCAGGTAAGCCTGCTAGTTATTCCATATGCTCAGGTCACTGGTGAAGGCAGTTGGCACAAAGCACAGAACTAGCTCTCCATAGGAGCCACAGATACACTAAGACAAGTTACTAGCTCAATCAGCTCACCAGGTGCTGTCCCCTTGGCTGAATACAGATGCAACTCCTGCATCTTCTCTTGTTATAGACAAGTTACGTGTTACACTCCAGACTTTGTCAGTTACCACCCTTCTTCCTGTACCCTCTAGTTCTACCAAAACATCCTTACCCATTGTCCTGTTATCCCATCCTGATCGTAGGCGGGTTTGGTGTGTTCCCAAACAATTTCTTAGTAAAAACTTAAGAAACAACGAATAGTCTAATAGCACCTTAAAGACTAACAAGACATGTAGATGGTATCATGAGCTTTCATGGGCGCAACCCGCTTCTCTTAGTAGTTTGTTTATGTAGCTACTTGAGAGATCAGAGTGGTTTTGAACCATCATCTCCTGTCAAGAATGTCTTTATCTGGTGTTAGCTGACATGACATTGTTCCCTCTAATCTTTTCCATCCATGTGCAGAATAATTTTTTATGTGCACCAAGGCATGTGTGACTGTGCACCCGCGATAGAAACACAAACCTAGCAGTGGGTTTGTGGGTGTGTATCTTCCCTGAGGGGTCACACAAGCAGGGAATACTGGTGGTTTCTAGCATGTTATTTTGCCAAAGACAGGTCTGTTCTTATGGCTAGAGTTCTAGTGAGGTCTACATGGCATGTGATGATTTGGGGAATCTAAGTGCAGCTTATGAAATTTGGTTGCTATTATGAAGTTATTACCATGAAAACTGCTGCATCAGGAATGTGTCCACTGTTCCTGACAAGGCATTTAAACATGTCCATTGCAGAACGGGGAGAATTGTTGGTGGTCCTTAGAACTCAACACCCATTACTTCAGATTAGCTGGTTTGCTTGGGGTAAAGTAGATAGTGTGTGTGAATTAATCACAGCTCAAGAAAGAGCAATGCTGACTCCAACTGCAGTTGGAAATTCGGCTGGAAGTGTGGAGGTGTGGCTGAAAGGTGCCGTGTGTGAGACTCCTCTGGGGGCAGGGAAATGGAGGAGACATTTCCTCCTCTTGCTGTGAGGGGGACATAGTGAGAAATTCCCCAAGCAGGACAAAGAAACTAGGTGGTAGGTTGAAAAGGACTCAGTGGGGGAAGTGTCAGAGACACACAGGAAGTTTGGGCAGGAGACAAGAAGGAGACAGATTGGCCAAGGTCAGAGTAGCCAAGCTGGGGAGATAGGTCCGTGTTCGGGGACAAAAGCCGTGCACTGTCCCAGAAGGACTCTGGATGACTGTAGACGACCTTGATGCCAGCCCAAACAAAGCCTTAGGCTGGTAAGGCAAACGGGATAGGGGTGTGTGGGTAAGCTTCATTTCTGTGTATTTCTCAGCCTTGTGAAGAAAGGGCAGTTGTGGTAGCGCCCGTGCAAAGTACCCAGTGTGTGTTCCACGCAACACGGGTCGCTTGCTCCAAGGAGAGAGGAAGCAGAGGGCTCAGGCTGACCGCTGGAGTTCAGGAAAAGGTTCCAGGTTGACTGCAGGAGGAGGCTGAGCCAACGGTATCTGAACGGGCCGAGAGAGCTAATGGACTCAGCCCTGCCATCTGGTCACTTCGCCCAGCTGGGGGCTGGGCAGACCACATGCGTGTTTGGACTTAAATAATAATAGGCCAAGCACCTACACAAGGAACTCTGCTGGCCAGTCACTTCCTCTCCATGTCTTCATCATTCTGGGAAGCCCTCAGCCCTTTCCCCAAATCCTATCATACAAGACCAGCCCTGTCATATAATACAGGTTGCACCTCTAAAATCCGGGACTTTCTGATCAGGCAATGTCCTTGGTCTGGCATGACCATGGATGTTCCAGGATCAGCAAGTCCTGGTGTGCTGCGGAGGTTGGGGGGTGCGGTAGGAGCCCGGCACTATGCAGGGGGGGTGGCACGGTGTGGCTTAGCTGGACAATGGGGGTGGAGGCAGGAGCTGGCGCACGATTCAGCTGAGCGGCGAGAGGGGGGACAGGAAGCCCGTGGGGGGCAGGGCAGTAGGGGCCCACAGCAGGGGGTCCAGAAATGACCTCCCCTGGTCTGGAAAATCCCTCATCTGGGACCAGTCAGGTCCCAAGTGTGCCAGACCAGGGATGTCCAACCTGTTTTTGCTGATCACTTTCCAAAGTGCCACGAGATATGCAGTTATCTCCTTTGGGCCACGTCCAAACTCCTTGGTCATAACATGGGGCCTTTGGGGGAAGTGGCAAATGCCAACTACTTTATTCTTGTCTTGACCTAATCACACAGTAGGCGCCCACCTGCTCCATGTAACAAGTGACTTCTAAGTGCTAGCCCCGTAACTCACTGTACAATTGCCTTTGTGCATTACCTAACTCCCATCTACACATACCCAGCTGTCCCGTTGCACACTGGCCCTTTCCAGCGCTACATGGAACAAAAGAGGTAGACCTTCAGGGTCATTGAGAGTCCAGCCCGTCCCTCTGTCATAATATCCCATTTATAAATGCAGCAGGCTCAATGTTACAATTAGTTGTTTGGCTCATCACAACAATAGGAGACTGTCCCCCGCCTCTGATGCTTAGAAACCAACTACTATCCAGCTCAAATGTAATCAGTGTCAAATTATCTCCCTTTGTGCTTGTGCTGACATTGTCCAGTAGCTCTTTTCCTTCCTTTCTGTTTACTCCCTTGATGTATTTACAGAAAGCCATCAGATTCCCTTCTCAGCCTTCATTTGTCTAGGCTACACAAAACAAGCTCTTTTAGTCTATTTTTCTGATCATCCAAATAGCCCTACTTGGGCATGTCTACACTAGGAAATTATTTTGAAATAACTACATTCCAAATAATAACTCCCAAAATAATAAAATTGAAATAGCATGTCCCCACTACAGGGAACCCTCGAAATTATACCGAGGCAGGCTCTGTTAGGTTATATCTACACTGCAAGGCTATTTCAGGATACCGGAGTATCCCAAAATAGCTATCCCGCATCTTCGCAGCAAGCCCATTATTTCGAAATATAACAAGCTCGCTATTCTGCCATCCTTGTAAACGTCATTCCACGAGGAGTGAGAGACGTTTCAGAATAGCGGGTTATTTTTAAATTTGGCGCTGTGTAAGCTTAACATAAGATACTCAATTTGCGTGGCTCACATTGCGTATCTTATTTCAAGCTACTCTACAGTGTAGACGCACCCTTATTTTGGACGGGCTACCTCAATTAGAGCCCCGGGAAGCACTGGGGAGTAATTACTTCAAATTACTCTGGGGAGTAGTTATTTTGAAATAGCAGCAGTGGAGTGTCCACAGTACCGCTATTTCGAAATTAGCGTTATTCCCAAAAGACAGCAGGAGTTATTATTTCAAAATAACCAGACCCTGATTTTGAAATAACAGGCTTGGTAGTGTGGATGCTCCGCTTATTAATTTGAAATAAGGGGGATTATTTCAAAATAACACCCTAATATAGACCAGGGCCTCTATAGCTATTCTAGTATGAATTCAACTTTCTTAAAAATGGGAGACCAGAGCTGCATACTGCAGTGGCATACCCACTTGGAACAGATGATAGGTTGTGAAGTTCACAGAACCTTTGTCCCCGAGACTAACGGAATACAACGGAATTGAAGGTGATGCTTCTCTGGACTGGCCCATGGATCTCCCACCTTCATGTTCTAGTTCTATTCAATATTCCCTACACTTTAGGAACTGGACTAACCGGCTGTAGTTTGCTAATTTCAGACATGCAATGTTAACTTGGACCATCACGAGTTGGTCATTTCACACAGATCCTCCAGATCTCTCTGCCAGCTACTGAGCCGTGCTGCTCTTCTTTCCAGTTCTTCCTCCAGCCCATGCAGGAGTCATAGCAGGAGTCCTGGCCAGGGCTGGATGTTAGGTGCAAGTGACAGAGGCAACCTCCTAGAGTGGGGTGGGCTAGGAGTGCTGTTTTTGTGGTGAGCGACAACAGGGAAAATAGAATGTTTGAAGTGAAATATCTGAGGTGTTCTAGATGTGGATTCATTTTTCATTAACCTTCTAGAATGTTCTGGACTTTTAGAGAATCTCGTGGAACCTTCCAGACTTTCTGAGACCTTAAACCTCCCAGGATGTTGTCGTTTATGCTTTCATGGATATGTGTTGTGGGGGGGGCTTGTCAGTTGGTCAGTGAAGTGCAGTGAGAGCTCAGCAGTGACACTGTGACCCTTGTTTTATTGTGTAATTGTCAAGTGTATGTGTGAGGGGAAGCCAAAGAGATGGGCACCAAAATGGAGGACACAGGGTGCCCTTGGGAGCAGCTCTGGTCATGGCTTCCATTCTCCACAGGCAGCAGTAAAATGGTGCTGTTAAACCAGGTGATTAATAAAACTTCTTTTTTAAATTGGTCTTTGTGAATGTGTCCTTTCCATACTTAGTAAATTTGCTACAACTAACACAACAGTCATGTCTACACAGGTGGCACTATTAAAGAAAATATATTATATCCCCCAGAGACACTGGGCGTTTCATAGCAGTGAATCTTCTTTTGCAAGTGGCCAGAAAACATAGTCAAACTTGGATTAGAAGACAAGTAACAGATTGGCTTTCAGTCCAGGGCTCTTACACACTTCACACAAACCAGCCTGAATACATTTGGAAAGAAACAAGAGCATTGTTTTAGAGGTGGATGTGCAATGGCAGGTAGATGTAGTCAATACACAGCAATTCAACACCAGATTTGGTAGGCAGCTTCCTCTTCTCCTAACTTAAAGCCAGGTCAGTGTTTGGTTGTGCCAGGAAAACAGGAAGTGCCTGGAATGGGATTGTTTTCCATCTCATGGAAAGGGAGGGGGCTGATCAAAGTGCCATTATACTGCATAGTGACCACTAAGGGCAGCAAGCATGGGAGACAGTCATACTGCAGAGTGACCTCTGGTTGTGTCTGCACCAGTAAGAGAATGGCCGTCTGGGGGAGGGGCTCTGAATGTTGCTAGACCAGCCACTATCCTCTGATAATGTTCCCATGCTGGTACTGGACAGGGTTCCTCCCTCCCGTGCTGGCCCCCAGACCTGACAGTGCAGGTCATCCTTACAAATTGTTGGGGCCTATGCAACTGAGGATCCCTAGGGATTCCCTCACTCCCCCCACCGTGCATGTCCTGCAGGGGGCCTGGGGCTTCCCTCCCCACCACATGGCTGTTAAGGAGGCTGGGGGAATTCCCTCCTGCCCCCTCCTGTGCAGCTCCTAAGGAAGCCAGGGAATTCCCACCTGCCTTTCCCCTCCTCCCTCGCATGATTCCTAAGAGGGCCTGAGGTTTCCCTCCTGCCTTCCCACCCCCGAACACCTGTCCTGATTCCTGCAACCCCCTGCCCTGAACCCTCCCGCACACCCAACCTCTTGCCCTGAGCCCCCCAAC
>CM057848.1:113925581-113939351 GCA_030068395.1 Apalone spinifera
AGATAGATAGATAGATAGATAGATAGATAGATAGATAGATAGATAGATCTTCAAATGTCTTCCCTGACTAAAATAACACATCTGAGAGACACACAAAAACATGAGACCCATTCAGTGCTGAATCTGTGGCGCTATTGACATCTGATAGCCATGCTCATGTAAAAAACACTTTCCTGTACATTATTTTTCGAAAAGCTTCTTTCACGTCCTTGTTCCTCAGGCTGTAGATCAGGGGGTTCAGCATGGGGATCACCACTGTGTAAAACACGGAGGCCCATTTGTCCTGGTCCAGGGAGTAGACCGAAGTCGGTCTCAGGTACATGAAGATGATGGTCCCGAAAAGCAAAGAAACGCCTGTGAAGTGGGAGGCGCACGTGAGGAAGGCCTTGCGCCTGCCTTCAGCCGAGCGCATCCTCAGGATGGCGACAAGGATAAAGACATACGAGACCAGGATGATGGAGAGAGAGCTCATTTCTGCGAGGCCTGCAAAGAAGTAGAGTAGGAGCTCATTCACGTGGGTGTCGGAGCAGGAGATCGCTAAGAGAGGGGGGACATCGCAGAAGAAATGGTTGATGACATTGGAACCACAGAAGTCGACGCTGAACGTAGCACCTGTGTGTATCAAGATATTGACAGCACTGGCCAAATAGGATGCCACAACCAGCTGGACACAAACTCTCCTGCACATGGTGGTGGAATAAAGCAATGGGTTACAGATTGCTACATAACGGTCATAAGCCATGGCAGCCAGCGTGTAGAGCCCAGTATTCATAAAGACCCCGAAGAAAAGGAACTGCATGGTGCAGCCAGCAAAAGAGATGGCTTGCCTGCTGTGTAAGAAGCCCACCAACATCTTAGGGGCAACGGCAGAAGAATAGCCAAAGTCACAGAATGACAGGTTGCAGAGGAAAAAGTACATTGGAGTATGAAGTTGTGAGTCCACAGTAATCATGAAGATCATGCCTAGGTTCCCCACCACATTGGTCAGGTAAATCAGAAGAAACACCACAAAGAGGATCTCTTGTGTCTGTGGCTCTTGTGTGAAACCCAAGAGGATGAAGTCAGTCACGGTGGTGTGATTTCCCTCTGCCATGTCTCCAGGAATCTCTGGAATAAGATTCAAATGAGCAGAGTGGGGCTGAAGGCTTCTGGCCAGGTTGCAGATGGACAAATCCCCTTTTTATCCCCTGAAACTCTTCCTGCTGCACACACGTAAGCACATGTTGGCACCGAGTTTAGTCTCTACGTGAATGTCATAGTCTTTCTACGCCCAAACAAAATCTCCGATTCCCATTGTAATAACGATATGCCGCAGTCTATTTTTAGAGAGCCGAATGACCCATCTAGCCCTGTGCTCTCTCGTTTTCTGGGACCAGACCCTACAGAGAAGTTTCATAACTTCTGTGGTGTCTACAAGTCTTTTTGCATCTCTGGACTTGTCTACACAGGAGCAGGACAGCGTCATTTCCAGCCAAGTAGGCGTATCTGAGCTAGCATGCTGAAAATGAAGGGTAGCTGCAGCAGCAGCAGGAACAGCAGGAGGGACTAGCCAGCCCAGGTATGATCTTTCGCAAGACCCTAGGTACTTCAATGGCTAGTCCTGCCTGCTGCTTATGCCAATGCCGCTATACTTCTCTTTTTAGCTATTCAAGCAAGAAATTGCACCTTGCAGAAACAAACCATGTCTCCTTAGCAGCTGTTACTGTCGCTGGTTTTGGTGACACGTCACCATCTGAGCATCTGTGTCGGCTGCTCAGATGCTCATCTCTAAATTTCCTTCAGAACTCTAGAACATGTTCCATCACTTTCTTTCAGCACTTCCTCCTTTATCACCTCGGGCTCTCACCGTGCCTCCCCTTTGTTACCTGATTAATACAAATGTGGGCTTGGTAATAGCTCACCAAGAACCTCTGTGGTGCAAACCAGTGCAAGGAAATGATTTAGCTTCTCTACTAAAGTCTTTACCAGTTGTTACCCCAGAAAACACAGCAGACCCATTGACCCTCTCGCAGACTTTCGGCTTCTAACACACTTCAATAATGCTTTGTGATTTGTTTAGGGAGCTTTGGCTAGTTATTCTGCGCATTCCCTCCCTCCCACACTGTTACTTTCACTCCTTGTCCCTTCTTGCATTTAGAAAACTCTTCTATTAGGGGGATGGTTTTTTCCCCCATCTCTTAGAATTGACCTCTTCTGAAGAGCCAAATATGATCAAGTTCTACCAACCTGAGAGATGAGTGAAGGTTTCCTCTGGGTTGCTGAGTTTCCTTGGTTTCTTGTTCTGAAATGTGGTAGCAGGAAAATCCCGAAATGCAAATGTGAAGGGTATAAATGACTTGAGGCTACTCCTTGTGGCTCCCACGGAACTGTTAGCACTAGTCAAGTTGAATGAGATCATGTACTCTGTCTCACAGCATAAACATTTGCCTTTTGAAGGAGAAGGTAATCATAACAGAGTTCCCATGGGGCAGAGGTATATTGTGACATTTTTCCATACAGGGATGTTTGAATTCCAAACCTCAGGCAGCCTCAGGGTGGGAGCAGTCATAGGAATGTCACAGAAACACTGTTAACATTCCAACGTGTGAGTAAGTTGGTAGCTTTGGGTCTATGTCACCTGTGGCAAGACATAAGCCCCTGGTCCTCCAGACCCACCACACGCACACACAAGCCAGCCAGACTAACCCGTGGTTCCCTTTCTCTGGTTCTGTTTGACTTTGACTCCCACAGATCCAGACTGAGATTAAAATCTTAACTGCCCTTCCAAACCCACCTGGGAACATGCTACTACAGCTCCACATCCTGCTTCCTGCTCCATTTAGATGGTTGCAGCATCTCAGATGCCAAGGGACAGAAAAGATTAATTAGATTCTCTGATACATCTTCTTGAAGCCAATTCAGGATTAGTGCCTAGCCCAGCAATGGGCAACCTAGGTTAGTGAGTGGGCCGTGTGCCAGGCCCTCCTTCATCTCAGTGGTCTGCAAGATTGTCGGAACCTAGACAGTCTCCTGGGATTGTGTAGTTTTGCTCACTGCGCTTGCGTCCCTAGAATTTGCTGAGGGTGCTAATTGAACCGCAGCAGTGCCTTGATGGGATGCAGAGGGAGCACACGGCTCTCACAATGTTGTGTGCAATCAGCACACAGATTATTTCACATACCTTTGCTTAAAGTGAATCTCATTTTGGTAATACTAGTAGGAAAAAAACTATGCAAACAAAAACCAACAAAATCTGGCTACCTCGTGCATGGACAATGATAAACAAAATGTCTCACGGGCCACACATAGAATCCCAATGGGCCGCATAGAATCATAGGGTTAGAAGAAGCCTCAGGAGGTCATTGAGTCCGACTCCCTACCCAAAGCAGGACCAACCCCAACTAAATCATCCCAGCCAGGGCTCCATCAAGCCAGGACTTAAAAACCTCTAGAGATGGAGATTCTACCATAGGGAACCCATTCATAGGGAACCCATCCCAGTGCTTCACCACTCTCCTAGGGAAATAGTTTTTCCTAATATCCAACCTATCTTCCCCCACTGCAACTTGAGACCATTGCTCCCCATTCTGTCATCTGTCATGACTGAGGACAGCCTTTCTGCATCCTCATTGGAACCTTCCTTCAGGAAGTTGAAGGCTGCTATCAAATCCCCCCTCACTCTTCTCTTCTGCAGACTAAATAAGCCCAAATCCCTCAGCCTCTCCTCATAAGGCATGTGCTCCAGCCCCCTCATCATTTTGGTTGCCCTCTGTTGGACTTTCTCCAATGCAGCCACATCCTTTCTGTAGTGGGGGCCCCAAAACTGGATGCAATACTCCAGATGTGGCCTCAACTAGTGCCGGATAAAGAGGAATAATCGCTTCTCTAGATCAGCTGGCAATGCTCCTCCTAATGCCACCCAATATGCTGTTAGCCTTCTTGGCTACAAGGGCACACCCTTGGGCTGCAAGTTTCCCACCACTGCCCTAGAGGTCAATTTTTTTGCCCAGCCTAGCGTTTAGATGTGCCAGGAAATGGGCTTTCCATGGGGGAAGTCTAAAGAGTCTTCCACAGACTCCAGAAGAAGGTTCCACAGACTCAAACAGCTCCTCAATCAGGATGTTATCTCTCATTTTCTGTCTAGGATACATGGACGCTGCACCCAAACCAGAGACTGAACCAAGCTCTCCTGATCCCCCTCCATGGCTTCTCTCCATACCGTTTTCTGGAGAACTGTCCAAGAGGTGCTTACAAAGGTGGGATTCGTTTGGTGCCACAACCCTCATCAGTAGAGGAAGAAAGAGACATATACACCTCGCCTCCGCCCCCCGCCAAACATCCGTCCTCATGCCTATGAAATCACTGCAGAAATGGCTAGTAGTACGGAGGATTTCTTCTGAGGATTCAGCTATGAGATCTGGAGGGGAAGCTGTGCAAGTTGTCTGAAGAAGCCGGGGATGGTGCTCACCTGCTATAGAACTTTGGTGTCTTGTGCTATGTTACTATGTTGTGGTAGAACCCTTGCCTGAAAAGGGTAACAGCAATTGATTGTGATGTTACCAAGAAGGCCCTGTCATTTCTTTTGTCATCTCCAACAACAAACAGCCATGCGGGTGCTACTGATGACACATCCAGTCCGTGGCAATGTCCCTAACTCAAGGTTTGAACAAGCCCTGTTCCCCGTTATCACCAGCTGATCTCACATAACGAGTCAGTGTCTTGTTTGCCGTATGTAATTTCAGCAGCCCTTCCTTCCCACAGCAGCTGTCTCTTTGAAGCCTGGATTGGAACTAGTGTGTGGCACAGTTCACAACAGAGTAGTTTCCTCCAGAAATGGCTATGGGAGGACAATTGAGCAGTGAAGGTTTATGAAACGGGCTGTGTATTCCTTGTGCTTCTACTTGGAGTTAAAGAGAAAGACCTGGGTCCACAAAGGGACTTCGATATTGGTACACTCAGCAACACACCACCTAAGTTTTGAGCTCCCAGAAAATGACTGGAACAGCAATGGGAGCCACAAAGCCTGAGGTAGCTAACTAGGCTCGGAATACACAGCATGGGGAGAGAGAGGGACCACGGAATGGGATCTAGAAAAGCCAGCATGCTATGCAGGAAGCTGCCAAAGGGAGCTGGGGTCTTAAGTAGGGTGTCCTAATCCTTTCTGGAAGTTAAGTGCCTACGTCTAGGTTGCAAGGAAGCACCTACCTCTGCTTCACAGCCAGGAAGCTTCTCCTGGAGTCAGGCAGCGAAGGCACCTTCATCATTTCTTGTTGGAATAACTTAGGAGGCACCTCCTTCTCCTCATTCTCTTTTGTGTGGAGTGAGGTAGGTGCCTATCTTGTAACTTTCAGCCCCATGGTCAGGAAACTCCCTCGCCCTCCGACCCTCTCCCCCTCCCCGGCCGGGGATGTGAGAGACCCAGATTCAGTTTCTCCCAGTGACTGAGGGGAAAAGAGACATTTTGACCATGACCTTTCGCATATCTTCTCCAGGGGACACTCTAACCAATATTCTGAGGTGAGGGCCCCCTTAGTATCTCCTGTTGACACTCTTCCACTTAGAATACGTTCTCAAAGAGTCATTGTAGCCCACACAAGAGTGCGAGAAAGCTCCCACTGATATGGGCACCTTGCTGGGAATGAAATATTGAGAGTCCAGTACCCTGCCTCCATCGGCTGTCTGAAATGGAATCGCTTCAACAGCAGAGCTCAAGGGAGCGCTGTCCCTCAAAATCCCAGAGCTCCCAGCTTAACACCTTCTTCCTCCTGAAGGCGGGTGGGGAATTGAACCAGAGTGTCTCACATTCCCAGTGAGGGCCCTAGCTCATTGGGCGAAGAGCTACAAGGTGGGCAACACTTCCTCCAGCCAGGTTTTGAATGTGACCCAATCTGGTAGCCAGCTTCGGTACTGATGTTCCCTCCTGTAGAAAACACTTTATTCCAGGTGCGGGCCAATAATTGGGAGACAGTCTGAGGTCATGATCTCTGATGGCGCCTGCGGGACAGACCAGACTCTCCTAGACAAGCTCACACTGCAGTTTGTGTTGTTCATTTGTTTTCAATGATGGGCTGAAAAATGAAGTCAGAATACAAGAGGGGCCACATGATTTGACACCGGTATGCAAAATGGATGACACAATTTGGCACGGGCCTGTCTCACTCTGTCACAAAGCTCAGTTGCAAACTGGCTCGTTGGGCCTGCCACCAATCTGTTGTCAATGGACCCAGTCACAGAGTCCTATGTGTTTTCATGGCAACCAGGTCTGGGTAGAGTCAAGATGCTGTTTACAGGGCTAGGACCCTACAGCATGCTCCCAATTTCAGACCTCTCATCTAACCCTCGTTCCTGGGACAGTAAACGGCTGCAATCATAAGCTGTGAGTCATGTAGGCAAGGGAAGACATTGCCTTCCCAAAACTGTCTACTCTCTCCACCAGCTGCTCGAGAAGGCTGGGGCCGCATCATGTCTCTGACCACCGGGAAGGGTGGGGCCACAGGGCTAAGGGTGATAATTCGGGGTGGGGGCCAGACTTGACTCCAAAGGGGGAGGAGGTTGCAAAAGAGGAGGAGTCTCAGCAGAAGGGGCGGGGACTCAGTCTTGCCTTCCCCGTCTGGGCCTTCACTTAATGCCTGTGGCTGCCATCTAGCCTCTCTAGATCTATAAAACATGTCCAAAACCTCCCAGGACCTTTCAGCTGCTTACATGTGCTGTGCCAGAGCTCGACCTAGGTTGTGGGCTTTCTGGGCTTCTCTTTGAATCCTTTATAGAAGTAATGTGTCAGGAACATGGAAGACACAGCAAAAGAATTTCTTAACCCCGGGGTCTTTCAAAGCATCAGAGAGTTACAGATCTTTGCAAAATAAACAGACTCTTGAGATGCACACTCCCCCGGTCTGATCTCCCCCCTAGAAATCAAGATATCCCCAGCATTTCAGAGAGGGCAGTTTTGGGGCTCCCAGTACAGGTGGTGAATCCATTGTTGGCCCAAGCCATCCAACGGATAGAATGGCTCTGCTTTTAATAATGAGCGGGGATTAACCATTTGAGCAAACTACCAAGAGAAGTGGTGGCTTCTCCCACCTTGTGAGTTCAAGGCTCGATGCCTTTCTGGAAAATGTTTATGTCAAACATTAATGATTGGGCTCAAGACAGGGTGGACCGGAAGAAGTTCTGTGGCCTGGATGATACAGGACATCAAGCAAGGTGGTCTAATAGTCCCTTCTGCTCTTCAAAGCTACAAATCTACCAATGAAAAAGCATCAAGCACTGCGGCACTAACATGGTCTGAAAAATTAATGAAATGTTTTGAAAAGTCGCGTCGCTGCTTTCAAAACATTGCTCCTGGACAAAACGTCCTGTGACCGAAGCACTTGCAATTAGCAGGTGGTTTGCTAAACTTAGAATCCATAATTGCAATATTCTCTCTGGGACCAGATCCCTCTGGCATTTGAAAGTTGTTATAAAGTCTGCTACTCAGCCTAGCAGCTATGGAACAAAGCAGGATTTCAATTGCCCACACACCATCTCTTGCTATCGATTGAGTGTTCAGGTAAAAAAAACTTGATAGAGACCTAATGCCTATGTGCTTTTATTTCTTGTCCATAATTATCAGATTTTTCTTCTTGTTACCATCTTTGGTACCTGTTTTCTGATTGCTTTTATCCCTTGTACAGATTGCGCAGTTGCAGGTAAACAATTGACCTTCCTCAACCTTCTGATACATGTATATAGGAATGTCTTTATCATACAGATGTTTCTGCATTTTATTTTGTAGGTAGAAGAAAATGTTTTTGCATTTTATTCTGTAGTTAGAAGAAGAATGCATGTAGGTCTAATGTTTTTTTATCATTAATGTCAGTTTTACCATGATCAAGAAATGTTTCCAACATTGGCCTAGGGTCTTTCAGCCTCAATCATGGCATTTCTTTGTTTCTCCATTTTCCCATCTGTGAAATAGAAATGATGGTGGTCATGAGGGTTCCCAGTAAGCTATGCACTTGTGCGACCACTGAGGAGAAATTCAAATGCCACCCAGATAATTAGCAGAGCACCCATAGCTAGGTTTTGTGTTTCTGTAGGTGGTGCACATTTGCACGTGACTCAATATACATAAAATTATTCCACACACAGGTGGAAAAAATCCACACATGGATGGGCAAGATTAGAGGGAACATTGGTGTCCATCTTTGTAAGATAGTAATAGAGATGTAGCCGTATTAGTCTGATCTTGTTGAAACAAAAGAAAGGACTATGCAGCACTTTAAAGACTAACAAGATGGTTTATTAGGTGATGATCACCTAATAAACCAACGTGTTAGTCTTTAAAGTGCTGCATAGTCCTTTCTTTTGTTTCATCTTTGTAAGGTTCTTTGAAATGTGCAAATGAAAAGCAGTCGGAGGCACATTGTTTACAATAATACTCTGTCAAGGTGGGATTTTCAAAAAATCCTCATTTGGTGAGATGTCTCAGGTCAATGGAACTTATGTTGTGATGTCACCTACGCCCAGATTTTTAAAGATATTTAGGCCATTGAAGGAATTTTGGCCTGAATTTACCTAAATCAGTTAATCATTGAAATGCAGCGCACAGCAGCACATTAATGCTTTAAATAATCTAGGGATCAGGCATCTGGAGAAAAAACCCATAAAATATGAACATCATGTAAAGTGGGTACTATGTAGAAAAAACAGGAAATGGATGTTTTGTGGAAGAGAGGGCTTTCTAGCTCCATTTCTATTTACCAGAAGCTGGGAATGGGTGACGGGATGAATTACTTGATGATTAACTCTTCTGTTCATTCCCTCTCAAGTACCTGGCATTGGCCTCTGCTGGAAGTCAGGATACTGGGCTACGTGGACCTGGAGTCTGACCCAGTCTGGTATTTTTATGGCCATATGGTCTAATCTACACTGTCATATCACTGTGTAACTGTAAAGGATGTAGCAGATGTCAAAAATCAACAGTAGCCTCATCACATATCACTAGGATTAAACGTGTCTGACTAGAGCTTCTACATGGTCCCATAATACATGCAATAAATAATAATAATAATGGTGTCTGTATGGGATCTCTTCTAATTATGAGAGGGTACCGCCTTTAGAGCTTTCAATCTACTATTTTCCCCCTGTGGCAATTTCCCACACTGTTTGCTTTTTAAGAAAGGAGGGTGAAATTGGGCTTTTGGTATGACATAGCTGGATGTAAATCAGGAGAAACTCTACCAAAGTCAAGATTGCAGATACATCTTGACACAACCAGCCTAAGCAAAGACGCGGTCAAACCTGCCATGAGAAAATGTTCACCATCAGTGTTTCTGTGCCACTTCTCAGCACTCCGCATAGCATAGGCACAAGGATACTCTCTGCTCGTGCTGGACAAAGTTATAGGTTGGCAGCTGCCCCACAAGGAGGCACAATGCGAAGTGCCATTGTCTGCTTTGCTTACAATACGTTTGACATGACTTTGATCCTTTTCCTTATCTTGGCAGATGAAAGATGCACTGAAAATGGAGCAGAAAAATCAAAGCCTCGTGACTGAATTTGTATTCATAGGTCTGTCCAGTGAGCCAACAGTGCAGACTAGTCTTTTTGTGGTGTTCCTGGTTTTCTATCTGTTGACGGTAGTCGGGAACATCATTATAATTACAGTGATCAGAGCTGACCCTCTGCTCCACGCCCCCATGTACTTTTTCCTCAGCAACTTGTCCTTCTTAGACATCTGCTACATCTCCACCAATGTCCCCCAGCTGCTGGTGAACCTCTCCACCAGGAGCAGGACCATCTCTTTCCCTGGTTGTGCTGCTCAGATGTATTTCTCCCTGGCCTTTGGCATGACTGAGTGTGTCCTGCTTGGCGTCATGGCCTACGACCGCTACGTGGCGATATGTCACCCACTGCACTATGCTGTGATCATGAACAGGAAGCTCTGTGCTCAGATGGCTGCCACTTCCTGGATCTGCAGTCTGTTGAGCTCCATGGCGATCAACATTCTCACCCTACGGTTGCCATTCTGCGGGCCTAACACCTTGAACCACTACTTCTGTGAGGTGCCAGCTGTGTTGACTTTGGCTTGCACTGACACCTCCCTCACAGAAATGGTGGTCTTCATCTTCAGCATACTCATAGTCTTCCTCCCCTTCCTCCTGATTGTCATCTCCTATGGCCACATCCTCTCAGCCATTATGCGGATCCAATATGCCTGTGGCAGGGCCAAGGCTTTCTCCACCTGTGGGTCCCATCTGACTGTGGTGGCCATCTTCTATGGGACGGCCATCTTCATGTACATGCGTCCCGAGTCGAAGTCCTCAAGGGGCATGGACAAAATAATCGCTGTGTTTTATACCATCGTAACTCCTATGCTCAACCCACTGATCTACAGCCTAAGGAACAAGGAAATGAAGGGTGCTCTGAAGAGAGCAGTTGGCAGACAAAGACTCTCAGAGGGGATGTGAGAGCTGCTAGAAAGGGATGGTTGCTGGAGTGGGCATGGTGGGCTTAAACTGATGGTGAACGGTGCATGTTGTATGGAGAAGTCTGGTAGATTCTCTGCGTGCTAACTTTCTGCAAGCCGTCAAGAAGGCTACTTGTCTCTATCAACATGTCCCTTGAGAGGCTCAGGGGAGGGCAAATGAGACAGAGACTCTGTCATTGCCACATCTCACCCAGCCCCAACTTTGGAATGAAAGGGAAAAGATAAGTGGATGAACTTCTGAGTGGGTTTGCATGTGGGGGTGGGCCGCAGGGCTCCCTGCTCAATCATATTCAGAGTTCATCAAATCTTATGCTTCAGTGTTATCAGGGTACTAGCACAGAGGAAATCCAGGGAGCACCGTTACCTTGTGTTCCTCTGTTAGACCTCCCCCTATGGATTGAGGGGCTACTTCTCTTTGTTAGCCTAAGTCATTATGTCGTGGGTATTTGCACTGGATCATTTCTTTCCATCTAAGTAAGTTATCCTCTATTTCCTAAAGCTTGTCAGTGTTCAACGGGAACCTAATGAGAGCAAGTGTGTCTCCCATGCTACATCTCGGTTTGTGCTACAAAGAGCGGACTACTAGATATCTAGGAGAGAATGGTGCTTGCCTGCCTTCCTAGTGCTACCCCGTGGTAGTCTCAGTTACAGTAGCATTCTTAACATAACTTCACCTACACCAGCAGCCAACTAATGAAAGAGGAAGGCTTGGAAGACCTCTGCTCAAACAGGAAAGAAACATGGGACATTTGGCTTACCTACTGCAATGTAATTCGGAAGATAGAGAATTGGCGCATGTACAGTAAGTTATTTCAGGGAAACACCCTAGCAACCATTAAATTCTGAAACAGCTCCAAATGATAGCTGAGAAACAATGTTGGCATATTCTAGAGGGGAGAATTTTCCTAATGTCCCACAATAAAGTCTGAATAGGGATCTTCCCATTTCTCTTTCCAGCCATGATGGACTAAGTTGCTTCAGACTCCTGTGTCGCACTGGCTTATGGGTTTTGACAAGAGCTTGGTGGCTATCAAGTTATGGAAGAATTCCAGATAAACATTTACAGAGAAGGTGCTAACGTGCCATGTCTTGTTCTGACTAATAATTTAAACGACTGGCCTGATCAACCAACTTTCCACCACAAAAACCTTTCCACTAGATATTCTGAGAGGTATAAGCTGCTGACAGCCTAGAAAGGTGGTGTTCACTGCATATCAGTTCTACTTTTAGTCAAGGTTTCTAAGGTCATCGTCACCATAGTAATTGATCAACTCAAACTCTTTAGCATATTAACCCATACACTATCCCTAAGAGCTAACAATGTTCTATCATCTCCACTTTTTATGCCTGTGAAGAGAGAGATCAAGAGATTAATTAACTTATGTAAGAAGCCTGGGATAGAGAAGAGCAATGAATGTGAATCACATCACTCACATCCTGGTTTGGTGCCCTGCATGGGGATGTACATATGTGTAGAGGTCCACTTTATGGCACTTTCATTTATGCCACTCATCGTTTGACTATAATTTCTTCAACCTGGCTTCTACAAGTCTGATACCAGTTGAAGATGGAGGCACTTTCACAGAGTAGACCCACTCGCCTTACTCTGAGTGCTGGGTTTGACTCTCAACTCTGATATGAACACGTATATGTTGGGTGATTCTGATAACATGATGGTGAAACTGATTAAATCCCTCTTAGAAGGCTAAATATATAGATGTGAACACCTAGTGAACCAAATTTTCATCTTTTCTATTTAAATCCAGTTGAAAATTTTCCAGTGAAACAGCTTGCTACCAAACAATGCTGATGCAGTGAAAATGAAATCATTTTATGGGACTGCATAAGTGTAACCCCCCTTTTTCTTCCCTGGGTTACTCGGGAGCAAGTCATACTCACATGTGTGCCTGGGCGCTTGATGGTTTTAACATAAAAGGAGATCCTGAGTACCCCAGTGGTGATGTTGTTTAGTTGGGGATTCCCTATCCACCCCCTTGCTGCAGTTCCTTGTTCCTAAAGACATATGCAATGGCAGTGCCTCCACCTGGCTGGCCCTGTACACACTTAACGGTGTGCCTTGGGAGCCTCCAGGAATAAAATTATTCCAGTAATAACCTGGAACTAACTCCAAGACAACAATTATAAAAAATAAACTATATCTCATTGATTAAATTAGAATTAACACACTTTTACTTAACAACTTAAAGAACCCGGGTTTAACAGATATAAAGTGAACAGAATCAATTAAGAAGTACACAGAAAGAAAGGAAACTTATCCATCTGGCATTTGCACTTCCACCATTTATCCCACCCCAGAGCATGCACTCCTCTGAAGTCAGAGTCCCAGACACTTGCTGGCGTGGGCGCGCGTGAAGGTCTGCAGCTGGAGAGGAGACAGTGCTGCGCAAGTTCCGTGTGTGTTAGTCTAAGCTGAGCAGCCAGCTGCAAAATCCCTCTGACACTGCAGCAGGCCCCACAAAATGCCAGAAGCTCTGGTTCCCTGGGCAGATCTCTCTGGCTCTCATTACACCCAGAGTCAGTTTGTCTTTTGTGCTCCATCCCAGGCAGCACTTTTCCAAACAGCCACAGTTACTCGCAGTCACCTCCTGTGTAGGTTTCTGTAAGCTCTTTCCAGCCACAGGCACAGCCAGGACCTCTCCCCTCCAGGGACAATCAACAGCAGCCCCCCCAAAGCAGCCTGCTAGATCCAAGCCCCAGCAGTAACAGTAACAGACTCAGTTACAGGCTCTAGCTGCAGCACAACAGCTCCTGGCCTGGAACTGGCTCCATACCAGCAACCTGGCTTCTCTCACCAAAAATGGAGAGCCTCTCTTTTTCCCAAAATGCCCAGACGTGCCCACACTTCCTCCTTTTTCCTCAAGGGCTCATGGGAGTTGTAGTCGCTAGGGCTAGATTGCAGCACAAAGGATTCTCCCAGAAAACATCAGAGGCCCCGTTAATAAGGGGACTACATAAGAACAGCCACACTGAGTCAGACCAAAGGTCCATCTAGCCCAATATCCTGTCTGCCAACAGTAGCCAATGCCAGATGCCCCAGAGGGAGGGAACACAACAGGGAATCATCAAGTGATCCCTCCCTCCCCCCGTCACCCATTTCCAGACAAACAGAGGCTAAGGACACCATTCCTACCCATCCTGGCTAATAGCCATTGATGGACCTAACCTTGTAGCTCTTTTTAAACTCTGTTAAAGTCCTAGTCTTCACAACATCTTCTGGCAAGGAGTTCTGCAGGTTGACTGTGCATTGCATGAAGAAAAATTTCCTTTTGTTTGTTTTAAACTTGCTACCTATTAATTTC
>CM057848.1:113945153-113960227 GCA_030068395.1 Apalone spinifera
CTATCTATCTATCATGTATTTTGTTACTTCTGGCAGATGGCAAAAATGGACAAATAGAAGTGATTAGGTTTTCCTGCAAAATTCAGCTCTGCCTTCCTGTAGATCATAAGCCACTACCCTTGCCCAGCACTGGCGCAATAAACCCAACAACCAGAATTATTATCTACACAGCAGCATTATTTCGGAATAACTGACGTTATTTCAAAATACTGTAACAAAATGCACATCTACACAGCAAGCCACTCCTGTAACCCTCATTCTACACGGAATAAGGGAATACGAAAGAAGAAGAATCTCCCTTCAGCTTCCTACTATGTAGACAATGCCAAAAGCCAAATTAAGCTATTTCGACTTCAGCTATGCAATTGAAGTAGCTGAAGTTGTGTATCTCAAGTAAACTTTTGTCCTGCTGTGTAGATGTGTCCTTAGAGACTGCTAACTTCTACTTGGCTGAAGTAAATAGATCTGCCCTCTTTTAATGCAAGTGGTGAATATAGGCACTTATAGGCACAGCATGTTTATAGTCCTTGGGGGAGAAATATGGATTTTGTTAAGTCTGGCCACTTTTGTTTGAAAATTGCAAGTGTACTATATTTTTATTATACATTAAAATATAACATAATTATGGCAGATATCGAAATTTCCTACGTCTCTCTGGGAAAGCTTATTGAATTAAGTCGAAGTATACTTGGGGTCCATAAAGTAAATGCAAAGTTTATTTATTGTTGTGGGTCTAGGATAGCATGTAATCTCTCTAGTGGGGACATGTGAGTTCAAAGGACTATATTTGAAATGTGCCTAACAGGAATGGATTTTCTGGACAATAATCAAGAAGCAGATTTCCTGGGGATTACCTAGAGAGATGTTAATAGAATCATAGGGTTGGAAGAGACCTCAGGAGGTCATCAAGTCCAACCTACTGGTAAAAGCAGAACCAATCCCAACTAAATCATCCCAGTCAGGGTTTTGTCAAGCCAGGACTTAAAAATCTCCAGAGATGGAGATTCCACCACCTCCCTAGGGAACCCATTCCAGTGCTTCACCACCCTCTTAGGGAAATAGTTTTTCCTAATATCCAACCTAAACCTCCCCCACTGTAACTTGAGACCATTGCTCCTCATTTTGTCACCACTGAAAACAGTCTCTCTCCATCCTCTTTGGAACCCTCCTTCAGGTAGTTGAAGGCTGCTATCAAATCCCCCCTCACTCTTCTCTTCTGTAGACTAAATAAGCCCAAATCCCTCAGCCTCTCCTCATAAGTCATGTGCTCCAGCCCCCTAATCATTTTTGTTGCCCTCCACTGGACTTTTCTTAATGCGTCCCCATCCTTTCAGTAGTGGGGGCCCCACAACTGGAAGCAGATGTGGCCTCACCAATTTTCACAGCTACAGTTCTGCAAAACCAGCCTGCTCAAGCCATGCCCTCAGGAACGGGTCATTGTCTGCTGATTATTTGTTTCCAGAGACTGGAAACCCAAGGTCAAAGATACAAAAAGAGATGGATCCGCCCGCAGCCCAGTCTCTGTTCTGGTTCTGAAAGAGTTATGAACTGGTAACCAAGGAAAGAATGCAATTGCAGGTTTTGGAGTATTGCCACCTTCCAGAATCTGAGCTTGGAGTTCGGGACCACTTATAATATTTTTAGCACGTGAGTAGGTTCTTTTTTCTGTGGTGCTTTTACTTTCACAATAAATATGTTTGCTTACAATGAATGAGCTGTGTGAGGTTTTATCAAGACAGGCAATAAATGTTTGTCATAGCCTCTAGAAAGAAAGCAAAGCATAGATACTAGTGTTTACATTACAGGAACACTTATGTTGCCCAACCAAAATCAGGGGGCCAGTTGTGCTAGGCACTGTATCAATGGGAGAGATGTGGAAAGTTCTTGTGTCTCTGTAGAAGACCTTATTGAATTAAGTTTAAGTACCTTTAGGGTCCATTGGTTTAAATACAAAGTTTATCTATGAGTGTGGGCTAGGACTGCATGTAACCTCTCTAGGGATGAAATGGGAGTTCAGAAGACTATTCTGAAAATGTGCCAGACAAGAGTGGACTTTGGGGACAATAAGGGTATGTCTAGACTACAGGCTTCTGTCAACAGAACTTTTATCGACAGATACTGTCGACAAAGCTTCTGTCGACAAAGAGCCTCTAGACTACATCCAGTTCTGTCGACAAAGCAAGTCGCTTTGTCAACATGAGAGTGTAGACGCGAAGGACAGTGTAGATGCAATAACACCTTCTGTCGTCAGAACTCTGTCAACAAAAGGTGTTATTCCTCGTAGAATGAGGTTTACAGCCGTCAACAAAACTGCTGAGTTCTGTCAACGTTATGGCGACAGAACTCAGCGGCAGTGTATATGCAGGTATAGTTTTGTCAACAAAAGTCCACTTTTGTCGACAAAACCCTGTAGTCTAGACACACCCTAAGTGTGAATTGCATTTCCTGGGGAATACTTAAGGAGATGCTAAAACGATGTCCCAGCCTCTGGCTATGCAAATACCATCCCTTAGAAGCTGTGTCCTCCAGAAGGGGTCATTGTCTGCTGATTTTGTTCCTGGAGACTGGAAATCAAAAAATCCGAGCTCCATGAAGAGATAGATCAACTGCCCAATCAGGGGTTTGGTTGTGAATCTGAGACAGTTATAAATTTGTAACCACAGGGGAAAACTCAGCTGTGGGTTTTGGCTATGGGCTAGAGATCTGGGCCATTCTTGGTAACATTATTACTGTGCTTGTAGGTTTTTTTATTGGTTTCAAAATGCTGTCTCTGAAATGCTTTTCCTTAAGAATAAAGGAGCTTGCTTAGAAAGAGCTACGTGGTGTTTTATAACTGAGGACAATACACTAATGATAGCCGCTAAAGAAAAGGCACAGCACAGATGTCCTTTAACCAGTTACTGATCCATGAGAGGACTTTCCCTCTTAGCCCATGACTGCTTAGTTTGCCTTAGAGATTTTGGTGAGTCTTTGGAAAGTGTTGTGCTATCACTGCTTATCTGATCTAATACTCCTCATCCTCAAAGGAAACCTACGCTCCGTTTTCACAAGTCTGGGAGCTCAAATTCATAACTGTGCTAGACCCTAACAATCAGGGACTAACAAACAGACATGCTGGAATTATGGCTTATTACAACAACCTTTAACTCATTAAGCCCCTCTTTTTGTCATATGACTGCAGAGGTGTTATCAGGCCATCTGCCTTGAATGGTCCTTTAGGCCACATCTTCACTCCACAGAAGATTGACGCTTCTACAATCGATCTTCTGGTGTTTGATTTAGCGAGTCTAGTTAAGATTCACTAAATCGAATTCAGAGGACTCCCCCGGGCCTTCCCTTACTCCCTGCTCTTGCAAGGAGTAGGGGAAGCCACCAAGCTCAGCTTAAAGGAAACTGACTCCAGCTACGTATTCTACATAACTGGAGTTGTGTATACCTGGTCTTAAAAAATGTGCTAGCTACTTGTGCTAAACAATGTGTTCCACCTTGCATTTAGCTGTGATGCTTGGAGTACTTTTCTCAGATGTGAGAAAGAGCTCTGGGTGGCTTGAAAGCTTGCCTTTTTCACCAATGGAACTTGGCCCAATAAAATATTTTGCCTCAGATGCATGTCTTCCTGCAGCAAATGCTCACCAGCAGCCACATACCACATCACCGAAATATTAGCCCAGGAAACTATCCCTGCAACGAACCCAGTTGCCAGTTCTATCCACATATCTATACAAGTGACACCATCACAGGACCTAACCAAACCAGCCACCTGCACATCCACTCACGTGATATGTGCCATCATCAGCCAGCAATCATAGAATCTTAGAATCGTAGAACTGGAAGAGACCTCGAGAGGTCATCGACTCCAGTCCCCTGCCCTCACAACAGGACTCAACACCGTCTAGACCATCCCTGATAGATGTCTAACTAACCTGCTCGTCAATATCTCCAGTGATGGAGATTCCACAATCTCCCTAGGCAATGTATTGTGGAAGCAATGTTTTTTGTTAGCAGCCATTTTAAGTTTGTTAGCCTAACTCTTGCTCCCGTCATTAACTCTGAGACCTGACAACACGAGAGCTGTAAAAGATCTCACCTCTCGCCTCATTTTAGGAGATAAGGATAGAATGCTGATTCTGGCAGGGACCTTGAGATAAGGAGCATGTGGGTGGAACTAAAATAACTGTTAGCCATTGGTGTTTGTAATGGGAAGGAGTCTAATTGTTTATTGTTATTATATGTAATGGACAGTATATAAACTGCTTCATAATTGCTTGTATTCAAAGATCTGCCTGGGAAGGGGGGGGACTCCCCCCGTCCAAATCAGTTTTTTCCTTGCTGCAGCTCATAAAATAAACTCTGACTACTTGTTGCTACCAAACGCAGAGTAAAGGCTTGTTTTCTTCCACAGTATTCTAATGCTTAACCACTCTGACAGTTAGGAAGTTTTTCCTAATGTCCAACCTAAACCTCCATTGCTGCAATTTAAGCCCATTGCTTCTTGTCCTATCCTCAGAGGCCAAGGAAAATAATTTTTTTCCTCCTCTTTGTAACACCCTTTCAGATACCTAAAAAACAACTATCATGTCTGCTCTCAATCTTCTCCTTTCCAAACTAAACACGCCCAATTCTTTCAGTCTTCCCTCATAGGTCATGTTCTCTAGACCTTTAATCATTCTTGTTGCTCTTCTCTGTCATGCCCCTCTGCCATGGATATTGGCCAAACTGGACAGTCTCTGTGCCAAAGAATAAATGGACACAAATCAGACATCAAGAAAGGTAAGATTCATAACCCTGTAGGAAAACACTTTAACGCTTTAACCTGCCTGGATATTCAGTAACAGATTTAAAACTAGCGATCCTTCTATAAAAAAAGCACTTTCAAAATCAGGCTACAAAGAGAAACAACAGGACTGTGATTCATCTTCAAAGTTAATACAATCAAATTAGGACTGAAGAAGGACTTAGAATGGTTCTCTCACTACAAAGGCAATTTTCCTTCTCTTGGTATTTGCACCTCCCCATCAACTGCTGGGAGTGAGCCACATCCACCCTGACTGGACTGGCCTTGTTAACACAGATCCTATGCATGATAAATAACTCCCTTCTTTTGATATGCTAGTATCTATCTATCGCTATCTCTATAGCTCTCACTTCCCACCCCATGCAGAGCTATTGAGGTTTATAAGATCAGGGTTTCATTTTTGTCTTTATTCATTACACACACACACCACCCAACTGTTTGGATACTCTTGTAGATTTCCTTTTTTGTAGCTTTCACCATTTCTCACTGGGCTACCGGCTCAGTGTGAACTAGATAGTACATAGTGCCATATGGCCAGACAAGGAGCTGGGTCGGTCATCTCCTGCCCAAAAGTAACATCTCCAAGGTGACCTGCCTTAATTCCAGGGCCTATGATGATAATGTCTGGAATAGTTATGTAATCCCTTTACCCTATCCATTCATAGCTTTGGGCATGGCATGATGCCCAGTGGGGCTATACAAACAGTACAAACCTCTCCTGCCACCCTTTGGTGAACTCTTATGCCCGTATCTGACCTACAGATCCTTGTAAAACCTCTGCACCCCCTCTGGGCCCGCTGCCAGTTGGCATCAAGGGGAGCCTTGGTGGCAGCAGGGCATGTGGTGCCCTGTGCTGGAATGCCCTGTGCTGATATTCTGCAGAGTGATTTTGCTGTCTCCTGCCAGGGTGAGCTCTTTGAACCTGGTGTCTCCTGTCTCTGTCCTTGCACTTTATCTACTGGGGGGAGGCCTGACTGCTAGAAGAGCAGCTTGTTTGCTGGGGAGTGTGATTGTATGGATGTCTGCCAGGGTTCCCTCTATTTTTTTCGATCTGTGTGCAGAATAAATGTTGCTCTGTGCACCGAGGCATGTGCGGACGTGCACCACCAGTAGAAACACATACTGCTGGCTGGAAGCACTTTGCTAATCAGCTGGGCAGCATTTGCATCTTCCCGGGTGGCTGCACAAATGCTCCGCTTACTGGATACACTGGCGTCTGGTCTGGCTTAACAACAGGGAATCTGGAAGGAATGTTGCCCTGCTGGTTTATGATGCTGTCAGTGAATTCAGGAAATGAGAGACCACTGTCTCTCCTGCCCACGTAACATCGGAGTGCAGATCAGGAAGTAACTTCTGCCTTTCATTGGTATAACAAAAGACAGGACTATGCAGCACTTTAAAGATTAACAAGATGGTTTATTAGGTGATGAGCTTTCATGGGCCAGACCCACTTCCTCAGATCAAATTGTGGAAGAAAATTGGCATGACCATATATACCAAAGGGATACAATAAAAAAAAAAAGTGAACACATAAAATTGACAAATCAGATTTTAGAACAGAGAGGGGGTGAGGGCGGAGGTTAATGTCTATGGATATGTTGTGGAACAAGGTGTACCAGTAGTTCGAATTAGAAATCCTAATTCGAACTACCTACTCCGTGCCGCGTGTAGCCGCGGGCACGGAGTTCGGACTAAGAGGGATTTAAAAATGGCGGCACCCGGGAAGATGCAAATGAAGCCTGGGATATTTAAATCCCAGGCTTCATTTGCAACCTTGAATGCCTACATTAGCCTCCTTAGTTTGAACTAGGGGGCTAGTGTAGACATACCCTATGAGATAATGATATTGGGGTGATAATTGGGGAAGCTATCTTTGTAATGGGTAAGATAATTAGCATCTTTGTTAAGGCCCATTCGTAAATTTTCCTACATGCAGGGGACGGTGGAAGTGCTGCCCCTGGTGGCCCGTTCTAGGTACCCTGTAGAGACAAGCAAGTGATGGCTGACCTGGGCCAGTGTGTCAGGATCTGCCTTGGGCAAAATGCATGGAGGGGTCATTTTCCTCTGTAGGAATGATGAGAACCCTTCTGCTGGGCCTCGTGCTGACCTCACAGAAAGGCACACGCTATAGAGTCACAGAGGCATGGATTCCGAGGCAAGAAGGGACCCCTGTGATCCGGTCACCTGAGTCTCAGAGACCGGTCCACAAATCATGCCTAGAGCAGAGCTGGAAGAGAAAAAAAAATACCGCCCATCTTGACTGAAAAATGGTCCATGAAGGAAAACCCAGCTAGCCCCTTCATAGGTGACTCTAATGGTGAATTACTCTCGTTGCTAAAGAGTGATGTCTTATTTCCACTTCCAATTTGTCTCACGCCAGCTTCAAGCTTGCGGTAGCCCACTCGCTGCTAGAATTCAAGAGCCCCTTATTACATATTTGCCCCGCGTCACTACTCACGACGGGTATCTAAGTTACCATTGTTTTATTTTCAATCCTGTGATCAGTTTCTCTTCATCTGTCAAGATGAGATTGAAAATGGAATCCCCTTCTCCCCCCGGTGGGATGCAGCATTTTCTGAGTTGGGAAACTGTCATTTGTCATATTTAGAAATCTCATGGATGTTTTGGCTCTGGCCATGTTAGACCTCCTGTTTGCGGAAGAACATAAGAATAGCCATACTGAGTCAGACCAAAGATCCATGTAGCCCCATGTTGTTTTCCAATAGTGGAATGCCAGATGCCCCAGAGGAGTGAACAGAACAGGTAATCACCAAGTGATTCCCCTCCTGTCATACATTTCCAGCCTCTGACAAACAGAGGCTAGGGACACCATCCCTACCCACTCTGGCTAATAAGTATTGATGGACCTAAGCTCCATGAATTTACCTAGCTCTTTTTTGAACCCTGTTAAAATCCTGGGCTTCATTACATCCTCTGGCAAGGAGTTCCACAGGTTGACTGTGTGCGGTGTGAAGAAAAACTTCAGTTTGTTTGTTTTAAATCTGCTGCCTATTAAAGGCCTCTTGGCTCTTCCCTGCTGGAATAGCTGCGGTGTGCACATTGCCCCCTACTGGGGAGTATGGTACTGTGTTGAGTGCAAGGGATAGAATCACCTTTCTTCCCTATAGATGTCTCTGGCACTGCCTTTTCTGTGCCCAGGTGGCACAGTACTGCCTCTTGCAGGTACGTGCAGCACAGGACAGGACAGTCGATGGCCATTCCCCTCTTCTGTAATGTCTTGTGCTGATCAACCTGCAGGGGGATATGGTGTCTGCTGCCTGCTTGCACAATCTTTGTTGGCCCGGATACAGGGACTGGTGTGATTGCTGCCCTCTGCTGCTGGGCCCTGGGTAACTTGGTCTGTTTCTTGGTCCTACCCTACCCTATGGGTCAGCCCTGTGTCAGATCTACTGGGGAAGGCCTGGCTTCTGGGATTGCCCTCAGGAGGAAATAACAGCTGCCCCAGACACATGTGTCTTGATTGGGCCAGGTGGGCGGGGGCCCAGCTCCATGCTGCCAGAAGGGGCGGAGCCTCAGCAGAAGGGGCGGAGCCTCAGCAGAAGGGGCGGGGCTCAGGTAGAAGGGGTGGATCCTGGGGCAGAAGGGGCGGGGCCAAGATGATCCTCAGAGTTTCCCAGACTGCATTCCATGCACATCCCCAAGCACTGTCTAGAACGTGCTGCCCAGGGCTCTGCAGCCCACCCTATGGGGTTCTAGCAGTGATAGCTGAGAGCCCCACGCCCCTTTCAATCACCGGGCCCAGGACAACTGCCCTTTTTGCCCCTTTTGCCACCTCCTGTGGGTGGCCCTGCTGACTCATGCCCACCGCCCCCGCTGTCAAGTCCTGGGCAGGATCGCTGTTCCCGGTGTGATGTATCTCTGCTTCCTCTGAAGGTGACGGAGCGAGCTCTGTGGTCAGGGCAGCATGGAAAGGCAGAACCACAGTACATGCCAGCCTGCCGTATCTACAAGGGGGAGCCCCTGCGGGGAATGCTGTGCTGCCATGCTTCTCGCTAGCACGTGGTGCCCCTTCCTTCCCAGAACAGAACTCTCACGCTGTCACCTTCGCCAGCAGGACCAGGAGCATTGGCCACTTTCTAACCCGGATCCATGTCAGGCCCATGGGCCTAGGACGTACAATTCAGCTCCTGCTGGCCCAGGGGCTTCAGAGATGCTATGTGCTGCCTTCCATGGAAGCCACAAGCAAAGGCCAGTCCCTAAAGGGAGCTGACTTCCTTAAACCTGGTACAACGAGGTTTACAGGAAGTCGGGGTTAGAATTTTTTTCGAAATAACGGGCTTTTTGTGTAGACTGTGCATAACGTTATTCTGAAATAGCTCTGCTGTGTATCATCATAGAATCATAGAATACTAGGACTGGAAGGGACCTCGAGAGGTCATCGAGTCCAGTCCCCTGCCCTCATGGCAGGACCAAATACTGTCTAGACCATCCCTGATAGACATTTATCTAACCTACTCTTAAATATCTCCAGAGATGGAGATTCCACAACCTCCCTGGGCAATTTATTCCAGTGTTTAAATTGCCTGGAATTAGGAACTGACAGTTAGGAACTTTTTCCTAATGTCCAACCTAAACCTCCCTTGCTGCAGTTTAAGCCCATTGCTTCTTGTTCTATCCTCAGAGGCCAAGATGAACAAGTTCTCTCCCTCGTCCTTATGACACCCTTTTAGAAACCTGAAAACGGCTATCATGTCACCCCTCAAGGTATGACCCTAAGGTGCCACAGGACTACTGGTTGGTTTTGAATGAGAAGGGTTCAGCATAGCCAGGACAGGTGTGCTAGGACTGTAGGGAAAAGAGCTTGCAGCATGGGCCTGGTGTAGGTCCTGAGGCCTAAACTAAAGTAAGCAAAGGTTATAGTATAAGTAACAGACAGGCCCTGTTACAGTTCAACTCGCTGAGTATTCCAGGGACCGGTGTCCTGAATTCCAGGCCCTGTCAGCTAAGCGGTTAACTCCACAGGCATCAGCACTGTCCCCAAGCTAGTTAAATTTGGCCTCTCTTTCCCCAGGCAGGAAACACGCCAGGGCTCTGCGATCCTTTTGGACTCTCAGACTAACAAGCCGCACTGGGCATTGTTAAGAAAGTCTCTTAACCATCCTGGAGACCGCACATTAGAGAACTTGCAGGCAGCTTCCCTCGTCAACAACGGGGCTAATGAGGAGACTAACAAGATGGAAAGTTTTCTGTGGCTGATGCTAATGAGCTGCTGCTGAAGCCATTTGGCCTGTCACAGCTCATGAGCTCAGCGACGGCAGAGTCAAGGGTCAGCGTCTTGGCCGACTGTGGCTGGGTCGTTCATAGGATGCCCCCAGCTCTCTCCCTCCGTCCCTAAAATTGTCACCCACTGATGCGTTAGTGGTGAAGGAATAAAATCCCCCGGGTTGAAAGGCAACAGGACTGAGTTCACTCTCCGGCCAGCTCAGAGAGAAGCAGCAATTTGTGAACTGCTGAGTCTCTCCTGGGCGCTGGAGAAGGCCCTGAGCTGCTAACATCAACAGGCACTGAAGACCTTGCAGGATCAAGCCCTTTGCAGTGCAGAGGGAGGAGAAGAACGGATTTAAGGCCATGCCCTGATTGCCCCCTAGCAAGGTGATGCTGTCCTTGCCAATGCCTCACCAGCCTGCCCTGCAGCCCCCCTTGCCACTCCAGGCTGAGGGTCTCCAAACTTGGCCAGCTACCGATCCCTTTGATACTGCAGGCCTGGCCACACAGATCTCTCTGTCCTGCACCTCAGCCCCCCTTGTTCTTCCAGTTTGTACCCCCAGAGCTGCACCCAAAATCCTGCCTTGTGAAAACAACCTTTGATTTCTCAGTGGTGACCCAGCTGCCCAGCTTACTACAGGTAGAAACTCTCTAAATAGGGACTTCCTGGTCCGGCAACATCTGTGGTCCAGAAGAAACATGGATGGTGCTGGATCAGGGAGTCCTGATGGAGGGCCAGAGGCAGGAGACCTGTGGAGGCGGGGAACCCAGCCGGACTGGCTGCAGGGGGACCGGCGGCCAGGATCCCATCCATGGATGCAGAGTGCCTGGAGCACCAGCGGACTCCGGTGGGGCAGCGGTCAGCCACAGAGGGGCTGGGAGCTGTGGCGGTGGGACCACAGGCTGCTGTGGAAGGGCTGGTGAGCCAGGAACCTGGCATGGCAGCAGGCTGCTGGCAGTTGGGTGGTGGCAGGGGGGAGCCAGTGGGGTGGTTGATGGCCACCAGGAGAAGCCAGGCTGGAGGGCCAGAAATGGCCTCCCCTGGTCTGGCAAAATTCCTCGTCTGGGGCCATCAGGTCCCGGGGTGTCGGACCAGGGATGTCCAATCTGTACTACACTAGAGTCCTGGACCTCCCATCCTCTGCCTGCCACAATAGCCCTGTCACCTCCCAGTAATCCGCAATGCTGCTGAGCTCTTACATAGCACCCTTCAGCCAGCGATCTCAGGGTGTGTCTACACTGCAGCATTTTTCCAGAAAAACGGCCATTTTGGACTCTTCTTCCAAAAGAAGCCTGCCGTCTAGACCATGGCACCCCCAATGAATTATTCCCCACAGTCCACACTGCTGTTGAATTGTTTTGACAGAAAGTCAAAAGAACGGAAGGGTTTTTCCAACGATGGTAAACCTTGTTCTACAAGGAAGAAGCCTTTTTCCAAAAAAGCTTTTTCAGAAAAAGGGGTGTGTGGACGCAGAAGAGGGAGTTTTTTCACATGAAGAGGCCTCCAGGAAATAACACAGGTGCCCTGGTGGCCGCTCCAGCCAGATTAATCACAACTTCAATGCGAGATAGCGTCCAATCAACGTAGACGCTATCTTTTGAAAACAACACATCGCGTTTTCATTGCACTTTTGCTGTGTGGACGCTGTCTTTCGAAGTACGCTTTTCCAGAAGATTTCTTCCAGAAAAGCTTCTTCCAAAAGAAGCCTGCAGTCTAGACGTAGCCTTTGAGACCATGGCACCCCCAATGAATGATGCCCCACAGTCATACGCCAGTGCGTGAAATAAGTAGAACTTGCTTGTTGCATTAGAAACTTTTTTTTTGCTCAACAACTTTGGTCCCCGTGGGTTTGTTTGTTTTTTGTTCAACCAATTTTTCCCCCGCCATGTTCAGTATTTTTTGTGAAGCTATCTGGCACCCCTAGTATCTCAGCCTACACGCCTCAGAGAGCTGGCAAACTCGCTACTCACCCTGTTAATGAACATCACTGCTGTTCTGTCCCTGGCACCCCAAGCAGGTCTGCCCATGTGACATTATCACGGCCTCCCTTATCCATCACTCACGCTGTACAAGTCCTGTGACCTTGGCCAGCAGAGCCAAACCCTCATCTGAAGCACGGCTTACAGGACTGCACTCCCTGAGAGTCCAGCCATGCCCCCTTAAAGTTATCCCTACCCACCTCCGCCCTCACCCATTATGCCCCTTCCCATTCCATTGTGGAAATCATAACTAACGTCAGCATAGTCCGGAATATGGCCCCCTACCAGTGTTCCCTGTAAGCTAAGCGCTGGTCACCCAGGAGAGATTCAAATGCACCCCACAGCCGGCAGCGTGTGTTTCTATTGGCGGTGCACATCTGCAGTGCTTCAGTGCACAGAACAAAATGTATTCTGCACATGGATGGAAAAAATGTGAGGGAACATTGGCCCCAACGTAGCGCCTCATCACGCTTTTGGCTCCTGCATCTGAGGCTTGGCCTACAGCCTTTTTTACCATTCCATGAGGGCCCCTAGCTCTCTCACTCAGTAAGCAGACATGAGAGCCACTGCGAGGGCCACCGTCACTGAGAAATGCATCAGACATTGTAGTACCAGGTTGGAGCCCTGAGATGGGGTAGGGACTGGTATTTCAGGTTAGACATTTCTGATACCCGTAAGAAATTGTTTGGTGGGCAAATGTAGACACACACACCCACACACCTTGTGGTGAAAAGCGGTAACCGCCACATGGTGTGCCCTGACTGAGCTAAGCGATAGGCCAGGTTTCTTCAACTCCAACATTCCCCCCTAATATCAGTGGTAAGGGGCTGATAGTGGCTCTGGGCTGTTTGTCTGACATCACATGTTGAATCTCTTCTATTCAATGTATTACAGGCGATTGTCCTTCTCTACTTAGCACTATGCCCTTCACCTCTTCTGAGCAGGTCGGTTCATCAGGCTGAAACTCGGCATCCTGGGAGAGAAGGTTTGGCAGAAGGCTGGGTGTACATGCCGCCATCCTCCACAGGGGTTTGACTGGGCCACATGGGGGCTATCAAGATGGCTTTGGTCTTGTTGGCTCTTATTTTATGTCGAGAACAGGGGATGCGGCATGTAGCAGAGGCGTGCATCCCATTTGAGGAGAAAGGTTTTGTCACTCACGGTCCTGCACGGTCAACAGGAGGAAATCTGTTTTCTCAGGATGGGATTTTGCAAACACACCCGAGGGATTTAAGTGCACGAGTCCCATTGGGAACCGGGACTCCCTCCCTGAGGTGCTTCGAGGACCCTAACCTCAATTGTCAAACTGAGCTGAGAGGTCTCCACCTAGCGGCCAAATCTTGCATCTCTCATTGTAGCCCTTTCCAGAAGGGAGCTTTGTAGCCGGAGGCAGCAGTTAGCCACCTCAGCTATGAGCCTAGGCAAGACCTAGAGCAGGAGTGGGCAATAATTTTCACAGAGGGGGCCACTTAATGAATTTTGGTATGTGGTCATGGGTTGGCTCCACCCCCTGGAAGGGGCGGGGCTTGGTGTGGAAGGGGCAGAGCCTGGGGACCAGCCTCCCCCCCAGAGTTGTCTGGGGCCGGAGGCTTTGAATTAAAAAACATAGCCAAGGGCTTGCAGCTCTCGGCCCCACCACTACCACATTGCCATTACCACATTGGGAGCTACCCAGGGTTTCCATGGCTATCCTTATTTTTCACTCCTGGCTTCAGGCTCACAGAGGCTTAGGGTCACGACAAGCATGGGGTTCTATCCTTGTCCACCTTGGCTAATACCCACTGGGGGCAGGGTCTCGCCTTCATGAATTTAGCCAGCTGTTTTCTGAACCCAGTTTGACTTTTGATCATCACAACCTCCCATGGCAATGAGTTCCGCAAGTTAGGTGGTCATTACGTGAAGAAGTTTTCCCTCTTGTTTCTATTAAACCGCCTACTCATTTGATTGAATGACCCTCTAGTTTTTGTATTATATGAAAGGGCAAAGAACATTTCTATATTCATTTTCCAACAACATTCATGGTTTTGTGGAATTCTATCATATCCTTCCCCCATCCCCTTAGATTTCTGTTTTCTAAAATGTTTGTTTTCTTCTCATAGGGATCCTTTATCATCTTTGTTGCTCTTGCCTGAAACATTTCCAATTTTACGATATTCTGATTGAGATGGGGCAAGCAAATCGGACAGGGTATTCAAGGTGTGGGCACACCATGGATTTATATAGTGACTTTGTGATACATTCTGTCTTAATTTCTATGCCTTTCCTAATAAAATTTACATTTTCAGATAAATCGATGTAACCCCCGCCCCTCTCTCCCTGCATCTTTTAACCAGTTACTGATCCAGGAGAGCATGTTTCCTGTTATCCCATCATTGTTTAGTTTCCTCAAGAGCCTTTGGAGTGGGACCAGATTCCATTATTAATTTCTTTTCTTAGCTAGCACAGCCCACAAGAGCCCAAAATTTCTGGCTAGCCCCTCATGTCAGAAGGATATGGATATGTAAAATCTCTCTTTGCCCAAATGAGGCATTGTTAAATCAACAGATCCAAAAACCTTGCATCAAAGAGTTGTTAAAGAGGAGCTTTCTGGACCTTTAAAGTTGATTTTCAATAAGTCTCAGAATACTAGGGAAATTCCAGAAGACTGGGGAAAAAATACTTTTGTGCCAATATTTAAAAATAGTAAATGGTATGACCCAGCTTCAGAACTCTGGGTATGTCTACACAGCAAAGTTACTTTGAAATAACAGCCCTTATTTCGAAATAACTTTCCTAGTGTCTACACAGCCAAACCAATATTTCGAAATAAATTTGAAATAGCGGAGCACTTATTTTGAATTTGGTAAACCTCATTCCACGAGGAATAACGCCAAATTCGAAATAGCTATTTTGAATTAAGTGCTGTGCAGACACTTAGTTTGAAATAGGGGGCCTCCAGCCTTCCCAGGGAGCCCTGGTGGCCACTCCAGCCTCAACCAAGAACACTTCTCTCCCTCCCTCCTTCCCAGAGCCCTTAAATGGGTAGACTCTGTCCACAGTGCCTGTGCCAGCTCCAAGCCTGCCAGCCCAGAGC